>VFSX01000281.1:0-40000 GCA_016618255.1 Chlamydomonas sp. UWO 241
CCCTGTGCTGTGCTGGCGCGAGGCCCGGCCCGCACCCTGTGCTGTGCTGGCGCGCGGCCCGCACCCCAGCTGCGCTCCATGCATGCGCAACCCTCTTTCCTCCATGCACGTCGCCCATGCGACTCGTCAGCAAATCTCCCCCCCCCGCTGTCTCACCATGGGCATGCTGCCCATACTGCCGCCCTCGTTGCATCCCTGGCCATCTGCTCTGCATGCATGGCCGTCAGGGTCGTCATGGTGGCGGCTTTTCCCCCCGGTGTCCGCATGCCCCCGCCTGACGCCGCCCCCGATAGCGCTCCCCAGACCGTTGCATGGTCGGGGGTGCAGCGCGCACGGGGGTTGAGGGTTCGGGTACCACGATGGCGGCTGCCTTCTCCGCTGTCGCTGTCGCTGTCGCCCCGCTGCTGTGCCTGGTGCTGGTCTGCGCATCAAACATTTCCCGCATATCTGCCCGCATGGCCTGCATCTCTCCCTGCATGGCCTGCATCCCTGCACGCATGGCCTCCATCTCTGCACGCATCCCCTTCACGAGATCCCCCCCTCTCGCTGCCCTCTCCGCTGCCGCTGCCTCCCCGCTGCCTGGCTGCTGCCCGCCCGCTGCCTCGCCGCCGATCGGTCCGCTGTGGGCGGCGAGGGCGGCGGCTTTCCTGATGGACGCTCTTGTAGGCGGAGGCTGTCGCGCCATCGCCATCGCTTGTTATTTAGAACTTAGATTAGTAGGTATTTAGAACTTAGATTAGTAGTCGCTTGTTATTTAGAACTTAGATTAGTAGGTATTTAGAACTTAGATTAGTAGTCGCTTGTTATTTAGAACTTAGATTAGTAGGTATTTAGAACTTAGATTAGTAGGTATTTAGAACTTAGATTAGTAGGTAGCGTGCTTGCAGCTGTGAGTAGGTCAGTTACAGTTACAGTTACATCGGCTTTCCAGCAAAGACTACCTCCAGTCCTAGTACCACCGCCTAGACCCAAGTCCAGTTCTGGCCCTAACAATTACTTGTGAGGGGCGGTAGCCACCAGCCGGCTGCCTGCCAACGTGTAGTCCCAGAGCAAAAAGGAGAGCTATTGTGCGACGCCTCCAAAATAGGTCCTAACTGCTTCTAGGGGATAGGGGGTCAAGTGGCGCTTGCCAATCTACTTGACCGCCGTGGTGGAGGGGCCGGCGCCTGAGGGGCAGCCGGACCGTACACCACGGCTCTCCACCCGACCCTATCCTGAGCACGCTCAAACGCCGTGTCCGAAAAAGTCTTCCAATCAGAACGAGTGCCACTAGTTTCGCCTAGCTGCTGAATCAGTAGCTTAAGAAAATAGTGTCGGGAGGAGGCTGGAGGCCGGCCTTGCTGCCGAGCCACATCCATTGTGCAGTCAAAAGTCGTACGAGGAAGACGAGAAGCCGGCATGCGCATCACATGGCCTAGCCACTGCATTGATCGCTTTGCCACAAGGCTCTCAATTGGCTCAGTGTCGCACGCCTGCCGAATATAAGTTAATCTGTGCCGGTCGACCAGGCGCACACCCAGAATGCGACGAAGGCAGTTAGAGTGGGCAACCTCCAATCGAGTCAGTTGTGTTTTAGTAGGGGCCCATGTTTCGCAGCCGTACAGAAAGTGGGGCAGCACGAAAGTGTTGTAAACCCGCATCTTAGACTGCACTTGCATCTTCTTGCTGGCCCAAATCTTATCAAAAGACGCAAACACGCCCAGCGCGCGACCGACACGCACACCGATCTCCTTTTCCACACCACCACTCTGGGTTATCCAACTCCTTAGATACTTAAATGCAGAGACGGTCTTCACTTCACCACCAGTCAGCGCAAACGTGGGCAGATCCGCGTCAAAATCTGCTGGCAAAATCATCACTTCTGTCTTGGCGGCGTTGATTTGCATGCCAAAGCTAGAGGACACTTTGTCAAGGATTTTCAGCATAAGCGCCAACTGAGCTGGGTCATGCGAGAACAAACATAAATCGTCGGCATGCATCAGCATTACTATGCGCTCAACCGACGACGACAACACAGAGCCGCCGGCTCGGGTCACGACTGACACGCCAGCCCCCTCTGGCATCATGTCTAGCGCCTTTTTCACTATGTGGTCAATAAAAACATTGAACAACACAGGAGCAATTACGCACCCCTGTCGCACACCAGACGACACGGGGAATTCGTGCCCGATTTTCCCAGCCAGCCGCACGGCAGCTGCGGTGTTGGTGTGAAGATCCTCCAACAGATCAATAATGTGCGGATGAACACTATATAATCTAAGGACTCTCCACAGTGCCGCACGGTTTATGCAATCGTAAGCTTTAGAATAGTCGACAAATGCCACAGCCATGCATTGTTTGTACTCGGCATGTGCCGCGCTCAGCGAGCGCAGAGTAAAAATTGCATCAACAGTGCCTCTGCTTTTTCTGAAACCACACTGAGCCTCATGCAACTGACCATCAACCTGCGTGGAGACGCGGTGCAGAAGTATGGCAGCGTACACTTTCCCGGCAATAGAGAGAAGGCTTATACCGCGGTAGTTACCAGGGGAGTCACGCGGACCCTTCCCCTTATATAACGGTGTGATAATAGCAGTTTTCCATTCCCTCGGGGCTCTCCCCGACCGCCATACGGCGATGATGACCCGGTGGAGCCATGCGATGGCAGGTGGGCACCGCAACAGCATGGCGTCCAGCTGGTCACCGCCCGGAGCGGCGGCCGAGCGCAACGCTCGCACACACGCCTCCGTCTCAGCCAGGTCAGGGGGGCGCCCGTGCGCCTCGTCCACCTCTGTGGCGCGTGTGAGCTCAAACGCCGCTACATCGTTCTCCAGCTGGTTCAGGGTCTCGTCGCTGAGCTTGGTCTCCCCGCCATATAGCTTGTCGAATGACTCTGTCATGGCCTTCAGCAACCCCGTCTGGACCGCTGTGCAGCGCGCCCGAGACGTCCCGCATGGCAGGTGGGATCTGATGGCTGCGGCTGCGGCCCGCCAGCCTGTCGCACGCGCGCGCAAACTGGCGCAGATTCTTCTTGCGTAGCATGTCTTGCGCCTCCGCCACCTGCTGGCCGATCCACCTCTCCCTGTCTCTCTGCACAGCTGCGTCGGCCGCGCGGTTGGCGCGGTTGCGCTCTCGTTTGGCAGCAGCAGACTTGCTCCTGAGCCATGCCGTGTGCGCGCGCTGCCGGGCGTCCATGAGCCGGAGGGTGCGCTGCGACAGAGTGAACTGCCAGCCGCGCCGCCGGCGGCTGCCGCGTGGAGCGAGGTGGTTGGTGGCCACCTCGCGAATGGCAGCAGCCATCGCGTCGTACTCCGCCTGGGCATCAGCGCCCTCGGGCGGCACGGCCTCCAGCAGCCCAAAGCGATCGGACAGCTGGAGGTTGAACTCACGACGGACAGCCGGGCGCCGCAGTTGTGAAGAGTCCATGCGCGCCGCTGAGAGCCGCCTGCATGGCGGGAGGCTCGCATGCGGAGGCGCATGGACAGTACCACCATGCAGTGATCGCTGTCCCAGGTTGGGCTCCTACGCACCCTACAGTCTGTCACCGCATGCATGCGGCGGCGCGCGACCAGGATGTAGTCCTTGACTCTGTGCAGGCGGCGCACAGAGCATGCATGCCGTCTGCTCTGTGCAACAGCCATGGGGCTGATGTGGGTGTACTGGTGCTCAGGCCTGTGGGGGTAGAGAGTGTTGGCAGCGCGCAGGCTGCAAGCAGTGGCAGTGTCAAGGAGCAGGCGACCGTTCCTGCTGGCCACCGCTGGCTCCGTGAGGGGCAGGTGCTTGCCAACGCATTCGTGGTCGGACACCGAATCCCTCCCCACTGCTGCATTGAAATCACCTGCCACGATGAGCAGATCACGCTTGTCGTTGGCCTTGTCCGCGAGCGCCGCTACTCGAAGGTAGAAGTCGCCAGCCTCCTCGTCGCTCGCATCCGCGGCCAGCCAGCTCAAGTCCGCGAGGCGTCCTTGGCCGTCTGTGATGCCGGGCCGGTATGCCCTCCTTGGGTTGGCTCTACGCTACAGGGTCATCGGACTCGCGTCGTCGACACCTGGATCGCAGCGCGCCCGGGGGGTTGCCACCCCCCCCGAGCGCACTAGTAGAACGTAGAAGCGGTGTGTTGGACTGTGTTGGACTGTGTTGGACTCCGGCTGTCTGGGGGGGCGTTCCCTCCAATGCGTCCCCGACTCGTCCCCTCCAATGCGTCCCCGACTCGATGCACATTTACCCCGAGGGCGTCAGTCGCACTCGCCGACCCTCCACGCGCGCACACAACACACACGCACGCGCACACGTACACGCGCAGGCCAACACGCTGCTCGCGATCAAGCGCGTCGTGCTCGGACGCGCGTCCAAGGTCAAGCTCGAGTTTGCCGCGCCCTCTGCGCCCGGCTCCCACGCGCTCACGCTCTTCTTCATGTGCGACTCGTGGATGGGGTGCGACCAGGAGTACGAGCTCGTGGTGGACGTGGGCAGCGGAGGCGGGAGCGGGGACGCGCCAGATGCGATGGAGGAGTAGGCGGTGGCGTCTTGGTTTCACGAGGGCAGGGAAAGGCTGCGTGCGTTCACAAGGGCAGGGGGTGGCTACGAGCTGATGTTTGAGGGACCACGCACTTGTTGGAGGCGTAGCGCAAATGGGGGCTCGGAGGTTGCTACAGGCACACTGTGCACCATTGTAATACGCCAGACTCTTGCTCTCCCCTCCTTTCGTCACCTGGCGCAGATACGCATGCGTAAAAAGAATGGCGTGTGCACAGCAGACACCCTATGTGGCAGCGGGGCAGGGCGGCGCTGGTGGTCTTCTGAGAGCCGCCCGCAAAGCAGATGGGGTGCCGACGGGTACACCTCAGCCCCGCCTGCGCACGCACGTGTGTGCGAGCGCGCCGCACGCCCTACCGCCACAAGCACCAACGTGCAGTAACAGTAACAGTCATACGGGGTTTCCAGCTAAGCAGGCTACTCTTGTACTAGAGACACCCGCCGATACTCCAGCACACTTAAGTACTATCTAGAGTATCGCCGGCTCCCGGCCGATAGATTACCGCTCCCGCCGGCTAGACTACCCCAAACAGCAGTCTCTGAGAGACATGTCTGGCAAGGAGCATATAGGAGAGGACCGTCCTCAAGGTCACAGTAGTGGCCTTGTGGCCAGTCAAGCCGGCAGAGCCAACTGGCGCTGACTGGAACGGTCCTCGCCTGGCAGTGCACGGCTGTCCAGCTCTCGTTTGCATGGGGCTCAGCCGGCGCCCCATGCCTCATGCATGGCCAGGTCCCACCCTCCAGGAGTGCATGGACGACAGAGTTGTCATGGAAGCTGCCTGAAGACCTTCCAACGCCAGTCACCGGCAAACGAGCGACCCCGAGGATGAGCGCGGTGACGAACGCTGCGATGGTGAAGCGGATTTACTCTGTGTTGCCTCGGCGGTCGCCACCGCTTAAGCCGTGATGGTAGCCCGCCTCCACGGGCAGCCATCTTGACCAATGTCCAGCATGCATTGACGGGCGCCAGCTCCTCCGCTCGTCGATCAAACTCGTCGAGATCGGTGCCGCATGGCGTCCTGCATGGGGGGAGGATAAGGGCCGTCTCCCAGCATGGGCCGCGGCAGCGCCGAGGCTACTCGCCAAGCCATGGCAGCGCCGGGCAAGCCGCTCCTGAAGTGTTCCACCGAGGGGCAGTCTAGCAGGAGCCGGGCCAGTCGTATTTTACCCCACTCGTCAGCGGCACGGAGATCCTCGTCACCAGCAGCGCCGCATTGCTGGGTCCAGGGCTCGGCGACGAGAACGCGCCTACGTTAATCGAGCCCCTGACGTGCAGATCTCACAAACGTCATCGAGCGCGCCCGGACGGCTCCAGTCTGCCCACTGTGGCGGCGGTGCCGCGGACGTGCTAGCCCTGTCCCTGGCGAGCCAGATGGGCGTGCAGGCGGGCACGCACGTGTCAGAGGACGGATGCCCTGTTGACCGGGCTGTGCTCCAAGGTCAGGGCGCTCACGCTGGGCGAGATGCTCTGTTAAGGCGCGGGGCGTCCCGCGTGGCCGTCACAGCCGCAAACCAGATCACCGGCCAGCCCAGTGCTACCGCGCGCCCTCGTCGGGGGGTGGACGCCACCAAGGCGGTGATGGCAGCGCTGGTGGCTGGTGATCCCGCAACCTGGCACCCGCCCGGTACCTCTTTCCCGCACACACACACCGTTTGGCGCAGCAATTTGCGCGCTAGGCACCGCACTGATACATGAAGCAATCCTCACTGGCCACCTTTACGTTAAGCTGCTGCTGGCGTTCATTCCCCACCGCCATCTATGTGCACTTCTGGCGGGGCACCTGTTGAGCCGTCTTGCTGTAACAACGGCCTAGCTGTCCCAGTGACTCTGGTGTGTTGATATACAGGGGGCGCTGGCAGAGACAAGGAACAGGGACAATCTATCTAAGAGCAGCAAAGAGCTCGTGTGACAAACAGATAGCCGTGGAAAACAGTAGTAGTAACAGGCAGTCAATGTGTGACCATAGGCTGTCACTACAGCTCAACATGGTGCCTCAGAACTTTGTCGAACCGAATCTGTGTGATCGTCTCAGCCCGCCTGCCTACACCAGCTGCTCGGCACTTGCAGCACTCCCTGGTCGAGCGAGCCCAGGTGTCGGGTGGCAACACGATGGATCTTCCCTTGATCTGGCTGGGCCTCATCACCCTGCCACTCCCTTGACCGCCCTGCCTCACACGACCCCAGATCTGGGGCTGCACCCAGCGGCAGCCGCTCACATCGTGCAGACTTACCACCTCAGCCCCCCCCCCCGCCCTCTGCTGCACGCTGCTAGGCGACCCCGTGCGGTATCGGTGCGCTGTGCCCACGCCACCACCCGGCACGGGCTTCGCACCCGCCTGGTCCTTTGGTTGAGGCCTGTGATGGCAGCAGCAGCAGCAGCGGCGGAGCTGGTTGTCTTTGAGAGCCACCCGCCAAGCTGTGACAGGGTAACGAACCCTTCCCTCTCCTCTTTTTAAACCAGGCCTGCACCACGTAGGAGAGCCTCCTAGCGCTGGACAGGAAGCGTTGAATAGATTTACAAGACTACCGCGGGGGCTTTACGCGTTGGTGGCGCGCGTGTACACCATCTGGCTCGAGTGCTTGACGAGCGGGCGGATGAGGCCCTTGGCCTCGAGCTCGCGGCAGGCGGCGCGCGCAAGCGCACCGTTGATGCGCATGCGGTCGACCAGGATGGACGGCGAGATCATCTTGTACTTGGGCACCTCAGCCAGCAGCTTCTCGTACGTTGCCTTCTCGAAGAGAACCTGGTTGTTGAGCTTGTCCCTGTGGGGAGGCGGGTGGGGTGGGGTGGGTGAGCATGCGAGGTGCTCATGCGTGCATGCTCATGCGTCTGAGTCGGGGAGCTGCATGGCAGCCTGCGACAGTTGCACTGCCTCCACCCCTGCCCCAGCTGCATGTGCACGGCACTGCCTAGATGCGCCTCCATAGTAGACACGCACGCTGCTCGCGCGTGTCGCCCGCCCGCTGTGCTGCTGGCACACGCAGCCGCATGAGCCATCCCGCATGGGCATCCGCCCCATCCCCTCGCGTCTGAACGCTTTTGTCGAGCAGCCGGTCGACCACCACGTTGGCGACATGCTGGAACCGCGTGCGCGGGCGCCTCCTGGCTGCGTGGCGGTCGAGCTGGCCAACCACGATGTCTGCCGCCGCATGCTTTACCCTCCTCCCGTCAGGCCCTCCGCCCCCTCCGCTTCGCGACCCAGCATGGCACTCACTTTGCCTTGCCCTTCGTCCACTTCTTCCTCTTGCCCTTGGAGGAGTTGGCTGCGGCCAGGGCCTTAGCCTCCTTGGTCTTTTGCTCCTGCGCACGCACGATCGCCGCACGCAGGCAGCACACGAGGTCAAGCCTGGATCAGGTGCCCCCCATGTGCCCGTGGTGGCGGCACGACGGGGGCGCTGGGTAGTGGTGGCGCATGGCTGCGGCGGCGCCGCATGCACACATGCTGCTTTCAGCTCTCAGGCACCGCTGGACAGAACATGAGGGTGCAAGCAGGGAGGTGTTGCTTGCCTTTGGCGCCATGCTTGCAAAGGGCGTCACCGGGTGCGCACCGGGCTCTTGCGCCGGGAAAGTGTGGAAAGTTCATACAAACCCCAGGGGCCCTCTAGAGCCCTCTCCTCTTTCTGTAGTAGGTATGTGGATATGCTTGTGTAAACAGGAACTGTGGTTGTTCCTCCCCCCCTCCCCCTTCGAGTTGCCATTCAGTGCAGCAGCAGGCGTGCGTGTGTCGGGCCCCCCCAAGTTGGTCACCAGTTAGTGCAGCAGGCGTGTGTGTGTGCCGCGCAAGTGAGCGACGGACGCCCAGCTGTTCCGTTCACCGTCTCTTTGTATTTACCACGTATCTCGTGTTTACCTCACTCGTTTATTAGGGCGTTTTTACCCCCCCCTCCTCTCCTGATGGGCTGTGATGCCCTATCATCGTCATCACGGCGCAACATGTATCCACCCACCCGCAACGTATTTCCCCCCACCGCATCGCTACGCTGCTGCCCGCCCTAGCGCCGGCTGTTGTCCCCCTCCCCACTCTGCCGCTGGCGCGTCCCCCTCGTCGTCGCCCTCCCCTGCCGCAGCGCCGTCCCCACGCGGCAGCCGGCGCAGGAAGAAGTGGCAGCGCGTGGGCGGCCGCCCGTTGAGCCACGGCATGATGGCCGGCTCGAGCACGGTGCGCCGGTAGCCCATCTTGTTGTACAGCGACACCGCGGGCCCATTGGACGCGTTGCAGTGCAGCCCGACCGAGCGGCAGCCCCACGACGACGCGAGCGCCTCGCTCGTCTCGACCAGCTGCCGCGCGATGCCGCGCCCGCGTGCGCCCGGCAGCACTGCCACGTTGGAGATGTAGCCGATTCCTTTACGGCGAACCCAGCCGAGCGCGCCGTGGCTTGCGATGTTCGACTCGCGTGCCGGGACGAGGTCCCCAAAGGAATCGACGTACGCTATGCCGAGCAGGCGCCGCTGCTCCGGGCTCACACCCAGCCCGACGCCAGAGTGCCCGCCCAGCATGGAGCGCAGCATCAGGCTGCCCAGCTCGCTCGTCCGCGCCGACTCGAGCATCTCCGCACACGCGGCGCTCATCTCGTCTGTCACCGCATGTGCGCGGCCGCTGCCGCTGCCGCCGCCGCCGACATGCGCACTGTCTGACGCCGTGCGCCCGCTCGACGACGGAGCTCCGCTGTCGTCATCGTCTTCGAACGCCAGCAGCAGCGCGCAGCTGGGGTGGGGATTCAAGCGCGGGGTGAGCACGGCACTAGCACGTGCATGGGACACACAGCACTAGCACGGGCATGGGACGCATGGCGTGGCGCGCATGGCGCGCGCATGGCTGCCCCCCCCCCCCCCCCACACACACACCCTCCCCTCCTCCCTCTCACCTGCCGGCCCCTGATTTGCCGTACATGTGGAGTGCAGTCAGCGTGGCCACCCTGTCGATTCTGTTGGTGAGCGCCTGCAGCGTCCTCAGTGTCTCAACAGGCACCACTGGTGACTTCTGCACTCTGTGCTCCTCCTCCTGGAATACTCTGCAGTGCACCACCGAAGCGCTCCAGTAGTGCTCCGCTGTAGCCACCTGGATTGTGGCTCCGGATGGGCTGGCGCTACTGTAGGCGCGCGCGCTATGCGCCGATACGCCAGTACGGGAGCGCCTTCCTCCAATGGAGGGGGCACGCCTGTGCAAATGGAGCATGGCAAGTTTCACACGCGCAATGTGCTGCGCAACGTGCATCACATCACAAAGGCAAATGGCCTTTCACACTCCACACTGTTGCAAGACTCATGCACGCAGTCCAAGGTCCCAGGTGTACCGCTCCAGTCCAGTCCAGCACGGTGTACCGCTCGTACCACCACTGGTGATTTAGCAACAATCGAGACAGAGATCCACATTGATCAGTTCAATGCGTGATGAGGACAGGCCAAGCTGGGACGCGAGCAAGGGCCCCGCGACATCTGCTCTGTCGCACGGGCAGAAGCACCACGAGCACGCCCGATTCGCAGTGCGTGCAGTGCGTGCGTGCGTAAATTCCTGGAAAACACGTGCATCAATGCATGCACATGCAGCATGCAGAACGGGCAAGATGCATGGATGGGGAGCAAAGGGGGGCGGAGTAGTGGTAGGCATGCATGGTAGCGCATGGGGGGGGGGTCGAATGCGCGTGTTGACTGTTGGCCGTGCGACATGGCACAGACCCCATGATGATGTTTGGTTACAATCCACTTCTGGCGGTCACACGTACGGTTCCAAAGCTCCAGTGGGACTTAGAGAAACAAGGCTCAAGGCCCACAAAAGGTCAAGCTACAAGTAGCCCACGGTAACGCCATCCACACTTGGTGGCGGGCGCCAAGCAAGCAGCACCACTGTGCAGGCTGCACACCCAGCCCCTCAAATGGCCAGAGGGCGGACCCAAGGTATAAAACCATGCATTGTGATGCATCTCCCGCTCTTGAGAGCCCCCTTGGGCGGGCATGGACTGATGAACAGAGCCGCACCACACCTGCTGTGCACGCCACGTGCACACGGCCCCTCGCCTCTCTCTGCTCTGCGCACCCCGCAGGACGGCGTGGCTGACGACGCAGCGCACCAGCACCAGTCCCGCAACAAGCTCCAGGGAAACGAGGTGAGGCGCTGTGCTGCTGCACTGTGCTGCGCCGCTGCGCTGCGCTGCTGTGCTGCTGCTGCGCCGCTCTTCGCCGTGCTGCGCTGTGCTGTGCTACTGTGCTACTGTGCCGTGCTGCGCCGTGCTGCGCTGCTGTGCTGCTGCGCTGCGCCGCTGCGCTGCTGCGCCGTGCCTGCCCCCTCCCCCCCCCGGTCATCCAACTGGATCACTGCTGTGCCACCACCACACACAAATACACACACACGTACACACACACACACACACACACGCACACACACACGCACACACACACACACACACAGGTCGCGATGAAGAAAATCGTCGAGGTCCTGTACGCCAGGGTGAGATTCTTTGCCATGAGTGCACACGAGCTCGGGAGTCTGGGGGCTGTGGTGATGCTGCTAGTTTGTGGTCACCATGTGGTTCGTGGGGCATTGGCTGTAGGAGTCTCAGGGTCGGCTCGTCGCTTGGGTTTGTGTGTGTGTGTGTGCCACGATGCCAGACACCGCGATCGTGACGATCAACGTGCACGAGAAGGTGTGGGCTTCGTGGTATTGAGTAGGGGTGTGGGATGTGGGGCTGGGGGCGGCGAAGTCTAGGTGCGACTGCAAGAGCTGGGGGTGTTGGCTCATTGCGCCTCATTGCGCCTCATTGCGCCTCATTGCGCCTCGTTGCGCCTCATTGCGCCTCATTGCTGAGTCGTTGCGCCTCATTGCAGAGTCGTTTGTGTGTGTGCGCCACGTGCCGGACACGAACGCACGCATCGCATCAGTCGCAGCCGCAGCCCGTCCTCGCCCTCCCGCCTCCACGCCCCTGCCCCCTCTCCCTCCACCCTCCACCCTCCCCCACCGTGCGCCCCCCCCCACACACACAAAAACTTCAAGTGGTGTCAAAATCGTCGGGGGCTCCCGCCCCGACGCCGCCAATGGCGGACCAACTGGGCTGACAGGGTGCTGCTGCAGCGTGAGCGACTCTGGGTTTTGGAAAATCGGCTATGTCGCCGATTTGCCCTGATCCAGAGCGCTAGTGGCTGTTTGAGACACGGCGTCATAAGGCAGGCAACTGCGAGGCATGCGGGGACGGAGGGCAGGCTGCTGGCAGAAGTCGGCGCCGCCATCGTCGGTACCCCCATGCAGCCACGGGCACCGGCACCGGGCAGAGGCTGCAGCTACGCTACAGCCAGGGCACCGGCTATGGGCATCGGCTATTGATTGACATCGGCTAAGGCTTCGGCTACGGCCAGGGACACCCTGCATCTGCACTCACATCGCATCGGCTACACGTCCGCCCTCTGGGCATCTGCATCGGCCACGGCTACGGCCACGGCTACTGACATCGGCTGCGGCGACGGCTTCGGCCTACGGACTGCAGCTACGGCACGAATCGCGGGGCACTTCAGTGACCTGCATGGAGGGTCTCCATGCAGGGCGAATCTTACTTGCATGAGACACATGACAACGGAGGTGCACTGGCAGCAAGCGCCCTCGCAGCGCAAGCGCCATGCATGGAGGCTGGCGGCATGTCGGGCGTGCGCCACATGATGAACGGAGGAGGGGGAGGGTGGCCAGGCTGGCTGCCCGAACTGAGACGCATGGCGCGACCAGATGTACTAGAGCTAGTGGGATGGACACAGTCAATGTGTATCCACTGAGTGGACTAGTGCGGGTGATCGTATCTGCCTGCCTCAGGGATTGAGTGCGCAAGCACAAGTCTAATACGCCATTAAAGGCGTCCAACAAGACTGTAAAATCGACCACACACACGCGCACCCACCCACCCACCATCACCACCCTCCCAGTTACAGTTACATCGGCTTTCCAGCAAGGACTACCTCTAGTCCTAGTACCACCGCCTAGACCCAAGTCCAGTTCTGGCCCTAACAATTACTTGTGAGGGGCGGTAGCCACCAGCCGGCTGCCTGCCAACGTGTAGTCCCAGAGCAAAAAGGAGAGCTATTGTGCGACGCCTCCAAAATAGGTCCTAACTGCTTCTAGGGGATAGGGGGTCAAGTGGCGCTTGCCAATCTACTTGACCGCCGTGGTGGAGGGGCCGGCGCCTGAGGGGCAGCCGGACCGTACACCACGGCTCTCCACCCGACCCTATCCTGAGCACGCTCAAACGCCGTGTCCGAAAAAGTCTTCCAATCAGAACGAGTGCCACTAGTTTCGCCTAGCTGCTGAATCAGTAGCTTAAGAAAATAGTGTCGGGAGGAGGCTGGAGGCCGGCCTTGCTGCCGAGCCACATCCATTGTGCAGTCAAAAGTCGTACGAGGAAGACGAGAAGCCGGCATGCGCATCACATGGCCTAGCCACTGCATTGATCGCTTTGCAACAAGGCTCTCAATTGGCTCAGTGTCGCACGCCTGCCGAATATAAGTTAATCTGTGCCGGTCGACCAGGCGCACACCCAGAATGCGACGAAGGCAGTTAGAGTGGGCAACCTCCAATCGAGTCAGTTGTGTTTTAGTAGGGGCCCATGTTTCGCAGCCGTACAGAAAGTGGGGCAGCACGAAAGTGTTGTAAACCCGCATCTTAGACTGCACTTGCATCTTCTTGCTGGCCCAAATCTTATCAAAAGACGCAAACACGCCCAGCGCGCGACCGACACGCACACCGATCTCCTTTTCCACACCACCACTCTGGGTTATCCAACTCCCTAGATACTTAAATGCAGAGACGGTCTTCACTTCACCACCAGTCAGCGCAAACGTGGGCAGATCCGCGTCAAAATCTGCTGGCAAAATCATCACTTCTGTCTTGGCGGCGTTGATTTGCATGCCAAAGCTAGAGGACACTTTGTCAAGGATTTTCAGCATAAGCGCCAACTGAGCTGGGTCATGCGAGAACAAACATAAATCGTCGGCATACATCAGCATTACTATGCGCTCAACCGACGACGACAACACAGAGCCGCCGGCTCGGGTCACGACTGACACGCCAGCCCCCTCTGGCATCATGTCTAGCGCCTTTTTCACTATGTGGTCAATAAAAACATTGAACAACACAGGAGCAATGACGCACCCCTGTCGCACACCAGACGACACGGGGAATTCGTGCCCGATTTTCCCAGCCAGCCGCACGGCAGCTGCGGTGTTGGTGTGAAGATCCTCCAACAGATCAATAATGTGCGGATGAACACTATATAATCTAAGGACTCTCCACAGTGCCGCACGGTTTATGCAATCGTAAGCTTTAGAATAGTCGACAAATGCCACAGCCATGCATTGTTTGTACTCGGCATGTGCCGCGCTCAGCGAGCGCAGAGTAAAAATCGCATCAACAGTGCCTCTGCTTTTTCTGAAACCACACTGAGCCTCATGCAACTGACCATCAACCTGCGTGGAGACGCGGTGCAGAAGTATGGCAGCGTACACTTTCCCGGCAATAGAGAGAAGGCTTATACCGCGGTAGTTACCAGGGGAGTCACGCGGACCCTTCCCCTTATATAACGGTGTGATAATAGCAGTTTTCCATTCCCTCGGGGCTCTCCCCGACCGCCATACGGCGATGATGACCCGGTGGAGCCATGCGATGGCAGGTGGGCACCGCAACAGCATGGCGTCCAGCTGGTCACCGCCCGGAGCGGCGGCCGAGCGCAACGCTCGCACACACGCCTCCGTCTCAGCCAGGTCAGGGGGGCGCCCGTGCGCCTCGTCCACCTCTGTGGCGCGTGTGAGCTCAAACGCCGCTACATCGTTCTCCAGCTGGTTCAGGGTCTCGTCGCTGAGCTTGGTCTCCCCGCCATATAGCTTGTCGAATGACTCTGTCATGGCCTTCAGCACCCCGTCTGGACCGCTGTGCAGCGCGCCCGAGACGTCCCGCATGGCAGGTGGGATCTGATGGCTGCGGCTGCGGCCCGCCAGCCTGTCGCACGCGCGCGCAAACTGGCGCAGATTCTTCTTGCGTAGCATGTCTTGCGCCTCCGCCACCTGCTGGCCGATCCACCTCTCCCTGTCTCTCTGCACAGCTGCGTCGGCCGCGCGGTTGGCGCGGTTGCGCTCTCGTTTGGCAGCAGCAGACTTGCTCCTGAGCCATGCCGTGTGCGCGCGCTGCCGGGCGTCCATGAGCCGGAGGGTGCGCTGCGATAGAGTGAACTGCCAGCCACGGCGCCGGCGGCTGCCGCGTGGAGCGAGGTGGTTGGTGGCCACCTCGTGAATGGCAGCAGCCATCGCGTCGTACTCCGCCTGGGCATCAGCGCCCTCGGGCGGCACGGCTTCCAGCAGCCCAAAGCGATCGGACAGCTGGAGGTTGAACTCACGACGGACAGCCGGGCGCCGCAGTTGTGAAGAGTCCCATGCGCGCCGCTGAGAGCCGCCTGCATGGCGGCAGGCTCGCATGCGGAGGCGCATGGACAGTACCACCATGCGGTGATCACTGTCCCAGGTTGGGCTCCTACGCACCCTACAGTCTGTCACCGCATGCATGCGGCGGCGCGCGACCAGGATGTAGTCCTTGACGCTGTGCAGGCGGCGCACAGAGCATGCATGCCGTCTGCTCTGTGCAACAGCCATGGGGCTGATGTGGGTGTACTGGTGCTCAGGCCTGTGGGGGTAGAGAGTGTTGGCAGCGCGCAGGCTGCATGCAGTGGCAGTGTCGAGGAGCAGGCGACCGTTCCTGCTGGCCACCGCTGGCTCCGTGAGGGGCAGGTGCTTGCCAACGCATTCGTGGTCGGACACCGAGTCTCTCCCCACTGCTGCATTGAAATCACCTGCCACGATGAGCAGATCGCGCTTGTCGTTGGCCTTGTCCGCGAGCGCCGCTACCACCCTCCCACACTAAGTACTCCACATTCCACACTAAGTACTCCACATTCCACACTCCTCCCAGGTGCTCGCAGACCCTGAGCTCAAGCCCTTCTCCACCCACCACCCGCCACAGGCAGGTATCCCCCCCGCCACACTCCAACCTCACAAGGGAAAATCGTGGCGTGGTGCCGTCCACACTGTTGCTCGTCACACTCCACACTCTTTACTCCGCACTCAACACCCCACACTCAACACTCAACAACTCCACACTTCAGGTGCTCGCGGACCCCGAGCTCAAGCCCTTCTTTGCGTCCCTCGAAGCCCTCAACCGCATCAAGGTAACGGTAACAGTAACACGGGGTTTCCAGCTAAGCAGGCTACTCTTCTACTAGAGACACCCGTCGATACTCCAGCTCACTAAAGTACTTGAGTACCGCCGGCTCCCGGCCGATAGACTACCGCTCCCGCCGGCTAGACCACCCCAAACAGCGGTCTCTGAGAGGCATGTCTGGCAAGGAGCATAAAGGAGAGGACCGTCCTCAGGGTCACAGTAGAGGCCTTCTGCATCAAGGTACGAGGGTTTGAGCCCTAAGCACCGGGGCCAGTGTTTCCGTTAGCCACCCCGCGCCCCGCAAAAGTGCACTTTCGGGGTGTGACTGGTCGGTTTGGGGCGGCGCTGTGGGGGGTGAGATTGCGCGAATGTCAACCCGAAAAGTGTGAAAAACGGCATTCACACATTGTTCTCGCCAGCCAGAAATGCCTCCGGCGGGGTGCGATTGAGGAAGTGAGCATGCGGCCTGGGGTGAGTCGTCATTTCCCCACGATCCTTGTCGGAACCAGTGATTGGAGCTCCTATGGCACACAAACGATACGGCTCTTGAAATATGGCTCGAAACAGCTCAATAGGGCAAACCAACTACAGGTCTCAAAAACGCTCAACAGCACTCGAGGCAAACACCGGACATGGCTTAACCTGCATGCTGTGTGTTGCGACTGACCCCCCCCCTCCCCCTGTCGTCCCCCACACACACATGCACTCCCCCCCCCTGCTCTGTGCTTTTGCAGGTGCAGCAGGAGGTCGTAATGGCAATGGTGTTTGGCGGCAGCGACCTTGTGGAGGTGGGTGGGCATAGATGCTGGGTGGGATGTGATGGGCAAGTGTGTGTGTGTGTCGGGGGGGGGGTACACAGTTAAGGTGGGGGGGCGAGATGCTGGGTGGGATGGTGTGTGTGGGGGGCAGGGGGGGTGCACAGGGCAAAGAAAGGGGGGGGGCGACTGCTGGGCACTAGGTGGTGATTTTGTGTCATGGGGGGCAGCGGCCTTGTGGAGGTGGGTGGGCGAGATGCTAGGAGGGATGGGATGGGCGAGCGGGGGGGGGGGGGGGGGGGGTAAGCAGCTGCCTGCCTGCTTGCCTGCCTGTCTGCCTGCCTGCCTGCCTGTCTGCCTGCCTGGCCTGGCCTGGCCTGGCCTCTGCCTGCCTGCCTAGCCAGGCCAGGCCAGGCCAGGCGTCGCCTCGCCTCGCCTCACCCGCCCTCCCGCCCTCCCGCTCGCCTACCCACCCGCCCGCCTGCCTGCCTGATCACACACAACGCTCCCGTTCGCAGGCGGAAACCCCAGCGCTTCACATGCGGAGAGTGGATTTCACAGTCGTTTGACGCACCCAACACCGACACAGTCCTCGCTCGCGCAGGCGGAAAACCCAGAGGTCGACATGCGGAGAGTGCACATGCGCCCCATCATGGAGATGGGCCTCGGGGTGTCTCACTGGGAGCGCTACGTGGGGCACTTCAAGGACACGCTGGCAGCGCTGAAGGTGTGGGGGGTATAACTGTTTGGGGTTGAAAGCATGCGTATAGGGCTCAGGGTTTGGCAGTGATTTTGTTTTCAGTTTTTTTTGTTAATTCCTGGGAGCCATTGACCGTTGACCGATGACCGTCAAATGTCATTGCGGTGAGCCGGCTTCTTCCCCTTCGGGATATCGACGGCAATCGGGCCGAGTGCACTCCCCCTCTGAGGGAGCGTGGCCCAGGCCAGCACAGTGGGCTGTTGGCGAGTCATCGCTTAGGCTTGCGGTGCGGTGGTTTGTGCCTCACACTACCCCACCACCAGTGGTCCCTGGGAAGGATTTTAGCAATTAGTTTTTTGCCGGCTCCAGCAACTTTGACCGCTCATATTTGGCACAATACACAGCGGGCATGCATGCAATGCATGCCGTTGTGCTGCTCTCGGCAAGAGCTTTCCAACGCATCGCTCCACGCCCTCGCCCACTAAATGTGGGGTGGTTTTCTGGGAAATGGGGAATCCGGCTCGGAGCGGTTCACGGCTCGCAGGGGAATCACTGCCCACCACACGTTTTTTAAGTACCTAGAAAAAGTGTCTGGATCCTGGCTCCTGGCGAGTCAAGTTGTCAGGAGCCCAAAACAAAATCACTGGGGTTTGGGCCACCCTGTGCACTGTGTTGTGTGCTCTGCTGGGTGATACGCTGTGCTGGTCTCACTGGCACGCGCAGTGACACGCTGGCAGCGCTGAAGCTGTGCCCACACCCACACCAACATCCCCAGGGATGTTACCGTTTTAAGGTTGAAAGCATGCGTTTAGGGGTTTAGGGTTTGGGCCACCTCGTGCATTTTGTTGTGTGCTCTGCTGTGAGCTGCGCTGTGCTGGTGTCTCACTGGCACGCACAGTGACACGCTGGCAGCGCTGAGGGTGTGGGGTGTGTGACCGTTTAGGGTTGACAGCATGCGTATAGGGTTTAGGGTTTAGGTTTCGGGGTTTTAGGGCTAAGGTTTTAGGGCCACCTGGTGCACAGCGCTGTGTGCCCTGCTGTGTGCTGCGCTGTGCTGGTGTCTCACTGGCATGCGCAGTGACACGCTGGCAGCGCTGAAGGTGTGGGGTGTTGCCGTTTAGGGTTGAAAGCATGCGTGTATTGGGTTTGGGCCACCGCATGTGCTGCGTTGTGAGCTGCATTGTGCTGGTGTCTCACTGGGAGCGCTACGTGGGGCAATTGGAAGGCACGCTGGCAGCGCTGAATATATGTGTGTGTGTGTGTGTGCTGGTGTGCCCGGTAACACTCTCTCTCTGACGGTGCGCTCTTCACCACGCGCGGTGCTGTTCTGTGCCGTGCCTTACTGTGCCGTGCTTGTGATGTGTGTAGTGCCGCACTGTGTGATGCGCTGTGCTGTGCTGTGTGCTGCGCTGTGCTGTGTGCTGCGCTGTGTTGCGCGCTGTGCTGCGCGCTGTGTGCTGCGCTGTGCTGTGTGCTGCGCTGTGCTGCGTGCTGCGCTGTGATGCGCGCTGTGATGCGCGCTGTGCTGTGCGCTGTGATGCGCGCTGTGCGCTGCGCTGTGCTGCACGGTGTGCTGCGCGCTGTGCTGTGCTGTGCGCTGTGCTGCGCGATGTGCTGCGCGATGTGTTGCGCTGTGCGCTGTGCTGCGCTGCGCCGCGCTTTGCGTTGCGCTGTGCTGCGCGCTGTGCTGCGCTGCCCCTCCCCTCACCCACCACCCGCCTCGTCCCATTCCAACCCGCAGGACGAGCTCCCGCCTGACACCGCCGCCACTGCACTCAAGTGGATGATGTCAACACGCGACGCGTTCCTTCCGCTTAAGGCCGACGAAGTGGAGTGGTACCGCACGCACAAGGGATCCACGGGCAGCTGCCCGTTCAGCAAGTGATGATGATGGATGTTGCAGTCAGGGCCACCTCAAAGCAGGCGCATGTTACACGTCACCATGGCGACCACGCGGGTGATGCATCATCATCCGCATTCTACATATCCACCACCATATCAATCAACTGCCATATCCATATCCATATGACATGCATGTCTAACCCCAGCAGCTACACTCTAGATTCTGGATAGCGCCAGCAGCATCGATAGCAGCGCGGTTCTGAACATGTTTGGCAGCCAGTTTGTTGAGTGTGCTGCAGGCGAATCAATACCCAGCAGCAGCAGCAGCAGCAGCCGGAATGGCAGCTTTCGCGAACAACCAAGCCGCGATGGTGGCTTGGTTCTGAGCATGGTTGGCAGCCAGGTGGCTCAGTGCACATGCTGCTGCACCCTGCACGCCTTCCGGCACATCAGCCCCCAGCAGCTGCACCAGAGCCGGAATGGCTCCAGCAGCGGCAATGACATCCTGAGCTTCTAGACGTCGCTCTTGAATCAGCATCATACGTGCCAAAGCAAGTCCAGCACTCGCCTGCATGATGGATGGGATGCTGGGCAGCAGGTCATGCACCAGGCTCTCGACCTCGACAGACGGCGCAGCTGCGAGCTGGGTGCACGACAGGTCTGGCACCTGGGCTTTGAGCGCGGGCAGGCAGCCTCGGAGGTCGAGCTTGCGGAGCTTGAGGCAGGCCTTAAGCGGCGCCAGGCTGCAGACCTGAACGTTGTGAGCCATCCACAGCTCCGCGAGCGTCTCGCTGCATGCTCCGGAGCGGCAACAGATCCGACACGCACACGCATCTGGACATACTACGTAGACTCTCAGTCGTCCTCACGTCATTCCTCTCCCCAATGTCTTCGCTTGGGCCCGCCCTGCGACCGCAGGAGGGTTTTTTTGGTGAGGTGTCTGGCCTGTGCTGCTGCTTGGCGCCCACCACTTAGTGTGGGTGGCACTACCGTGGGCTACTTTTTTAGCTCGACCTTTTGTGGGCCTTGTGCCTGCTGTCTGAGAGTCCCGCTGGAACTTTGGAACTGATTGTGACCGCCGGCAATGGATTTGTAACACTAATCTCTTCGCTATTTTTGCCCTGTGTTGTTCCGTCTTACGTCGCCGGAGTGCTGGTGGGGTAGTGTCCATGCGTGGGGCGCAGTTTGGTCGTGTGCAGCAGCAGCAGTGCCCGTGCAGTGTGTGTGAAATGTAGCCCCGGCGGCTCAACGTGCGCTCACTACACACTACACACGCGTGCGGGCTGTGCAGTGAGGGGGGTTCAGGGGGTTAAGGGCAAGTCGAACATTGACACCCAGTCGTGAGGCTGCGTGGATGGATCACCATGATCGGCATTTATGGTTCTTGAGGGAGGGACCTGCATGGTCCCTGCCTGACCCCCATACATCGTTTCATGAAAAAAATCCGTCCGATATCGGATCCGGATCCACACATTCGCCTCCGAGGCTCGCCCGAGGCAAAATCAGCAGTAGAAGCACCACCAAACCACCACCACCACCACCACCACCACCACTAGCAACAGCTCAAAAGCACAGCGTCAATGATGGCCCGAGCGGCGTGCCGCCCGCCTGGATTCTCCTCCTGTCCGCCCTCCAGCAGGCCACGGTCAGCGAGGGCAGCACAAGTGGGAATCAAGCGCACGGTGGCAGGCACCTCAACCATGCACACCAAGCTGCGGCCGGCCAGCGGCGCAGCGCCCATGCGCCCCATGCAGCCGCTCGCATGGCGGCCGAGTGTCGCCACGGCGGCCACGGGCGAGCAGGCAGAGGGCGGGCAGGCGGAGGAGGGCGAGCCAGTGCGCTAAAAGAGCGCGTACAAGGGAGTCCGATGGGACAAAATCTCATGGAGGGTGGACATGTGGGACCCGCAGGAACAGCGCAAGCGGCACGTTGGTTCCTATGCCTCCGAGGAGGACGCAGCGAGGGCATATGACTGCGCGGCTGTGAAGCTGCTTGGCCCAGGCGCCGAGCGCAACTTTCCGACCGAGATCATCAGCGAGCTGCCTGTGTCACAGAGCGACAAGAAGAAGGCGCTCAAGACCTCGCGCTTTGAGGGCGTCACGCTGGTGAAGACGACTGGCAAGTGGCTGTCGAGGAGGCTGCGCGACCTGCGCACCAAGAAGGTGAAGACCGTAGGTACCTTTGCCTCCAAGGTCGAGGCCGCATGGAAGCACGACGTGGAGTGGCTGAAGCTGGATCCGGGCGTGTCCGACATGAAGCTCAACTTCCCTATCCAGGTGCGCGCCAACCCATCGGACATGCCGCCTCAGGGGCTGCTCGTCGGCGAGGCAGCGCCAGAGCCAGAGCCGGAGCAGCCATAAGAGCACAGTGTTTCATGAGTAGCAGGCTGCGTGGTCTGGCACAGCAGGCGCGCTCCCCCCCACCCACCCACCCCACCCCCCGCGGCGATTGAACTGTGCACCGGCTGTTGAGTCGCGGAGTTTGTTGCACCACTGGGCCATGAGCCAACAGTCCTTCGGCGTGAGATAATGCCCCCGGTGCTACAGCCGTGACATGTGTAAGGGCACCGCTGCGCCTGCTAGGCAGGGTTCTACGGTGTACCGGTCGCCAGCCGGTCCTCATGATCACCATCAGTCTCCATCTCCATCTCCCTCCATGATCTCCACGGCATCGATGATCATCAGCCCTATCACATTCCCAATGCCTGAGGCCGTGCCTCAGGCGGCGCCTTCACTTGCGCGGATCAGGCGGCGCATCGGGCGCTCCAAGACTGCCTGTGGCACATCCCCGATCACACAAGACGTTCCCGCTCTACCCTCGTACCAGGGAGGGATTTAAAAGGTCGGATCTCGAACCGTCAGGCCACTGGCTGGTCCTGAAATACAGCACCCTTCGTGCTAACTGGACATGCGCAAGGGTGGCTGTTACAGTCTCCACGATCCCCACGATCACTAGTGAGCCATCTCATTAAGATGCTCGGGGCCATACGCGCCGAGCACGGTTTTATACGCCTTGAGAGGTGCCCTGACTTCAACATCCATCATCAGTGAGCCCACGTGCACATACCGCCTCCCTCACGCCATCCACGGCAGCCCGCCGCTCCCGCCCCCGAGGATGTCGCCGATTGCGAGTCGCCAGAAGTCGAGCAAGATGGTGACGAGCATGGACGCAGCGAGGCTGTCGGTCGCACAGTCCCAGAGGCTCCACGTGCGGACCTGCGTGCGTGCGTGCGTGCGTGCGTGTGTGTGTGTGTGTGAGAGAGAGAGAGAGAGAGAGAGAGAGGGCATGGCTGCAGCAAGGCCGTCGGTCGCGCAGCCCCAGAGCACATCAGAGCACATGACAGAGCACATCAGAGCACATCAGAGTACATCAGAGCATGTCAGAGCACATCAGAGTCAGATCAGAGCATATCAGATCACACCAGAGTCATACTACAGCACCCCAGCGGACATACAACAGCACATCAGAGTACATCAGATCACATCAGAGCACATCAGAGCACATGACCAGAGACGTACAAGAGCCATGCATACACTAGAGCACAGCAGAGCACATAACAGAGTACACACAGAGCACATAAATAACAGCACATCAGATTTGACGTTCTCGTCCCTGATAGGCTGGCGCGCTGCGTGGCCTTGCGAGCTCTCCTAGTAGAGCCCCCTACTCAAGGGGGGGGGGCAGAAAACACAAGAAATGGAACACATGATGGAATCTTGTCTCCTTGCTGTGAATGTTCCCAAACCGTCGGATTCTTTGAATTTGGACACCTGGGGGCCGAGATATGAGGGCTCAAAGTTGGGGGGTAGGGGGGGGTCCAGAGCTAACTACGGGGGGTTCAGCACTTTCTTTCCGGTGGGCCGTTTTGGACGGGAAAACCACCATTGGAACCGCCTTGATAAGAGGAGCAGGAATCCACTCTAATGAGTGACCCTGGGTGATAGGGTGGGGGCTCCACACACCCTAACGCTCAAACTCCTCCGCGTTTTCCCTACGGTGCACCAAGTGCCCACCATGGGATTTGAGCAACCTTCATGGATTGAGATGGGACCGATGCCATCTGAATCCCCTTGGAGAGCACAGCAAAATACCTCAGGAGAGTCAACCCTGAATCTGCCTGGAAAGTGTGAACTAGAGTGTCCACACTCCTTGGTGGCGGCCATCGAAGCCATGGTATGGCTGCAGGTTAGGGGTTATTTTGGCTATCTTCTGACGACTTAGACATTGCGATAGACAGCCCTTACTGTTAGGAAGCCATGCGCATTGGTCCCGGTTCTATGCATGGCATATTTTGTGTGACGGGGGGGGGGGGGGCATAGGGGGGTCATTTATTTTTGTATCATGTGTTCCAGTATTTTTTTTCCCCCCCCCCCCCCCCGTGCCCCTACTAAACATTTAGCTAGGCCTCAACTCACGCCCCCAGGTCCTCCGGACGCGTACGTGTAAAACCTGTAAAACCTGACGTCCTCGTCGATCCTAGTCGATTGCGTAGAAGAGTGAGTGACCCCACACCCGCCTCCACACTACTGCCACACTTTCCTCTCCTCACACTTGCCACATCTTGGGGTCCTTACGATACGAAAGAACACAAGGGAACGACACACATAAGCATCGATCACGTAGATGAGTCAGTGACCCCACACCCACCTCCACACTACTGCCACACTTTCTCTCCACACCCCAAACTTCCCCACACCTTGGGGTCCTCATCGATCCGGAAGAACATTGGGAACGACACGAAGAAGTAGATGGCGTAGAAGAGTGACCCCACGGTGTACATCTTGGCTTTGTCGATGAAGGTGTAGTAGCTGCGCACGCAGGGGGGGGGCACTCAGAGCGTGTGTGTGTGTGTGTGTGTGTGTGTGTGTGTGTGCGTGTATCGGCTCGGACACCGTTCCCCCCTTCTCTATCCGTCCCTGTGTACACCTTGGCTTTGTCGATGAAGGTGTAGTAGCTGCGCGATGTGTGTGTGTGTGTGTGTGTGTGAGGGTGTGTGTGTGTGTGTGCGTGTGTGAGGGTATGTGTGCATGTGCGTGTGTGTGTGTGTGCGTGCGTGTGTGTATGCGTGTGTGTGTGTGTGTCGACTCAGCCACCGTCCCCCCCTTCTCTATCCGTCACGGTGTTCATCTTGGCACGGTCCAGGAAGGTGTAGGTAGCTGCGCCCGGGGATGCGTGGGGGGCGGGGTGGAGTGAAAGTGTGTGTGGCTACTTTTGAGGCGTCGCTTAATTAATATATACACATATGGCCACCCCCACCGAAGTCGGCCACATGAGTGCCACAAAGTCGGACATTGCAAAAAAAAAAACTTTCGGGGCGTCGTTCTCCCACTCAGAAGCACCCCCGGACCTCATTCCGCAGCCAAAAGTTTTCGATTTGGCTCATTTAGTTCGTGTTTGAAAGGCTTTGCGTGCAGTTGCGTGTGCGCGCGACACGATGTCAAAAAGTACCGAACCAAAACTGGTGCATGGCGTTGGTTCGGTCCATTTCGACGTCGTGTCACGCGCACACGCAACGTCATGCAGCGCCCTTCAGACACGAACTAAATGGGTCAAATCGGAAACTTTTGGTTGCGGTCATTCGTCCAGAGGAGGTGTCTCGATGGTGATCTTTCGATCCAAAGTTCGGAATGTTCCCACACCATGGGCGTCACGCAGACGAGACCGCGCGCTTCGCCAGTCGAAGGCGAACTTAATGGTATACGTAGCAAGCCCGAGGCGCTGGAATTAGGTCCGGGCATGCAGTTTCGGCCGCGCATGGTGGCCGGAAAGTTCCATGCGCCCATGCAGTGGGGGCGCCCCTCCCCCAGCGCGCACGCCCACGCCTCTCCCCAGGCCCCGCGATGGCCCTCCAAGCCTTCCATCATCCTAACACACATCTTGAGTGCCGCGGGTGGCGGCGGGGCGGGGCGGGAGGGGCGTTTGAGCGTTTTCGGAAATGTCCTGACTTGTGTGGCTTCGGTGGGGGTGGCCATACATACACATACATACGTGTATGCACGTGTACATGCATACATGTATACATACACATACATGCATACATACACACACATACTTACACACACACATACATGCATACACACAGACACACACACACACACACACACACACACACAGACTCACGGATAGTGTGATATCGTAAGCGTCTCCATGTACGCTGTCGAGTACGACAGAACAAAAATTAGCACGCCCATTGCCGCAACGCGTGCTGCCTGCATGTGTGCGTGTGTGTATATGTGTGTTTGTGTGTACGTGTGTATGTGCACGCCATACGTGTAAGTGTGTGTGTACGCGTGTGTGTGTGAATGACATAACAAACAAGAGCACGCCCATCGCCACGTGCCTGTGTGTGTGTGTGTGTGTGTGTGTGTGACAAACCGGAAACAAGCGCGCCCGTCGCCGCCACACACGCTGCATGTGTGTCTGTTTGCGTGCACACACGCACACACACACACACACACACACACACCTTGCTGCTGCCCGCCATGCCTGTGCGCAAGCGCCTCAGCGGCAGCAGCAGCAGCAGTCACACACACACACACACACACACACACAACTTGCTGCTGCCAGCCATTCCTGTGCCCCTGCACCTCAGCAGCAGCAGCATCAGCAGCCACACACACGCACACACACACACACACACGCACACCTTGCTGCTGCCCGCCATGCCTGTGCGCACGCGCCTCAGCAGCACGTTTGAGAGCGCGTGGTAGAACGTAAAGTACGCGTGTGTCATGAGGTACATAACGATGGGGACGTCGTTCAAGCGGTGCGCCTATGTGCGGTGTGTGCATGCGTGTGGTGTGTGTGTGTGTGCGTGCGTGTGGTGTGTGTGTGTGTGTGTGTGTGTGTGTGTGTGTGTGTGTGTGCGTGTGTCGTATTGGATAGCTCTTGTTCAGGGCTTTCACGCGGTGTGTCGCCCGCCTCAGGAGACCAATAATTGAGGGGAGGGCAGAGGATAAAGGTGAGGGTGAGGGTAGAACGCACAGTACGCATGCGTCATGAGGTACATGACGATGGGGGCGTCGTTCAAGCGGTGCGCCTGTTTGTGGTGTGTATGTGTGCGTGCGTGTGCGTGCGTGTGGTGTGGTGTGTGTGTGTGTGTGTGTGTGTGTGTTGCATTGGATAGCTCTCGTTCAGGGCTTTCACGCGGTGTGTTGCACGCCTCAGGGGACCAATAATTGAGGGGAGGGCAGAGGATGAAGGTGAGGGTGAGGGTAGAACGCGCAGTACGCATGCGCCACGAGGTGCATGACGATGGGGACGTCGTTCAAGCGGTGCGCCTGTGATATGATAAGAGTGCGTGGCGGTTGGGGGTGAAATAAAGAGATAAAGAGATAAAGAGAGAGAGGGGGAGAGGGCGGGGGGGGGGTAGAAGTAGAGAGAGAGGGAGAGGAAAAGGGAGATTGAGAGAGAAAGAAAGAGAGAGAGAGAGAGAGAGAGGGGGAGAGAGAGGGAGAAGGAGAGGGAGGCAGAGGGAGAGGGGAGGAGGGAGAAAGAGAAAGAGGGCGAGTGTGTGTGTGGGGGGGGGGGGGCAGGAAGAGAGAGAGAGAGAGAGAGAGAGAGAGAAAGAAAGAGAGAGAAAGAGAGACAGAGGGAGAAGGTAGAGGTAGAAAGAGAGAAAGAGAGAGAAAGACACGCAGAGGGAGAGAGAGACAGATCAAGATTGGATTGTGGACACACACACACACACACACATACACGCACGCACACACACACACACACACACACAAACCTGGATCTTGTCATCCCCGTGCTTAACACACACACGCACACACACACGCACACACACACACACACACACACACCTGGATTGTGTACGCAGCCCCCAGCATCTTGTAGAAGTAGTGCGTCCAGAGGTAGTTTCCGACAAACCCAAAGATGGCGATCCACACATTGGCCTGCGGAGTGTGTGCACGCGGGGTGGTGAGACGGCGTGCAAATACACACACAGGGACACAGGGTCTAATGCGCCATCACAGGCATCCGACGGACTGAAGAATCGATCACCACGCACACGTGTGCACAGACAGACACACACACACCTCGTGTGTCCACACACACACACACTCACGCACACTCACGCACACATACCATTGCTTCCAGTCTGCATGCCTGCGTTTGTGCGCAAGCCAGTGTCACATACACCCCCTCTAGCCCGTCATGCCTGTGCCCCTTAGCCGGGCCAATGCTCTACAGTGGCTAGCAGGGACTGTATGCGCCCTCGAGTTGGAGGTGGGAACCAAGTTTAGGGTTCCCACTGGGCTCGTCTACTTCCCTGGACCGGGTGGGCAAGACAGTCTAGTGCGAGGCAGGAGCACTTCGAAACCCAACACACGGCATCAGCGCTGTGTGTTACAGCCAGGCAGCCTCGCGCACACCCGCGGCACCCCGCCTTGACCCAGGCGCGCTGGTGCCACGTGTTATGACTCTCGTCACTACCCGTCTCTGCCCCCAGTGCCCTGTTTCACAGCAGGTTGCCGTAGCCACGCTTTGCCTTTGCGCCCTATCAAATCAGAAAACGAGCCGCAAAGGCTCTGTAAGCGTGAAATTTAGTCTGAAAAAGCGCCGCAAAGGTACAAAAAAATATCCCTTCGAAATTGGAACCAAGTTGGAACTCGGATCAACGCCCTGTAGGCCCCGCAAAGGCCGCCGCAAAGGCAGCACAACGACGAAATTAAGTCGAAAGACACCCCGCAAAAGCCCAAGATTCCGAGAGTGCGCATGCTAACCTCTGTTGCTGGAAGGTCGATGTTATTACTCTTACTGCAAACCCACTATCACTGACCAGTAGCCTCTGCCGCCGCTGCGGCAGAGGTCTAGGGGACACGATCCTGCGGGCCTGTGAACCCCGGCCGTGCCCCCACGGGGAGGAGTCAGATCTGGGGGCCGAGTGCCCAGTCTAGGCCCAGCCCCGACCCAATAGCCCCCGACCACCAGTGGCCAGCCTCCCGACTGTAGCGCTCGGGCGCTATACGCCGAGCAAGGTCGAATACGCTGCCTGTTGGGTGCGTCAAGCATGACTGTAGACTCCATCATCATCAGGTCGCCAGCAGCACGTCATCCAATCCTGCGTCGACACCGTCCTACCCCCCCCCCCCCCCATACACACAAACTCCCCGTTAGCACAGCAGCACACGAAAGGCAACAACACCAGCAACACCAACAACACCAGCAACACCAACGACACCAGCAACACCAACGACACCAACAACACCAACAACACAAGCAACACAAGCAACACAAGCAACACAAGCAACACCAACAACACCAGCAACGCCAGCACCAAGCAACACCAGCAACACCAGCAACATCAACGCACCACACACCTTCACCCAGTAGCGCTGGTGCCACGGCTTGGCTGCATCCGCCTTGCTCTGGAGGAACAGTGGCAGCACAACGATGGGGAGCGCGGCCGCGGTGCCGATGAGCAGGTACCCCCACTCCTGGCACCACTGCGCACGCAGCAAGCAGCAGCATCAGCACCGGGCAAGGGAGCATCGTGGTGCTGGTCACGCAGGTGGGTCTCGTCGTGCGCGCACAGAGAGGGAGCGACGGCATGCACACGCGTGTGTCGTGTGAACGGGGCTGATCCAGGCACGTGCCCGTGCGTGTGTGCGCGTGCCCCGTATGCATGCGTTGCGTGATCTGATCTGCATGGTGCCGCATGCGCGTGCATGGTGCGTGCATGCGTGCGTGCGTGTTTGCATGGTATTTGCACCTCGTACAGCTCCAGCGGCACCATCACACACAGTGCCCACGTCATCCACAGCGGCGAGTAGACCAGGAAGAAGACCTCAGTCCAGCGCTTGCCTGGGTTGGCTGCCAGCCAGCGCGGGGGCGGGGTCGCCTTCTTGGTCCCCGCCATGCTTGCTAGAGTTACCTGTCTACCTGAAACCCTGCACAGTAAGTTCTTGTGTCAGTTGTGTCAGCAAGGGGGGGGGCAATGGACAGATCTGTGAGATAATAGTATGGTGATTGAAAGTGTGACCGCACTCGCCATCTGGTGGACGGACGGTGCGTTGCGCCGTCCATACAGTTAGTCTACCAACCTCATCTACGGTCTACGGGCAGGCAAGACTCCTCACGTACTCTCGATCTCACAGCCCCGCTTGCCCGCTCAAGGTGAGCTGTGCACCCACATGTTTGCCGCACAGGAGTCGCGTTGTGCGTGCACAGGAGTCGGGTTGTGCGTGCACGCATGGAACTGCGAAGGGGTTTGATGCTTGATGCTGGGCGTTGCATGTGCACGCGTATTTTGCAATCGACCCATGTGGCCAAATGGTAGATTGCATCCATCTCTGCAACCCCTGTTGTCGCCACCCCCCAGGCTGGAGCATCGGAGAACATCGGCGGCGTCTAGGCACCGCTGCCTGCGTGCAGCGCGGCCATCGAGGTTGAGGTGCCACCAACAAGCTCTCACAACAGCAGGCAGGCAGGATGGGGTGTATGAGCAGTTCAGCTGCCAAGTATGAGGACAAGGCGGGCTCTGGGGCCAGCGGGTCCAAGTCTGGCGGCAAGGGCAAGGGCGCAGGCAAGACGCCCAGTCAACCCGACTTTGGGCTGACCTCGACGCACGAGGTGATCAAGCTGCTGGGACGCGGCGGCGAGGGCGAAACGTGGCTTGTGAAGGACAAGCTGTCTGGGGAGGAGGTGGCTGCCAAGCTCATCAAGCGGCCCATCCCCAAGGCCGCGCTGCAGGTCATCAAGCGCGAGATCAAAATTCAGTCAGACCTCGGTCAGGGCCACCTCAACCTGGTGTCTGCTGATGAGGTCATCCTCACCAAGACGCACCTGGGGCTGATCATGGAATACGTGCCCGGTGGGTGCACGCATGCGCAGCATGGCGCCGCATGGCGCATGACGCATGGGCCTCTGCATGCATGCTGTGGTGTGTGGTGGTGGTGGAGAGCGGTCCACGGGCCGTCCGCTGACTTGCCAGCCACTTCATTTGTGCTCGCCGCTGCGTGCACTCACTTCCTTGTGCACACGCCGCCCGACCGCACCCGCACACGCCCAGGCGGCAACATGGTGCAGTACGTCACGAAGAAGCGTGAGACCAAGGCGCAGCGCGGCGGTCTGTGCATCGACGAGGACGAGGCGCGCTTCTACTTCCTGCAGCTGCTGTCCGCGGTGAGTACTGTGTAGTGGTGGGCACCAGGTGCGTCGTAGGCAGGCGGAGCGGCTGCGGCTGGTCAAGAGGCCTGGCCGAGAGGCCTGGCCGAGAGGCCTGCAGCCTGGCTGGCGGGTGCGGCTGGGCAGTGGATGCGTTGTAGGCTGTCTGAGCAGCTGCGGCTGGCCAAGAGGCCTGGCTGATTTGGGTACAGCCTGGCTGGCGGCTGCAGCCGAGAGGCCAGGCCGAGTCCGCCGCAGTGCTTCGCCACAAGCGACCCAACCGACTGGCACCCAGCATGTCTGTCCCTCCCCCTCCCTCCCTCCCTTGCGCCCTGGCCCACGTACGCCCACACGCGCACAGGTTGAGTACTGCCACAAGCACCACGTCGCCCACCGCGACCTGAAGCTCGACAACACGCTCGTCACGGCGCACCGACCGCCGTGGATCAAGCTGTGCGACTTTGGGTTTGCAAAGCACTGGGCAGCGACGTCCAACATGAACACGATGCGAATCGGGACGCCAGAGTACATGGGGCCGGAGCTGATCTCGTCGCGCACTGGGTACGACGGAGTCAAGGTGAGGGGAGCTCTCTCTCTCTCTCAAACACAAGCACCTTGTCTGCTCATTCTCTCAAACACCGCACACGGTCATGTTTGCGACCTTTCACTAACACGCCGTTATGCGCTTCCTCGCAGGTCGACGTGTGGGCGCTAGGGGTTCTGCTTTACGTCATGCTGGTCGGCGTGTTCCCCTTTGAGACGCAGGACGACAACTTCTCCAACACGGCGGGCCTCTACGACATCTGGCTGCAGCAGATCAAGACGTCGTGGCGCGAGGTGCCAAACAACAGCAGCGCGGCGTCGCGGCTGTCGCCCGAGCTCAAGGAGCTGCTCGACAAGATGTTCGAGGTGGGTGCCTTTGGTGCCTTTGCGTTGCTGACGCTTGCGCTTGTCTGGTGGGTGTTAACTCGGGTGCTCGATCTGTTTAAACCCAGGGCCTGTCTGTCTTGTGTGACTGTGTGTGTGTCACCCGAGCTCAAGGAGCTGCTCGACAAGATGTCCGAGGTGGGTGCCTTTGGTGCCTTTGCATTGCTGGCCCTTGTGCTTGTCTGGTGGGTGTTCAGAGGTAGGTGTTAACTTGGGTGCTCGTTCTGTTTAAACCCATTGCATGTCTATCTTTGGGACTGAGTGGGTGTCGCCCAAGCTCAAGGAGCTGCTCGACAAGATGTTCAAGGTGGGTGCCTTTGGTTCCTTCGCATTGCTGACGCTTATGCTTGTCTGGTGTGTGTTCAGGGGTGGGTGTTAACTTGGGTGCTCGTTCTGAATAAACCCAGTGCCTGTCTGTCTGGTGGGACTGTGTGGGTGTCGCCCGAGCTCAAGGAGCTGCTTGACAAGATGTTTGAGGTGCGACAGAGGGTCGAGGGTCCTCGTTCAGGGCCAGGGGGTTGAGGGTGAAGAGTTAAGAGCACCAGCCCTAACACATCCCCATCGTCTGATCCGCGCAAGTCAATGCGGTCGTGACGCCTGAAGCGGTCGTGGGTGCGCCTCAGGCGGTGGTGGGCGCCTCAGGCGGCCGGGATGACGCCTTAGGCGGCGCCTCAGGCGATCAGGGGTGCGCCCCTGGCGGCGCCTCAGGCGGTCGGCGCGCCCGAGGCGCCGCCTCATACGCGCAAGTAAATGCGCCGCCTGAGGTGCCGCCTCAGGCGTTGGGATTGTGGTAGGGCTGGTGTGGGCTCAATGTGTGCGCACACAGCCTGCGGGCACGCAAACACACTCACGCACACGTGCTGTGCAAACTCCAGGTCAAGCGGGACACGCGCATCGATCGCGCCAGGCATCCGCTCGCACACGTGGACGAACATGCCGCTGCCTCTCCTCTGCCCCCTCTCTCCCTCTTCTCTCTCCCCCTGTCCATCTCTCTCTCTCGCACTCCCTCTCTCTCGCTCCCCTCTCCCTATCCATCTCCATCTCTCTCCCTCTTATCTCCCTCTCCTTCTTTCCCTCTCCCTCTCTCCCTCTCACACGCACACACACACCGCCTGCCGCCGTGCACACTCCAGGTCAAGCAGGCCACGTGCATCGACGTGCCCGGCATCCGCTCGCACGCGTGGACCAACAAGCTGCTGCCTCTCCTCTCCCCCCCCCTCTCTCTCTCCCTCTTCTCGCTTCTCTCTCCCTCTATCTCTCCCCCCCCTCTCTCTTCCTCTCTTTCTCCCTCTCTCCCTTCCTCTCTCTCACCCACTCGCTCACTCTCTCCCTCACACACGCACACGCCTGTGTACACACTCCAGGTCAAGCAGGACACGCGCATAGACGTGCCCGGCATCCGCTCGCACGCGTGGACCAACAAGCCGCTGCCCGAGGTCTTCACGTCAGCGCTCGTGGAGATTGCGGCGGAGCAGGCAAAGATCGACGTCATGGTGGGTTGGCTGTGGGTCGTTTCTGTCTCAGCCCTTCATAAGTGTTTGTCTCAGCCCTTCATAAGTGCTTGTCTCAACCCTTCATACGTGTTTGTTTGATTACACTCTCGAGTGACGACAATCTAGGGAGTCTAGAGAAAACTCCTGGCGGCAAGCAAAAGGAGCAGGCCAAGATCGACATCATGGTGGGTTGGCCGTGGCTTGCTTCCTGTCGCAGCCCTTCATAAGTGTTTGTTTGATTACACTCTCCAGTGACAGAAATCTCACCCCATCGCCCACCCCCACACCGCATCGCGCTCCCTCCCACCCCGTTGCACCCCACCGCGCTCCCTCCCACCCCACCGCAGGTCGCACAAGGCCTGTACAAGAACTCGGACGCTGACAAGATGCTCGAGGTATTACTGGAGCGGGCGTCGACGGTCGCGATGCCGACCGAGGAGATTGCTCGCGTGCCACTCTCAAAGGTCAAGCGCACGGCGCTCGTGCCGCCGGCAGCGATGGGCGCAATCCAGGAGGATGGAGCGGCGGAATAGGATGGGCGGCCGCGGGTGGCTCGAGGGGGCAAGGAGCACCGCGCGGTGTCGAGCGCTTGCTCGAGCCTAATGGGGGGGCGTGCCCTGCTGTGCGGTGCGGCGCTCGGCTGCTCCCTCACTTCCTCTGTTTTATGGCTTCTCTCGGGACAGCCCTCGTGTTTTTGTTGTGTAAAAGCGAGCTTGTGGTTCATCGCATCTGCTCTTGACGGATCATTGCCATGGATTGGAGTGGAAGAGAGGGCAAAGGGGCAAAGCACGTACTCGCACAGACTCACAACACTTGCAACACCACATGTGAATCAGCCACTAGCTGATGATGATGGATATTACAGTCAGGGACACCTCTAAAGGCGCATAAGACCGTGCTCGGCGCATATGGCCCGAGCACCTTACTGAGATGGCTGGCTGTTGGTGGTAGGGAACCCCAACTCTGCAAAGAGCGTGGGCGCAGCCCTAGGTCCCCTACCGTAGCGGCAGCAAACGCTTGTTGAAGTATGTGAGCGCATGTTGGGAAATGGAAACGCAAGGCAATCGCCAATCGCCAAAAGAGACATCCCCACGTGGGGAGAAAGGCCAAGACGTAGCCAAAAAGGATATCAAGCCGGGCCGCAACCTCTAACGTGTTAAGGGGTAGCTAGACAGCAATTAGAACCCGGCCCTCGGGTGTCTTATTGTTCAACTCAACAAACGCAACGTGAGTTTGAATAGGCATGTGTGTTACGGGACTAGGGGGACCGCCCCTCAGGCTAGGCTGCGTGGTGTGCCCCTAGTACAGCCCCGTATCAATGTGGATAAGCAGATCCTCCATCAATGCATGTTCCTCGAGAGAGCTGACGTCAAGGTGACCTCGCCAATGGCAAAACTGAGAAGTACACTGAGAGCACAAGCCCCCTGGTTTGAGAGGCAGCTCGGCGATACTAACTAGAGTGGTCAATCACTTGGCACCAACACAGTCAGACGCGATGACCACGGCACCCCATGCCGCACGCCCCCCCGCCGCCTCCTCCGCCACGGTGTCTGCCATGGCACGGGCACTGTCGCAGCACGTGCCCTTGTCCCCCTCCTCCTCGTCCGCGAGGAGGCGCACGTGCAGCCCGCCACCCGCGCGCCCCGCGCGGGCTCGCGCGCGCGCAGCCACGGCCGCCACCGCTGCCTCGTAGATCGCCACCACCGACAGCGCACACGCGGCGAGCACGAGGCCGACGCTCAGCGCGCGCACAGCCTCGATGCTGGTCTCGGTCACGTCTGCCACTTGCAGCGACCCGAGCAGGGATGCGTACGGACGCGCGGCGTTGGCACCGCCGCCAACGCCGCCAGCAGCAGCAGCAGCACCACCAGCAGCAGCAGCAGCAGCAGCAGCAGCGCCGACGGACAAACCGGGCTCTGCCGCACTGTGCACGGCAGAGGCTGCAGGCTGCATGCCAGCGCTCGTCCCCGCGCTCGCTGCCGCTGCTGCAGCTGCCTGTGCGTGCGCGTCGACGCCACGGCCATCATCAGCGGTCGCGTGCAGCGAGGCCCACAGCGACGCTGGCCAGGCGCGCGGCCAGCGGAGGCCCGGCGGCGTGTGCACGTGGAGCGGCGTCGGCGGGTGGGCGCTGGCGCCAGCATCGGCATCGGCGGCCGGCAGTGTGCCAGCAGCGGCCTTGGAGCGCTCGCCATCGACCGAGTCCGACCAGTGTACCACGGCGCCGGTGTCGGCGGCGCCGCCGGTGCCGGACCAGTGCGCCGCCGCCGCCGCCGCGCCGCTGCTGGGGCCGGTCTTGGCAATGGCGACGTCGCGCAGCATTGGCAGCATCGCGCCGCCGGGCGCTGCATTGGCGCTTGCTGCTGCTGCTGCTGCTGCTGTTGCTGCTGCTGTTGCTGTTGCTGTTGCTGCTGCTGCTGCTGCCGCTGCCGCTGCCGCCGCATGGGGGCCGTGTGCCTCGCGGCGGGGACCGCACGGGTCGACGAGCGCCTCAGCATGGTTCTTCCTTGGCGGCAGCTGCTTCCGTGGCGCAGCGCTGCCGCCGACGCCACTCCCATGCGCAGCTGCCACCGCCAGGAGGTGCGCGTCCTCGCCCTCTCCCTCGCCCTCAGCCTGCCTCTCAAACTCCGCATCCTCGTCCAGGTCCAAGTCCACTGCCACCTCCCCCTCCTCCTCCCCCCCCTGCTCCTCCTCCTCCTCCTCGGCGTCCAAGTCCACCCCCTCCTCCCCCGCATCTTCCTCTTTTTCTGCATCCCAGTCTCCCACCTCCCACACCTCCCCCTCCGCCTCAACATACGGCTCCGTAAGCGGCGCGTCTGCGTCAACCGCCCGCCTGCGCCCACCGCCACCACGCACGCTCTCGACAGCCCACGCGTGGCGAAACAGCGGCACTGCTCGGTTGTCAGCATAGCTGTCGGTGCCGTCGGTACGCTGTGGGTGAGGGGGGACAATGCATGTGCGTGTGTATTTGGGAGAGCAAGGTGAAGAGGGGGAGGAAGAGAGAAATAGGGAGAGAGACAGGGGGAGGGCGGGCAGAAACCCAATTGCAGCAGTGTGCATCAGAGAGAGAGAGAGAGAGGAGGGGGGGAGAGACAAAGAGGTGGAGGTGGAGGGGGAGAGAGTGCCAGAGTGAGAGAGAGAGTGAGAAAGAGTGGGAAAGAGCGAGCGAGAGAGCGAGAGAGATAGAGAGAGAGCGAGCGAGAGAGCGAGAGAGATAGAGAGAGATAGAGAGAGCAAGAGAGAGCGTGAGGGCGAGAGAGAGGGCACACGCGCGAGCCTACGCACCTGGGTGACCGCAATGTCCAGCGTGACGTCGCGATCACCGCCCTCCTCTCCCTCGTCCCGATCTGCCACCTCTCCTTCTGCCTCCTGTGCTTCCGCCTCAGCCGCTGCCCCCTCCTCCTCTCCCTCCACCTCCTCCGCCTCCTCCTGCTCCTCCCCAGAGTACACGCCATCAACAGAGCTCGTGTCACCGTCATCGCGCTCGTCACCCTTCTCAGCAAGCCACCAAGTGTCCATGCCATCAAGCCACCTGGCGCCACGGGCACCGGCAGTGGCGGTCGCTGCGCCTGCGGCCTCGCTCTTGGCATCGGCACCGGTGTTGGAGCCACCGCCAGCGCCATGGGACATGCCATCGAGCCACCCGGCGCCGGCGCCGCTTCCGCCACTGACACCAGCGGTTGCTGTGCCTGCTGTGTTGCTGTTGGCATCGGCACCGGTGCTTGAGTCACCACCAACGCCATGGCCCACGCCATCGAGCCATCCGGAGCCGGCGCCGCTTTCGCCGCTGGCACCAGCAGTGGCGGTCGCTGCGCCTGCTGCCTCGCTCTTGGCATCGGCACCGGCGCTGGAGTCACCACCAGCGCCATGGCCCATGCCATCGAGCCACCCAGAGCCGGCGCCGCTTCCGCCGCTGGCACCAGCAGTGGCGGTTGCTGCGCCTGCTGCCTCGCTCTTGGCATCGGCACCGGCGCTAGAGTCACCACCAGCGCCATGGCCCACGCCATCGAGCCACCCGGAGCCGGCGCCGCTTCCGGCACTGACACCAGCGGTTGCTGTGCCTGCTGTGACGCTGTCGGCACCGGTGCGGGAGCCACCACCAGCGCCATAGCCAGTGGCGCCTGCGCCTGCGCCTGCGCCTCCATCTGCGCCTCCGTTTGTGGCTGAAATGGGTCTGTGCCCGGAATGGGCCTGTGCCTGCCATGCGTCTTCGCCTGCGTCTTCGCCTGCGCCTTCGCCTTCGCCTGCGCCCGCGCCCGCGCCTGCGCCCGCGCCTGCGCCCGCGCCTGCGCCTGCGCCTGCGCCCGCGCCCGCGCCTGCGCCCGCGCCTGCGCCTGCGCCCGCGCCTGCGCCTGCGCCTGCGCCTGCGCCTGCGCCTGCGCCTGCGATGGGTCTGTGCATAGAATGGGCCTGTGCATGCCATGCGCCTGAGTCGCTGTCTGCGTCTGCCTCCCAGCTTGACGGCAGCAGCCCCTCCTCTATGCCGTCTGCATTGTCGTTGCCGTGCGCATAGTGGCGGGCCAGGCCAGCAGACGACGCACGCGCGAGGCGCTGGACTGCGCCCAGCTGCTGCTGCAGCCTGTGTGTGTGTGGGAGGCACGTGTGTGTGTGGGCATGTGTGCGTGTGTGTGTGTGTGTGTGTGTGTGCATGCACGTGCGTGTGCATGTGTGCGTGCGTGTGCATTTGTGTGTGTGTGCATGTGTGTGTGCATGTGCATGTGTGTGTGTGTGCGTGCACATGCACGTGACCCCCCCCCTCCCTCCCTCTTACCACTCGACTCGACGCGCCATCGCATGATTGCTCTCCATTGACACTGCCTCTCTCTCTGACACACACATGCACACACAAACACATAACCAACCAACCAACCAACCAAGCGGTTGTGCATTAGACCGTCCGCATGCACCGGCAATGCCTATACTATTAACAGCAATACACCCGGCGATTGTTACGAGGTCTGACCTGTGCACTGGGATGTCTTTCGAATAGCGGGTGACACAAACACATACGCACACACACACTCACAGACACACACTTACCACTCAACTGGCCGTGCCATCGCACGGCTGCTTTCCACCGACACTGTCGCGCTCGCGCCGTCGGCGCTCGGACGAACCACCAGCAGGACCTCGCTGCGGCTGGCGCTGTCGCTGCCGCTGTCGCTGCCGCTGCCGCTGCTGCTGCTGCTGTCGCTGCTGCTGTCGCTGCCGCTTCCGCTGCTGCCGCTTCCGCTGCTGCCGCTTCCGCTGCTGCCGCTGCTGTCGCTGACGCTGCTGTCGCTGCCGCTGCTGCTGCTGTCGCTGCTGCTGCTGCTGCTGCTGTCGCTGCCGCTGCCGCTGTCACTGTCGCCGTCGCTGTCGCTGCGGCTGTCTCTCCTGCTGTCTCTCCTGCTGCCGCTGCCTCTGGCACCAGCCTGCACACCACCAGTGGCATCATCAGAGCGCTCGGCGGTATCACCAGCGAGCTCGGCCACCACGTATGTGCGGCGCTTGCTGGGGGTGGCGTCGGTGCCCTGCGGTGCACGAGCGGTTTGGTGAATTCGATGCATTAGGTAGGTCCAGCCCCGACCCACTAGCCCCCCACCACTAGCTAGTGGCCAGACACCCGTCTGTAGTGCTCGGGCGATATGCGCCGAGCAAGGTCGAATACGCTGCCTGTTAGGTGTTAGTGGTAGTGTTAGTGGTAAGTAGGTGTTAGGAGCGTCACACACGACTGTAAAATTCATCATCATCATCAGGTTATGTCGAGTTAGAAACCACGCATTTTGGGGGGGGGGGGGGCGTCCCCAAGCGGCGTCTGCTTTCACAGCTGTAAGTTTGTGGGTGGGCTGTGAGTAGTATTAAAAGCGGGCCAGGCAGGATTTGACTCCTTGTCGCTTGCGATGCCGCTCTGGACCCTCCGGCTTCACAAACATCAACTCCTCGCTGTCCAAACTGAGTCTTTACGACCGGAGACGTAACTCTCTTGTTTCACGGCTGCACCACGGTGTGCCATCAGACTGCCCAACGCACATGCATGCTCGCACATTCTCTGCCTGGTGCTGACACAGCACACACACACACACACACACACACAAGCAGGCCTGGAGGTGGAGGTCGATCAGATGCGCCACCGCAACACGCTGCCCTATGCACACGCATGCTTGCACATTCTCGGCCTGGTGCTGACACAGCACACACACACACAACCAGACCTGGAGGTGGAGGTCGATCAGATACGCCACCGCAACACGCTGCCCAACGCACACGCATGCTCTCACCTCATCTGCCTGGTGCTGCCACAGTACACACACACACACACACACACACACACACACACGTAAGGGTCGACGGACTATATATATAGCTCCTAATAGTAAAGTCATTAATTTAGGTTTATTAAGGTGTGTAGTCGCGGAGCGCCGCGGAGTCTAGCGTCACTGCGGATGACCTTAATTGAGGTGCTCGCTGGGTGTGGGGGCCGCGAAAGGGACACTTTGGCCTCCCCGCGCGGCACCGGCGAAGCAACAGGACTATGCGAACCCAATGCATCGCCATGAAGGGCGGGAGGTCGCGAAATGGCCGTCATCGACAGTTTGGGGGGAGTACAGCTGCACACACACGCACACACGCTGCAGCACGCGCGGCAGCACGCGGATGTCCGCGTGCGTGGGCACGGTGTCTTCCAGGAGGGCAGGCACAGACAATGCACTTGGTGGCAAGCAAGCTGGCCAACAGGGGGGTAGGGCGGGGCATGCTACGCTGCATGAGTTGCTCCATCCAGGGTTTTGCATTTGCTGCCTTTCTTTTGCTCTGAGCGGGCGTGCTGTCCCGCCATCCTGCTCATGCATCGCGCACAAGCCCATGCGAGCCGATGCTGCTTCACTGTTCTCAACGAACGGCAGTCGCCAGCACACCAACCAGGCAACATACCCCCATCTCCCCTCATACTAGGCCCCCCTCATACTAGTCCTCCCGCAACCACACACTGAAGCCAGCTCACCACCTCGAAGACCACGTCGCGTGCCACACAGCGCTGGGCCAGCAGACCGAGAGCCACGAGCAACAAACATGAGAGACGAGCGCATGGCATCGCGCCACCGCACGCTCTTGGAGTGCGCTTTGATGCACAGCCAACCGCAAGTTCGGGACTCCAACGCGCAATGTTGTGACGAGTTCGATTACTGGCAATCCATTCCACACTCAGACGGCGTATCACCCCCCGTGCGGAGAATCCCCAAACACCCCCGCCAGTCTATGAGCAAGTTTCTTTGTTTCATAAGCAGGGAGCTACTGTCACCAGAGCTGCAACAGCTGCTGGTCTGGCACAATGGTCGGGGAAGGTTTTGCATCAGTTGGCTCGGCGAGTTCTCTGAATTCGCTCATTTCGCTGCTCGCCACAGATCCCACCAAGCAGAATGCTAAGCAGGCGGCGCAGGTGCGGGGAGCTGTGCGTGCGTGCGAGGAACAGTTGCATGGCGGGTTGCAACCCCATGCGG
>VFSX01000281.1:45000-47500 GCA_016618255.1 Chlamydomonas sp. UWO 241
GCCTTTCCGCGCGATTTCCGGCGGTGGGCTGGCCTTCGGTCAAGCATTCTTTACCGCCGCCATACCGACCAAGGCGGTATACCGCCGCTCCGAGGAAGCACTGTTGGGAGGCTGCGCTCACACGCGTGAGGCAGCGGTTGGCTAACGGAAACAGGCGTGGCGTGGTGTGTGGCATGCGAACGTCGCCGCGGACCCCATTGTCTGTGTACAGAGACCACACGCACACACGCATGCACGCATGCACGCACGCACACACGCACGCGTACAAATACACACACGCACAAGCCCGCGTACACACACACACACACAACGCACGTCACGCACGCGCACACACACACACACAAACACGCACTCACACGCAATCACACACGCACACACACACACGCGCAGGGACCACTATGTACTTGTTGCCAAGGCTAATTTCTGTCTCAGACTTTCAGTAGTGTTCGTTTGATTACAGTCACGCGTGACAACGGTCACGGCTTGGGGGCAGAGCCTGACCTCCACCAGCCGCAGATGGTGACCCGCCGTAGGGCATGGCAGTCACCACCCACGACCAATGTCGAGCGGCCGGACTCTGCAGCTAAGCACCATTCTCCCTAACTCGCTCAAACGTAAAAGTCAGTGGTTCTTCACGATTCAACAGGGTGGGTGGGTGGGTTCCAAAAGGCTGAAAGGAACAGGAAGCCGCAAAAGGGAGCGGTGCTAGCGACCCAAGAAGACGGATAGGAATCTTGGGGTGCTAGCACCATAAGAGGCTTCTGTAAATCTCACTTCACACTTAGAAAGTCTCCTTTTACAGAAACTCCATTTTTTTATCAGCCTAGGGTTTCAATAGAAAACACCACAGCCTTGACGTGCTGCCGACACACACACACACACACACACACTCACACACGCACACACGCATGCGCAGGGACCACTATGTAGTTGTCGCCAACGCCAACAGCCTTGACGTGCTGCTGACACACACACACACACACACACACACACGCAAGCGCAGGGACCACTACGTGCTTGTCGCCAACGCCAACAGCCTCGACGTGCTGCTGACACACGCACGCCCGCACACACACACACACACACACGCGCGCGCACACACACACGCACACACGCGCAGGGACCACTACATACTTGTTTCCAACGCTAACAGCTTCGACATACTGCTGACACACACACACACACACACACACACACACACGCCCACACACACACACACACGCACACACACACACACACACACGCACGCACGCAGGGACCACTACGTGCTTGTTGTCAACGCCAACAGCCTTGACGTGCTGCACGCACACACACACACACATACACGCACAACGCACGTCATACACACACACGCACATACACATACACATACACACACACATGTACATGCAACACACACACACACTCACACACACGCACACACGCACACACGCGCAGAGACCACTATGTACTTGTTGCGAATGCCAACAGCCTCGACGTGCTGCCGACACACAGACACACACACACAAACACACACACACACACACGCACACACACACACGCACGCCCACACACACACACATACACACACACACACACACACACACACAAGCACACACACACCTGCACGCACGCACGCACACACACACGCGCAGGGACCACTACATGCTTGTTGCCAACGCCAACAGCCTGGACGTGCTGCTGCGGATCGTTCAGCAGTATGACCTCCCGTTCAAGCGCCTGGCAGGTGAGCACATACACGCACACACACACACACAGAGTGAGAGAGACACAGAGAGAGAGAGAGAGAGAGAGTGAGCGCGTTACATAAAACTCTGAACAACACACACACGCACACTTGCGTTGGACGGGCTGCTGAGGATCTTTCAGCAGTATGACCTGCCGTTCAAGCGCCTGGCAGGTGCGGATGCACCCACCACAGCGCAATGCTCACGCGCTGCACACCACAACAGCACGCACTCGCATTGTTGCCCCCCCAACACACACAGCCAATCTCCTTGCTCTGCTGAGCCAAAGGTTGGCCATCGTGCAAGAGCTCCTCGCCCTAAACTGCCTCGGCCGCATTGACCTCGCATCGTTCGGGAAAAAAGAAACTTGCATCCACACCTTCCCCACATTCACACCTCTCCACACCCGCGCAGCCGACCTCCTCGCCCTGCTCAGCAGAAGGGAGGCCGTCGGTCGTGCAGGAACTCCTTGCCATAAAATGCATCGGCCGCATTGTCCTGGCATCTTTCGATTTTGTTTCTTCGAAAAACAAACTTGCATCCACACTGTCCCCACACTCACACTCTCTCCACACTCGTGCGCAGCCGACCTCCTCGCCCTGCTCAGCCAAACGGAGGCCGTCGGTCGTGCAGGAACTCCTTGCCATAACATGCATCGGCTGCATAAAAAAAATGCACGAACGATCAAGTGTGAATTCACATTTTCACACTTTCTCGCAGCCGACCTCCTCGCACTCCTCAGCCGCCGCGAGGCCGTCGTCCAGGAGCTCCTC
>VFSX01000281.1:52500-55000 GCA_016618255.1 Chlamydomonas sp. UWO 241
CGGACGCATTTGTATGTGTGCGTGTGCGTGTGTGTGCGTGCATGCGTGTGCGCTGCTGTACCTCTTCTCTATGGAGCGCAACGGCAAGGCGTGGACGGCTTATCAAAATAAATTACTTTTGTTATGATAAACTGGGGTTCGGGGTTTCATGTCTTCAAGCGCTGCCCCCCCCCCCCCGACCTCTTTGCTGTACTAGTCAATGCACGCGTACGCCCACCTCTCTCTCTTTCCCTCTGCCTCTCCTCGCCATGCGCCTGTTCATCTCCCCACCCCCAGGCCTTCAAGCGCCTCTTCCCGCTTGACCTCTTTGCCGTGTTCAGGAATGCACACGCCCGCCCAGCTCTCTCTCTCTCTCTCTCTCTCTCTCTCTCCCTCTCTCTCTTTCTCTCTCTCACTCGCCTGCCTGCCCCATGTGCCTGTTCATCTCCTCGTCCCCAGGGCTTCAAGAGCCTCTTCCCGCCCGACCTCTTTGCCGTGTTCATCGACGCGCGCACCCGACCACCTCTCTCTATCTCTCTCTCTCCCTCACTCTCTCTCACTCTCTCTCTCACTCGCCTGCCTGCCACATGTGCCTGTTCATCTCCCCGTCCCCAGGTCTTCAAGCGCCTCTTCCCATCCGACCTCTTTGCCGTGTTCATTGACGCACGCACCCGACCACCTCTCTCTCCCCCTCTCACTCGCCTGCCCCATGCACCTGTTCATCTCCCCACCCCCAGGTCTTCAAGCGCCTCTTCCCGCCAGGCCTCTTTGCCGTGTTCATCGACGCACGCACCCGACCACCTCTCTCTCTCTCCCTCGCCTCCCCATGCGCCTGTTTATCTCCACGTCCCCAGGTCTTCAAGCGCCTCTTCCCGCCCGACCTCTTTGCCGTGTTCATCGACGCACGCACCCGACCACCTCTCTCTCTCTCCCTCGCCTCCCCATGCGCCTGTTCATCTCCACGTCCCCAGGTCTTCAAGCGCCTCTTCCCGCCCGACCTCTTTGCCGTGTTCATCGACGCACGCACCCGACCACCTCTCTCTCTTCCTCGCCTCCCCATGCGCCTGTTCATCTCCCCGTCCCCAGGTCTTCAAGCGCCTCTTCCCGCCCGACCTCTTTGCCGTGTTCATCGACGCACGCACCCGACCACCTCTCTCTCTCTCCCTCGCCTCCCCATGCGCCTGTTCATCTCCCCGTCCCCAGGTCTTCAAGCGCCTCGTCCCATCCGACCTCTTTGCCGTGTTCATTGACGCACACACCCGACCACCTCTCTCTCTCTCCCTCGCCTCCCCATGCGCCTGTTCATCTCCACGTCCCCAGGTCTTCAAGCGCCTCTTCCCGCCCGACCTCTTTGCCGTGTTCATCGATGTCGGGCACTACAACACGTCGCTAGCAGCGTACTCGGAGCTGGTGCAGCACTTTGAGGGTGCGCTGAGTCTGTTTGTTTGAATAAGCTGTTTGGGAAAGGGGGGGGGGGGGAGCGAGCAGGGGGGCATACAGTGATTTCGTTTTCAGCTTTTTTAGTTGTTGTTTCTGGGCCATCCGGCGCGCGGACCAACATAGCGTTGACTGCCTTGTCCGCTGACTCAGCGCTGACCAGTGCGGAGGTGCCTCCGAAGCCCCACACTACCCCACACAGCGCCACACACGTACTGAATGGCCCCGCCCTATGGCCCCCGAAGTGGACCACCGACTTAATTGCTTTAGGACCAAATGGCCCCAAATGGCCCCAAATGGCAAAAACAAAATCACTGGGGGCATACAGCAGGGCCGACGGCGGTCGAGTTTTGTTGGCGGGGGTGGGGGGAGTGTGTGGGCGAGCGATACGATCCAAGCAGTCAATCCAAGAAATCAGCACAACAATGCAGGCAGCCAGCTCCGCTCCTTAATAAGAGCGATAGCTGGTACCCCAAATGCCCGATCTGGCGGTGCTGCCACACGCAGCCCCCGCAGCCAAAGCCGCATGCACACGAGCGTGACACGCTCCCAACTCCCCCCCTCCCGCCCCCTCAGGCCTGAGCGAGAAGCAGAAAGGGGCGTAAGCGCCGCTCTCGACGACATCTCCGCCAACACACACACACACACAGTGTACCAAATACTGTAAAATTCACACACACACACACACACACACACATGCATGCAGACTGGAGCGAGGAGCAGAAAGAAGGAGTGAGCGCTGCGCTCAACAACATCTCCGCCAACACACACAAACACACAAAACACACAAACACGCACACGCACACACACATGCAGACCTCAGTGAGAAGCAGAAAGGAGGCGTGCGCGCCACTCTCGACGACATCTCCGCCAACACACTCTCACACACACACACACAGTGTACCACATACTGTAAAATCCACAATTTCACACACACACAGAAGCATGCAGACCTGAGCGAGGAGCAGAAAGAAGGAGTGAGCGCTGCGCTCAACAACATCTCCGCCAACACACACACACACACACAGTGTACCAAATACTGTAAAATTCACACACACACACACACACACATGCATGCAGACTG
>VFSX01000281.1:65000-67500 GCA_016618255.1 Chlamydomonas sp. UWO 241
TGCCCTCCACACACACACTACACACAATGAGAAGCGGGTTTAAAACCTCGGACCACATTAAACCGCCGCAGATTTTGGTATCCACCCCCACCCCCCAGAGGAGCGGTTACTAAACCGCATTCACAAAACCACCTCACAGGGCTGCGGCAGACCAAGATCGCGGACTTTGGTCTGGCGCGGAGCCTCACTGGCAGCGTGTGCGCGCAGAGCATCGTGGGGACAATGCCGTACACGTGCCCAGAGATCATCCAGCAGGTGGGGGTGATTTCAAATAAATCAAAATCAAATCTAAATGAATAAAATATCAGAATGCATCAAATGAGTGTGGGGGGGGGAGAGGGAGGGGCGGGTGTGTGCGCACAAGCATTGTGGGGGCGATGCCGTACATGTGCCCAGAGATCATCCAGCAGGTGTGACCAGGAGTGTGACCAAGAGTGTGACCATGAGTGTGACCATGAGTGTGACCATGAGTGACCAGTGCGTGTGGGTGGGAGTGTGGACGCGCTCGCTCGGGCTTGTGCAAACGCAACAGTGTGAAAATACAAACGTTTCGAACTGTTCACACTGGTCACAGCTGTGTCACAGCTTACGATATGTGTGGATCGAGGGCGGGTGAAAACGCAAAAGTGTGAAAATGCAAACGTTTTGAACTGTTCACACTGTTCACGGCTGTGTCATGCGATCTTTACGATCGAGGGACCATAGTGGTGTCATTAAGGAATCCGAGAATGTGTTGTTTGACCCCGCGACATTGGAGGGAACATGCCGAATTGCCCCCCGCAAAAGGCGTTTTTCGCGAAAAGTGTGATTCTCGTCGAATTTTACACCTTTCGGAGCGAAATTTCCGCTATTCGCCCCCGCAGTCTCCCCCCAAATTTCCCGGCTTGCCCCCGCAGCGGAGGCTGTGGGGGTTGCGGGGGCGCTAATGACACCACTGGTTCACCACTGACACACTGATGCACTCACAGAGAGAGACAGAGATTCGTTACAGCTCCCACTGCTAGGGCGTGCACACACATAAACATGCACATACATGCACACACACCAGGAGCACTTCACACAGAAGGCTGATGTGTGGAGCCTTGGGTGTCTGCTCTGGCACACACACACACACGCACACACACACACACACACCAGGAGCACTACACAGAGGGCTGATGTGTGGAGCCTCAAGTGTGTGCTCTGACACACACACAAACACAAACACGCACATGCACACACACACACACAGATACTTACTAGGAGCACTACACCAAGAAGGCTGATGTGTGGAGCCTCGGGTGCGTGCTCTGACACACACACACACACACACACACTTACTAGGAGCACTACACCAAGAAGGCTGATGTGTGGAGCCTCGGGTGCGTGCTCTACCACATCATCATGCTCAGCCCTCTCATCGCCACATACACACACACACACGCACTTTTTACCGCCCCACTTTATGCAGACATTATGCTCCAACCTTTAAACGCCCCGCTCCCCACTGTTATCCCTTCATTCAGGAGCTCTACACAGAGAAGGCTGTTGTGTGGAGCCTTGGGGGTGTGCTCTGACACACACACACACACACAAACACGCACATGCACACACACATTCTTACTAGGAGCACTACACAGAGAAGGCTGATGTGTGGAGCCTCGGGTGTGTGTTCTGACACACACACACACACACACACACACACACACCAGGAGCACTACACAGAGAAGGCTGATGTGTGGAGCCTCGGGTGTGTGCTCTACCACATCATCATGCTCAAGCCGCCGTTTGATGGGACCAACCCACTGAGTGTGGCCAGCCGGATCGTGGAGGGAAGGTGGGCGGGAGTTACTTTCGATTGCCATTCGTTTTTCGGTTACTTTCCTTCAGGGTCAGCCTCCGTTTGATGGGACCTACCCGCTGAGCGTGGCGAGTTGGATCGTGGAGGGAAGGTGGGCGGGGGTAACTTTCGGTTACCATTCGTTTTTCGGTTACTTCCCTTCATGGTGGGGGGAGGATAAGGGCCGTCTCCCAGCACAGGCCGCGGCATCGCCGCGGCTACTCGCCAAGCCATGGCAGCGCCGAGCAAGCCGCTCCTGAAGTGTTCCACCGAGGGGCAGTCTAGCAGGAGCCGGGCCAGTCGTATTTTACCCCGCTCGTCAGCGGCACGGAGATCCTCGTCACCAGCAGCGCCGCATTGCTGGGTCCAGGGCTCGGCGACGAGAACGCGCCTCCGTTAATCGAGCCCCAACGGGACGCTGGACGCCATGCGGCACCGATCTCGACGAGTTGATCGACGAGCGGAGGAGCTGGCGCCCGTCAATGCATGCTGGACATTGGTCAAGATGGCTGCCCGTGGAGGCGGGCTACCATCACGGCTTCAGCGGTGGCGACCGCCGAGGCAACACAGAGTAAATCCGCTTCACCAATCGCAGCGTTCGTCCCCGCGCTCATCCTCGGGGTCGCTCGTCTGCCGGTGACTGGAGTTGGAAGGTCTTCAGGCAGCCTCCATGACAACTCT
>VFSX01000281.1:77500-87500 GCA_016618255.1 Chlamydomonas sp. UWO 241
CACCGCCCCCGAGCTGTGGCATCGGATCGGTGCCGCATGTGTAGTTGGCGCAGTTGTTGGGAAGTAAGTTCAACTAGTAAGACGACGGCCCCCGGCCCTCAGTGGTGCTTCCTGTAAACCCAGTGCCCCTGTCTCAGTCTGGGTCTCCCTCTCTGTGTCAGTCCCAGCTGGTAGCGTCTCGACCACTTCGTATGCGTGGCCTGGGTGTCCCAACTGGTGCCTACTGGCGATCGTCGACACACGGCTGCACAACCCAGCATGCCACGCCACGTTCTGGTGCACCAGTAGCGGCTTTACAACTGCGCGGGCGCTTTGATGCTGGGGCTGCCGGCGGGGTAAGCATCGAACAGTCTCAACAGGTGTGCCCACTGGCGTACGTCAACAACGGCTGCCTGCTGGGTGCCCGTCGCACACGGCTGAACAACCCAACATGCCACGACACGGTGCAGGCAGTTACAGTGCAGGCAGCGCGGCTCACGAGAGCCCACCGCCCACTGAGATCTCAATGCTTATACGAGGAGTTTACTCGGCGTCCAGCGCCCGAGCAGTCCCAATAGGTGTGCCTACTGGCGTACGTCAACACGGCTGCTCGACTCAACATGCCACGACACGCCGTGGTGCACCGGCGGCGGCTTTACAGCTGCGCGGGCGCGTTGATGCTGGGGCTGCCGGCGGGGTAGGCGTCGCTGCCCCCGTACGGGCCAGCGTTGGTGCTGGTGGTGTCGCCGCCAGTGTACTTGGCAAAGAGGCCCGAGCCTGCAAGGGGGTGCGTGGAGGCAGGACACGTTGAGCACTGATGATGCTGTTACAGTCAGGGACACTTTTCAGGCGTAAACGACAGTGCGTATCAGTGGTTCCGCTAAGGATCATGGGGAAATGACGGCTCAACCGGGCTTCACGCTCATTTCGCCAATCTTGACCCGACGATTTTTGGCGGGAAAAGTGTGACTGCGTATGCGTATGGCCCGGGCACCTTAACGAGATGGCTGGCTGTTGGTGGTGGGGCACTTGGCCTAGGATCGGAGGAGAGCGGGTGTGACTTCCCGCCCTACCCTCTGACCAGGGAGGAATTTAAAAGGTCGGGGATATCGAGGCGTCGGGCCACTGGCTGGTCCTGACACAGCACTTTTCGTGCAAACTCCTTACTGGGCATGCGCAAGGGTGCCTGTTATAGGGGAGGGTGGAGCAATTGGTTGCGTAACAGCTACCCTTGGGCCAAGCTAGGCCAGTCACAGGTTGTGCTGGCAACAAAGTCACTGGGGGCGTTTGGTAGCTAGCCTCGTTAGGCAGCTCCCTTAAGCCCACGCCTCGAGGGTGCCCCGACTGTAAACTGTAAACACTCGGGGCGTGCGAGCGAACCCTGTAAAACCTGGCCCACGCAGGGGCATGCTCTGCAGTGGTGGCATGAGCGACCCCGCAGCCCCCGCTGTACTGGCAAACCAATAATTCAAGGGGAAACTGGGGTAGGCGAATCGCGGGAATTTCGCTCCGAGAAGTATGAAATTTACAATTTCCATAAAAAAAATTAGCCGCTTTGCGGCGGCACTTCGGCATTTTCCCTGCGATGTTGCGGGGGCAACACAGCATCCCCTGTTTCATTAAAAACACCACTGATGGTCCGGTTCTGTCCCGACGTGTGCGGGGCGGGGCCTCGTGAGCTGCAGAGCCGGGGTGTGCTCAGCAGGGGGCATGTATTTCCACGCCCCCCGCCACCAGCCACTCGGTTGGTAGCGCTCGGGCGATGTCTATGCGCCGACAAAAAGCTGCCTTTTAGGTGCGACACAAACGACTGCAAAAGACATCATTATCACTACCCTCCGTGCGCTTTGCAAAACACGATTGTTCAACATACACACACACACGCGCTGAAGCTGAGAAATTTATAGAAATCGTCGGAAATCGCGACTTAGGCGGCAAACAGACTAACACCGTTGAAAACGGCCCCGCACTCGTATGAAACAAACTAAAGTTTTGACTCGCCCCCCGGCCAAGGCAAGAATTATGGACGGTATGCGTGCGTGCATGCGTGCGCGGGCTGCGCTCACCTGCGACCTGGAACCACTGAATGCTGAAGATGAGCGACTGCGGTGGGCATGGCGCATTCGGGCGCTTAGAGTGAGCGGGGTGAGTGGTGCAGTGGTGGTGAAAGCCCAACTAAACAGCGTGCGTGAGCGTGCGCGTCCCCCCCCCCCCCCACCAATCCCATCCCACCCTCACAACCCCCCCCCCACACTCACCGCCCACGAACCGAAGAACCCGTTGCCGACCAAACCCGTTCCCACACAAACCCGTTCCCAAAAAAACCCGTTCCCACCCACACAAACCTCCTACACACTCACCGCCCACGAACCGAAGTACCCGTTGCCGACCATCTTGAAGGGGCCGTTGAAGGTGAGGATGAATGCGCCGGGGAACCACCACACGAGGAGAAAGGTGGCCAGGTACGGCGCAATCGTTTCGCATGCGCTCTCCATGAAGAATGCTGCGTGTGGTGGGTGCATGGCGCATGGCGCATGGTTTGTTGGTGCGTGGTGTATGGTGCATGGTAACGCGCAATCGTTTCTTGTGCGCTCTCCATGAACAAGGCTGCGTGTGGTGGGTGCATGGTGTGCATGGTGCATGGCGTGTGGTGCATGGTGCGTGGCGTGTGTTGTATGGCTCGCGGCGTGTGGTGCATGGTGCATGGTGTATGGTGTGTGTGGTGCGTGCATGCACCCGTAGGAAGCGTGCCCCTCAGCCGATGCCCCTGGTGCTTCGGTCGCGCTGCACCTGTACAGCACCCCCGGCAATCGGTGTCTCGAGTCTTGATCCAAAACACACAAACACACACACACACACAGACGCTGTGCCCACGCGCCCGCCCCTCCGCCCCACCGCTAGCCACGCACGGACACCACCACCACACGCACGCATCGGTGTCTCGAGTCGTGATCCCGCACACGCACACACTCACACACGCAGTGCACATGCGCTCGCCCCTCAGCCCCCCCGCAAGCCACACACGGACACCGCCACCCGCGCACGCACACGCGCTCACAGGCACGCCTCTCCCGCCTTCCCCCACCTGCGATGAGGTAGAAGAAGCAGAACCTGCGGGAGGGTGGATGGGATGGATGGATGGTGCATCTCGTATTTTTGTGAAGAGTGCAGGGCGGGGGGTGGGGGAGAGTGGGAGTTTGCAGGCGGGCCATCCCTACCACATGCAATACGCTCGAGAATGTTGCATGCATGTGGTAGCGTGCGCGTGCATGTGGTAGGTGGGTAGTTGGTTTGTTGCAGTGCAGGACCTGGAGGCTTGTGCACACAAATGCTTGCTCCATTGTGTGCATCCGTGGGATGCGTCTGGTTGTGGGCCTGGTGTTGTGTTGGATGGACTGGCCGCATTTATGCGTTTGGTCCTGGGTCCCGTCCCCTCTCCTTGCCGCCTCCCCTCCCCAAGACCTCCAGGCGTAGTGCAGCCCTGGATAACGGGAGCCCTTTCGGTCTTAGGGAACACGTGTGCTCATCAGACTGGGGAACCTGGCACTGCGGCCCCCAAAGTGCCCCCCCTCTCGATTCAGGCCTTGCAGGCCTCCCCCCATTGCTACTACTTTTGGAGTATACACGCTGCGGGCATGTGCGTGTATGGGGGCGATCAGGGTCGAACAGAGTCTCGGCATGCACACACATGCGGAGGTGGCAAGATGGTGCAGGGCTTACCCGAGCGACACGGAGCTTGCTCCGACCGCCCAGCCCTTGACACCGGTGCAATCTTTGGTGTCGGTGCACCTGGTGCAGCGGAGTTGAGGTGGGGGCGTAGGTTTAGGAGGGTGCATGCTGGCAAACTGGCAATACTCTCATGCGCGCGCGCGCTGTGCTGCACCACATGCATGCACTGGTGCGCATGCAGGGTTACGCACTCGATCGAAGACGCGATGATCACGATGAGTGAGCTCGCGAGGACCTGCCGCAAAGCAGGGGACAAGGTCAGAGGCGGGAGAGGAACACAACGCTAGTTGGTAAGGTTTGCGCGATGCGAAGCGAGCTATTTCCCCAGATGCGGGGACGTCAAGCCAAGTTACTCACGAACCAAGCCTGGGTGTTTTTAGAGAAGTGGCCCTTGATATCGACGCCCATTGTGCCGCTCTTTTGGACAAAAAAAGCAGAGGCAAAGCAGAACACTAGTCGGGGTAATGGGGTCTGGACGCTCCTCCGAAACCTACGCTTGCAAGTGTGAAGTCCACACAGGTTGAACGTGAGGAGGACAAGAAGGGGAAGCCCGTCGGCACTGCGGTGCGTGGCAGAGAGATTCATCCAAAATCCACACACACACACACACACACACACACACACACACACACGCAGCCCCGCGCGTGTAGATGGTGGAGCGCCTGCTGAGCGACGAGGGCACCTACTGCTCTACAAATGTGATGGTCAGCGAGCCGACTACAGTGCTGCTGGAGCTTCAACCGTGCCGCGTATAGCATATACTGCAGATGTGTGTATTGTGCTGGCGATGACGCCAGCACTAGAACTTAGCCAGCACCGGTACTTGGCCAGTACCTGACCAGCACTAGTTCTTATCAAAAACTCCCCCCCCCCCCCCCAGTACCTGACCAGCACTAGTTCTTAGCAAGTACTTCCCCCCCCCCCCCCATGCCCCCTGTGACACGCCTGACTCGACCTGTCAAGATGCGACAGACCGAGTCAGGACAGTCCCCCCCCCCTCCCCCCCCAGACACATGGGTAAGGTGTCACCAGGCCCTGACAGGGGGGTGATCTCGCACCTGGAAAATATGTCTCGGGCACGTCCAATCAAAGCATGCACCGTGCAGTGTATTATACCGCTGTTCGCGGAAACGTGTCGCACCACTGCAGATGTTGGTGTCGTTGCACCAGCAGGTGCAGCGAGGAGGCGCGGGGGCGGGGCGGGGGTGAGGTGCCTGTGGCTTGCGCTGCTGCTTGGCGCCCACCACCTAGTGTGGGCGGCGCTACCGTGGGCTACTTTTGTTGCTTGACCTTTTTGGTGGGCCTTGTGCCTGGTGTCTGATAGTCCCGCTGAAACTTTGGAACTGATTGTGACCGCCGGCAGTGGATTTGTAACACTTCTCTCTCTTCTCTTTGGTATGGTCCTTGCGCCACCAGCCTCATGCGCAGCGCAGCGCGGCATGGGCATGCGTGCCAGTGGTGTCATTGCCGCCCCCGCAGCCCCCACTGCGGGGGCAAACCGGGAATTTTGCGGGAAACCAGGAAACCGACACGCGAAACTGGAACGCGAGCGCCGTTGCAGTGCAGGCAGGGCCATGAGGTCCAGGGTCACCGGAAACGGCCAACGGTCCCCACCGTTGGCGCTGGGAGTACAGTAGGCACCTGAGGAGGGCACCGGCAGCACTTGCATACCAGGCACAAACACACACACACATCTAGTGCTCAAGAATGTTGCGTGTGGGTCGTGCTCAGTTAGTGTTGTTTCTCATGCAAGCATCATCCCCACTACTCTGTGGCTGCTAAGATCCATGATATGAGCACTTTTACGCCACCGTTGGCTGACAGTTGGCTAAGCCTACGTTTTTATTTGCCGTAGGCGTCGGCACCATTGGCGTCGGCCGTTGGCACCGCTGGCCCGTTGGCGGTGACTCTGATGAGGTCACGACAGCGCTGTTGGTGGGGTCACAAACGACCCAGCAAGGGCCTGCTGCCAGAAACTGCACACGACAGCAATCAACCAGCTCCACAGCATCATAGGAACACGACGACGGCTTGAGCCAGCCGACACGAAACCAAGACCGAGACCCCGACCCCCCTCCCAGCTAGCTGGCGCTTGTGTAGTGGCGGGGGGGGGAGGGAAGGAGGGGCAACCTTTTTCTTTTGACTCCCTGGTAGGCTGGCGCGCTGCGTGGCCTTGCGGGCTCTACTCGTAGAGCTCCCCTCGACGTGTAGTCTAGGCCTTAACTCACGCCCCGGGTTCCTTCGGGCGCGTACATGTAAAACCTGTAAAACCAGGCATGGGGGAGGAAGGCCGAGCGTCCAGAAACACGACACGCGCGCGCCGTTGCGGTGCAGTCAGGGCCATGAGGTCGCAACAGAGCCATTTCAAGAAGGGTGTACATCCCCATGGCTCCGTGGGCTACTTTTGTAGCTTGGCCTTTTGGTGGGCCTTGCGCCTGCTGTCTGATAGTCCCGCTGGAACTTTGGAACTGTGATTGTGACCGCCGGCAGTGCATTTGTAACAGTACTCTCTCTCTCGAAGTTGCTGGTTGACAAAAGGAACAGGCGCATGGCGTTCGACTAACCGCTCTAAGCATGGTCATCAGGCAGACTGCGGTCGCGCGGCGTGTTCAGCGCGCACAGCGGGGCCCTCAATGCTTGCCCACGTATGCCAGCGGCCAGCTACCTGTGGGCAGTGCTCGTGCGCTACTATACGCTGAGCAAAGTCGACCACGCTGTGCCTGTTTGGTGTTCGTCACACACGGCGGCAGACTCCCCAAAATGAAATCAGACGCCGTGATGATAATGGATGTTACAGTAAGGGCATGTAAGACCGCGCTCAGTGCTATCTAGTTTATGGCTGTGGTGGTAGAGACCCCACCCGTGTGTCTTAGCGGCGGAATTGTGTGTGTGTGTGCGTGTGTGTGTGTATGCGTGTGTGAGTGTGTGTCTCGACCGGAACTCATCCGCCAGACAGACTGCCGGGCACCACCCGCCGACTCATTGCCAGGGCTGCGGAGTGCTCTCCCCCGTAACAATCTCCGGCTCAGGCACCCGCCGACTCAACGCCAGGGCTGCGGAGTGCTCTCCCCCGTAACAGCCTCCGGCTCGGGCTCCACCACCTTCCCGTCCTCGGCCACGGCCACAGCCTGGGTAACAGTCTCCGCGGGCTGCTGTCCGGCCGCGGCCTGGGGCTTGGCCTTGACCTTGGCCTTGGCTCCCTCCACGTCGGCCATGGTCACCACGACTTCCTTCAGCCCCGCTCCAGCGCTTGCGGGGGGTGCAACCGGGGCTCCGTTGGCGCCGTCGCCGCCGGTGAACCAGGTCGCGACGGCCGACGAGCCTGCGAGAAGGCGAGGGGCGCGGTTGTGCTGTGTCACGTTGAAGGGTTGCTGGCCTCGTGAGGCATCTCTCCCTCAATCCCGCGCCCCCGAGGGTGCGTACTGTAAAACTGTTAGCTGTGAGCTGTAAACTGTTAACTGTTAAACGTAAGTTAAGTAAACAAAGTGAAGTTTACAAACCGTTAACTGTAAACTGTTAACTGTTAACTGTTAACTGTTAACTGTTTACTGTTCACTGATGATAATGATGGATTTTTCAGTCGTGTGTGACGAGCCTACTGTTCACTGTTCACTGTTCACTGTTCACTGTTCACTGTTCACTGTTCACTGCTCACTGCTCACTGTTCACTGTTCACTGTAAACTGAAAACTGGAAACTGAAAACTGAAAACTGAAAACTGTTAACTGTTAACTGTAACTGTGAAACTGTAAGCTGTAAACTGTAAACTGTGTCACGCAGGGGCATGACACGGTTGTTCCTCGTTGTGCACATGAGCGGAGGGCTCGTGAGCCCCAGAGAGCGAGGCTCAGCTCGCGCATGTTCTAGGGAGAGCAGTGTTACAAATCCACTGCCGGCGGTCACAATCAGTTCCAGAGTTCCAGCGGGACCATCAGGCACAAGGCCCACCCACCCCACCCCTGGTGGTGGTGGTGTCAAGCTACGGTGGCGCCAATCGCACTAGGTGGCGGGCGCCGAGCAAGCAGCTCTGCAAGGACCACCTAGGAGGGGAGGGGGGCGCGTGTGCACGTGTGCGGACCGCACTCACCGGCGGTTTGGAACCACTGAAGACTGAAGAAGAGGCACAGCCACGCACCGAAGTACCCGTTGCCAACGCTGCATTGTGGTGTGTGTGGCGTGAGTGTGAGTACGTGTGCGTGTCGAGAGGGGTTTTTAAATCGTCGTGAAATCCTTTTCGAAGCGATTATCGGGCTGATTTCGCCGGGCATATCCCGACGAAACCGGGACAATTTTGTGAGGAAAAACGAAAGGATGACTGACCCCAAGGAAACTCCTGGCGTGTGCATGTGCATGTGCGAGAGTGCGTGAGCGTGTGTGCATGCATGCAACTCACATCGCGAACGGCCCGTTGAACGTCAGGATGAAAGCGCCGGGGATCCACCAAAGGGCGATGAGCGTGGCCAGCCACGACGCGACCTTGTCGCAGGCGCCCTCCAGGAAGAAGGCGGCGATGAGGTAGACGGCGGTAAGGCTGCACGGGAAGGGGGGGGGGGGTAGGTCGAGGTTAAATCAGGGTGAAAGGGTGGTGGAAGGTCTAATTTGGTAGAAGCTTTGTAGAATCCTGAAGCTGCCTCGTGGCTGTAGCTCTCCGGGGATGGGGACGGGCGTGCGTGTGTGCCATGTCTTCTTCTGCAAGTCCTCCGTCCCCTTGAGCCGCCACTCCCCCCTCCCCCCAGTCTGTCTTTCGGTCAAGAGCAAATGTATCTCCCTCCAGGTTCCGAGGCCGAGGCCTGGTTGCACCTATTCACACCTATTCACGTCACTCGACGAGGCAGGTCGTGCGCTTACCCAAGCGAGATGACGCTTGCTCCGACCGCCCAGCCCTGAACTCCGGAACACATGTTTGTGTCGTCACACCTGCGGGGGACGAGGCAGGTGGTTGGTTCTTGCTCCAGTCTCACGCGCGGCGCGGTTTGACGTGGGCGCGCGTGCGCAGGCAGTTTTGGACTCACGTTTTGGCCGCGGCGATGACCACGACTAGCGAGGAAGCGAGAAGGAACCACGCCTGGGCATGCTTCTTGAAGTGACCCTTAAAATTGACGCCCATGGTGTCGTAGAAAGCAGAGAGAGCTTGCAAGTTCAAGAGCTGAATGCGCGTGAAATGGTAAGGGCTAGCGCGTAAACTGCAGTGTGTGAGTCAAGGCTGATGTGATGTTGTGTGGATGGTGCACAATCTACACTTTACACTTTTAATCCACACTAACCTAGGCATGCTGTATACCCGTCCAAGCAAGCCCAAGCAGTATCACATCCACCTATCCATACACCAAGGTTTAAAGAGGGAAACCCCTTGCGGAGCTGGCTGCCAGCGCCACCGCCCTCTCGCCAGTGCCCCCTCCCCCGCCCCCTCGCCAGCGCTAGCGAGCGCGTCACTCTAGCGCCCGCAGCACCAGCGCGCGATCTTCCTCGCTCATTGCGGGAGCGAGCGCCAGCGCTGCCGCACGCCCACGTGGCCCCATCTTCTTGACCCACGTCTTCCTGTGTTGGGGGAAGAGAGGGGGGGAGGGGCAAGCGCGCACGCGTGCATATGAGTACCGATTTCACAGGTTTCACGTCACGCGTGGGCGTGAGATCAGGTGTAGTAAACATGTCTAGGGAGGTCCTACTGGGAGAGCCCGCAAGTCCAAGCAAGCGCCAGCCTACCACTTATATATGAGTACCGCGTAAACTGGCGTGTGTCGGGGTGTGTGTAGGGGGGGGGGGGCAGGCAGGCCGTGGCCAGGGGGGGGACAAGGTCGGGCAGAGAGAGGGGTGCAGCACCTGAAGTTTCAGCCCTGGAGGAGGCAGGGCTGAGGTCTTGCGTGCATTCCAAGTGACACGACGCGCCTTGTCCGGCCCTTGGCGGTGGCATACACACACACACACACACACACACACACACACACACACACACCAGTGTTTCCGCTAGCCAACCCGCAACCCGCAAACCTGTAACATCGGGTTAAGATTGCCCGATTTGGGCTGGCGCTGCGGGTTGAGATTGCGCAAATTCCGACCCGAAAAGTGTGAAACGACATTTTCGCACCCTTTTTGCAGAATAATCGCCTCCGTCGGGTTGGGATTGGGGAGTGGGCCATGAGGCCCGGGTAAAGCCATAATTTCCCCAAGATCCTCAGCAAAACAATTGAAACACACACACATACACACACAAAGACGCGCAACTGATGTCGACCACCATGTCAGGCTCACTCTTCAGGCATTGATACACACACGCACACACAGCACAGACACAC
>VFSX01000281.1:92500-97500 GCA_016618255.1 Chlamydomonas sp. UWO 241
CCTCATCATGCAACCAGGTCGCCGGCTGGCTGGGCATGACTGTCGACGAGGCGCTTGAGGAGACAGCCGCTAGCACGGACGACGAAGAGGCATCGCACAAGCGGCCGCAGTAGTGAGTAGCGAGCTATGTACCCAGGTCGCCGCTCCCATTCCCCTTCCACTCCAGTGATGCATTGGATTTTGAACAGGGGTGCCGACACTTGATCCACCATGCACACCCACTCACTCACACACACACACACACATACACACACACACACAGCCTCGGCCTCGGGGCCAAGTTCCTGCCCCACCACAAGGGCATGCAGTTTGCGGCTGCGCTCGACGGCCGGCTGAAGCAGAGGCTGGACAGGGCGCGGGCGGCTGCGGGGGGCGGTGACGATGACGACGGTGCCGGCGCGCGCGGTGGACAGGCGGGAAGCCGGGGGGGCGCCAGCCCCTGGGGCAAGCAGGGGTGGAAGCAGGGTTTGGGCGGCGGTCGCGGCGGCGTTGGCGGGGCTCCATCAGGCGGCGACGACAGCGGCAGCGGCAGCGACAGCGACGGCGGGCGGTCGCAGGCGTTCAAGCGTGCAAAGCCCAGCGCCGGCGGCTCTGCCGGGGTGCCTGCACGCACGGCGGATGGCAGGGCTGGCTCGGTCGAGCGCACTGATGGTGATGGTGACGGCGGCGGCAGTGGCAGTGGTGAAGCGGCGGCGGCGCAGCCCAAGCCTGCGGCTGGTGGTGGTTCCGAGGGCGGCATGACTGCAAAGCAGCGGCAGCAGATGCTGCTGTTTGCGCAGCAGCCGCAGGGGCCACCGAAGCGCAAGAAGAAGAAGAAGCGGAAGGGGGGCGTAGCGGGACCTGGGTGATGAGTGTGTAAGGCCACACAAGCCTGAACATATGGTGGACCCGCTAGTGCTTGCAGCTGGCTCCTGCCAGCGGGTGCATCTGAGTAGCAAGGGCCGTATACTTGCAACCCTCGTCGTTGACGGCGAGCGGGTGCCTGCACCTGCTTGCTAGATGGCATTCCCTCTGGGGGTGTTTTTGAAGGGGAGGTGGCGCCACACGCGTGCGGTGGCGGGTGCGGTGTGGTCGCTGAGTAGAGTGCTGCGGCGGGTGTGCTACTAGCCCCGCTTCCGGTGGTCTGGGGGAGGGCTTTTTGGTCCCTTCATGGTTTTATACCTTGGGTCCGCCCTCTGGCCATTTGAGGGGCTGGGTGTGCAGCCTGCACAGTGGTGCTGCTTGCTTGGCGCCCGCCACCAAGTGTGGATGGCGTTACCGTGGGCTACTTGTAGCTTGACCTTTTGTGGGCCTTGAGCCTTGATTCTCTAAGTCCCACTGGAGCTTTGGAACCGTACGTGTGACCGCCAGAAGTGGATTGTAAAACTCTCATCATCATCAACCCTTCGATATGCCACGTGGGACAGCCCCTGGTATTCCCCTGGTCACCAGTGGAGCATGCCCCTGCTTGGTCAGTCCACCTACACCTTGAATATCCCCCTGTGCTGTGGTGCTCGGCTCTGTTCGTCTCTCGTCTCGGCTGGGGCCGTGGTTTGAGGCCTGTGCCGGGGTTTGGGGTTTGGGGTGAACCTCAATCAGCACCCGATGACAGTGTCTCTACGCTAAAATTCACGCTAAAATTCACGCGCATCGATGCCCCACTCTATCTCGCGCTTTGTGTCTGTCTGCGCAGCACGCGTTTCGGTGGATCGCATTGATGTCGGGGTTCCGCCAACACCGCCACGCTCTCCCCGCAATCCAGCGCATGCTTGTGACGTGCGTCACACACATGGTTAATTGTAGCGAACCAGGCGTGAGAGGGGACAGCCAGCAGACACTTGGGCGCCCTCTCAGCCCATGCATGCGCTGCACGCTCTCTGTCTGCATTCTGTCTGCATGCCATGCTCGGCGTGTTCAAGAAGCATCACATGCGCATACCTCTGATGCTGCCCCACCCTGCCCTGCCTGCACAGCGCGTGTGGTGTGGCTTTGGGCAGCGCAGCGGTGAGGACAACACCGCGCCGGCGCCCAAGTCGCAGCCCTCGCCTGCCACGCCACCAAGCACGCCGCTCGACCTCTCTTTTGCCGCAACGCAGCGAGGGCCTGTAGCACGACAGACCTCTGTTGGCACGCCAGACCTCTCTCCTGCCAGGCCGCCCGACCTGTCTCCTGCGTCTCCGCCGCCAGAGTCGTCTCCCAGCGCCCTCGACCTTGCGCGGGAGATTCTGCTCCGGATCTTCTCCACCCTGCACGCACACGATGTGGGCGTCTGCGCTGCAGTGACCTCGTCATGGAGGGACGTCATCAAACAGGAGGCGCGGGCGTGGACGCTGGCACTGCCTGAGCTCGACCCAAACTTCTCGCTGGGAGAGGAGGAAGTGTGGAAGCTGTTTGATGCAGCTGGCAACTCCTGGCTGCGCGCTGCGTGCGCCCTGACTGACAGCACGGGACAGTGTGGAATGTGCAGCGCCTTCCGACCCACGAAGGCACTCTGCCGCTGCACCCCCAGGACTTCCTCAGAGGTGGCCCGCCTCACGTCCGACTTTGCCCCGCGCTGCTCAGCCGATTGCTGTGACTCTGAGCGCTGCGTGCCGCTGTTCGACTCCATCACAAATCGCTGGATTCTGTCGCCCGCAGACGCGGGTGCAGAGGCCGCGGTTGGCGACCCTGAAGACATATGGGACGCTGACTGGCTGCAATACCCGGACCCCGACCGCCAGGACGCCGCCATCACCACCATCCACGTGCATGGCAAGCTCAACTATCCAGATGGTATCGGCCGTGTGCTGCTAGGAGCGGACCGTAATCTGCGCATTCTGGGCCACGGCAACGCGGTCATCGCCTGCCCCATTATCGTGCAGCAAGGCCTCGTCATTCTCGAAAACGTGCGCGTCGAGTTTGATGACCACGTCGACACGGGGGGGTACAAAATCTTCTATGATGGCGTCGAGGACAGCAGCAGCGACTCGGAGGATGACTACCGGTTCACCGAAGACGAAGTGGAGCAGGACGGAGCTCGTCCATGCTGTGCGATCCACATCCGGCAGGGGGCCTCCCTGATTGCGCACCGCGTCAAGGCCCACAGCTCGCAGGGCACGGCCGTCATACTGGAAGACGGCGCATGGGCGTACATGCAGGAGTGCACCTTCAGCGCCTTCAGCGACACCAAGACGGTGGCTGACCGGAACCGGTGGCGCCAGCCCGAGAACCGGCAGCTGTTTGTCCCATGGCGCATGGCCAGCGGACGCCGCGTTGGGCTCTGTGCGGGGCCAAACGACCGCACTCACAGCCGCCAGCATGGGCTGGGCGTGCTGGCCAAGAGCGACTCGTTCCTGTCGATGTACGACTGCACGGCGGTCGACGCAGTGGCGGGCGTGTTTGCTGGGACGGGCGCAGACGTGCGCCTCGGGCAGCACAACACCCTCAAGGCCATGACAGACACGCGGCTCGCGGCAGCACTGAACAAGAAGTACACCGGCCATAGTGTGCAGCCGTGGCCAGCGGACTGGGCCACCCGTCCCGCTCCACGAGTCACTGCGATGGGTTGCTTGTGCTGTGCCGCGTCAGATGGGCACGTTTTACCCATCTGCCGGCGCCCACACCCTACCGGTCGGCGTGGTGGCAGGTTGGCGTGGTGGCGGGGTGGCAGGTCGTCAGGGTGGAGGGGTGGCGGGGTGGAGATTTGAAGGGACGCGAGGGTGTGGGGTGCGTGTGGAGCAAGGAAATAGGCTGACCCAACAAGGGAGTTCTGACCAGCACGGGAGTTCTGATGCCGCTGAGTTGTTCAAAACACGCGTGCACACCCGGGCCCGAAGAATGTTGGAGTTGTTACTGTGTCCTGCGACAGAGTTAGATGTGTGACTGCGGGCGCTTGCCGTCTGCTCCCTGCCGTACTACTGATATTTTGGTTGTAATGAGCGAGTTGATTCGTGGTGCATGCAGCTCCATCTGCCGAGCCTTGGGACGCCAGCCAGACGCCAGCCACAGCCACCTGCCATGCTCGGTCGCTGTATACGCCGACCCAAGGTCGAATACGCTGCCTGTTGAGTGCGTCGCACAAACCTGTGCGTCATTGGCATTTTGCACACACCAACTTGTGAGGAAGGATTTCTGGCTTGCTTGATAAGGAAGTTTTGGGGGTCAAACGTGGGGTCAAACCCCCCGGATCCGGGGCCGCGTCCGTGTTGGGGGCATCCGCGTGATGTCATCAGCGCAAGGGGCCCAACTTTCTTGATCCAAGGGTGCATTGCCTCCTGCGGGCATCTTGATAGCTTATGGTTTATACCTTGGGCTGCCCTCCATCCACCGGAGGGGCTTTGGTGAGGTGCCTGTGGCCTGTGCTGCAACTTGGCGCCCACCACCTAGTGTGGGTGGCGCTGCTGTGGGCTACTTTTGATGATGATGAGTGGGCTACTTTTGCAGCTTGACCTTTTGGTGGGCCTTGTGCCTGATAGTCCCGCTGGAACTTTGGAACTGATTGTGACCGCCGGCAGTGGATGTGTAACACTAGTCTCTCTCTTGATAGCTGGGAGACCTGCGAGCGTGTGGGGGAGTGTGGGAGTAGATCACCTGGTCATCACTCCTTGAAACGCGGATCTTGAGGCATCCCTGTCTGATCCCCATCGAGACCTGTTCTGTACTATGTCTGCGCCACCAGAGTACACCGAGTTTCTTGCGGTGGCTCTGTCTGCGGCGATTGCAGCTGGAGATGTGATCGCGGCCGCGTTCAAGGAGCCCAAAGACGTCGTTCACAAGGGCGCGGTCGACCTGGTGACGGCCACCGACCAGGCTTGCGAGAACATCGTGCAAAGCCGGCTCAAGGAGGCGTTCCCGAGCCACCGGTGGGTGCATGGCTTGCATGGCGGGCTTGCATGGCAGTGCGTTTGCGTGAGCTACAGGGTATGCGACCCACGCAGCGTGCAAGAACTCCCCTCCTCTGCACCGTTCGCCCGCATGCACATGCCACGTCTGCATGAGCCCCTGGAAGAGACTGGCGGGCCGCGCGCTGCGCTCGTCTGCGC
>VFSX01000281.1:102500-160000 GCA_016618255.1 Chlamydomonas sp. UWO 241
CGCGCCCGCTGGCAGAGATCCTGGCGGGCTGCCCGGTCAGCAAAGCAGAGCCGGGTGCTTCCCTTGGCGACAAGTAGACGGGAGGGGGCCGTCTGTGCGCCTGTGCCGTGCGTGCGTGCGCGCACGCATGGGGTGATGATGGAGAGGGACTTGACTGTTGCGTGCTCGGGGCCCACGCGCACCTCGCGCGCCTGCTGGCAGAGATCCTGGGGGGGCTGCCCGGTTAGCAAAGCAGAGCCGGGTGCTCCCCCTGGCGACAAGTAGACGGGAGGGGGCCGTCTGTGCGCCTGTGTCTGACGTGCGTGTGCGCGCGCGTGGGATGCTGATGGAGAGGGAGTTGTTTGCTGCGTGTGAAGAAGCCTGACAGGCAGCGTACTCGACGTATGCTCACCGTGAAGCGCGTGAGCATTACGAGCACGTAGCTTGCTACTGGCTACTCTGCCCCTGCTTGCCTCGCCCACGAAGCCACGTGTGTAATGGCTCGAGGTTATCTAGCCATCTTCTATCGTGTTGGCGCAACGCAGTGTCGGCTGTGCACCCTGTGACCCTGTGTTCCACCCCCACCCTCCACCCCCCCTCTCCTCCCTCCCTAACACACACACACCACCACCCCTCTCCCTCTCCATAACACACAGCAGCCGTCAGCCACATGGGTACCTCCAGGGGTGTGCGGCGTCGCACTTGGGAAATATGTCTCAACATCACGTCGACGGGGCATGCAAAGTGCGTTTCATGTGTTCCACTGATCGCCAGTGGCCGTGAGTGGCCGCCAGCTGCTGCAGTTCCTATGGCTGCTGCCCCGGTGGATCCTCACCTCGATCCTGATGACCCAGACCCATAAAACAGTGTAACAGCCACGCGCATGTCAAGTAAGGAGTTAGCACACAGGGTGCTTATGTCAAACCAGAGCGTGGTTTGACATCTCGAGATCCGACCCTTTTGGAGCGGGAACCCACACCCAGCTCTGTAACAGATGGAAGGCCCAGTGGCTAAGTTTTCAAATTTGGTTACGGTGAGATGTGACAGGCCGAGTCAGGCCAGTCACAAACAGGGTGGCAACCTGGCGCCGTCTGTCGCCCGTAAAACAAAATTATGCAAACCCTTGAGAACGAACCCCACCCGGCACAGTCTGCACCGATCACCGAGGCTCGAGATGACGAGACCACGCGTGTTGCAACACCAATTGGCAGTTGGGGCATGCCCAACGCCCTGCCCCTCCCCCCACCCCCCTCCCCGCTTGTGCGCCTGATGCGTAGCAATCCAAAAGAGGAGGGATATTCCTTTCGGGCTGTGCCACCAGGTCGCCCCTCCCTCCACACACAGTGTGTGTGTGTGTGTATTAGTGTGTGTGTGTGTGTGTGTTAGTGTGTGTGTGGGGGGGGCTCGATTAACGGAGGCGCGCTCTCGTCGCCGAGCCCTGGACCCAGCAATGCGGCGCTGCTGGTGACGAGGATCTCCGTGCCGCTGACACGCGGGGCAAAATACGACTGGTCCGGCTCCTGCTAGACTGCCCCTCGGTGGAACACTTCAGGAGCGGCTTGCCTGGCGCTGCCATGGCTTGGCGAGTAGCCGCGGCGCCGCCGCGGCCCGTGCTGGGAGACGGCCCTTATCCTCCCCCCATGCAGGACGCCATGCGGCACCGATCTCGACGAGTTGATCGATGAGCGGAGGAGCTGGCGCCCGTCAATGCATGCTGGACATTGGTCAAGATGGCTGCCCGTGGAGGCGGGCTACCATCACGGCTTCAGCGGTGGCGACCGCCGAGGCAACACAGAGTAAATCCGCTTCACCAATCGCAGCGTTCGTCACCGCGCTCATCCTCGGGGTCGCTCGTCTGCCGGTGACTGGCGTTGGAAGGTCTTCAGGCAGCCTCCATGACAACTCTGTCGTCCATGCACCCCTGGAGGGTGGGACCTGGCCATGCATGAGGCATGGGGCGCCGGCTGAGCCCCATGCAAACGAGAGCTGGACAGCCATGCACTGCCAGGCGGGGACCGTTCCAGTCAGCGCCAGTCGGCTCTGCCGGCTTGACTGGCCACAAGGCCACTACTGTGACCCTGAGGAAGGTCCTCTCCTATATGCTCCTTGCCAGACATGTCTCTCATAGACCGCTGTTTGGGGTAGTCTAGCCGGCGGAAGCGGTAGTCTATCGGCCGGGAGCCGGCGGTACTCTAGTACTTAAGTGTGCTGGAGTATCGGCAGGTGTCTCTAGTAGAAGAGTAGCCTGCTTAGCTGGAAACCCCGTGTTACTGTTACTGTGTGTGTGTGTGTGTGTGATCCGTTTTGCCTCGTGCCCCCCCCCACACACCTGCAACGGCTCCTCCGGAAATGTGCAGGACCTTGACGTGGGTGCGTGTGTGTGTGTGTGTTTGTGCGTGTGGTGTGTGGTGTGTGGTGTGTGGCGGGCGTGTGTGTGTGTGTGTGTGCGCGTGTGTTGTGTGAGCGCACGTGCAGTGTGTGCAGTCGTGACCTGCATCTGCCCCTCACCACCCTCCCCTGCTGTGATTCCAATCACTCGTGAACCTACAAGAAAGCATCTCCCCAGGCCCCATGGGTGCAGAATACAATAGCTCACTCTCACTCCACTCTCACTCTCTTTCGAAAAATGACGACGCCTTCGCAGTTCGCACTACTCTGCTTGACGCGCTGCTTCACGTTTTCAGGGATACATCCATAGTCACCCAGCACTAGTCACCCAGCACTAGCAGGTTTCTGAGAGTTTGATACTGCCGTTAGGCGACTCGGAAGCCAGGAGGAGGGGGCTCAGCCCCAAGCGGAGTGAAGTGCTGCTAGTAGCAACGCCCCCATGCGGGGGGTGTCGAGTCAGGTGAGTTGGGTTCGTGTTGGGTAGTGGGTTGGTGTTGCTTATGCTTGCTCTTGCGTACGCCCGTTTCATCGCATGGCTTACATGCATAGGTAGGCATTCAAGTGGGATGGCAGGTGCAGGCATGCCCTTATTCATGGGGGGAAGTAGCAAAAGCGCCCCCATGCGCCACGCCTTCTGTGCACCGACTTTGCCCGCATGGTCTTGTGTCGCTCAGGAGGAGCGCGGAGTACCCACGTCGTGGAGCAGCGTGGCACCCACAGGGCCAGGTGGGTGGAAGGCGTGTGGGTCAAGGCCCATGCAGAATGCAGAATGGGCTGACCCATCGAGCACCTGGGGCTGCTTTTGTTTTCATGCCATGAGCGTGGCATCCCTGGTTGCATCCATGCTGCTGCAGGCAGGGGGGTGGGCAAGGTGGCGTGGGCTCGTCGCGGCGCCCATGCCATGCCATGCCCTGCAGCAACCGCAGCTGCGCGCCACGCCCCCTCACTCCCCACACCCCCGTCACCCTGTGGCCTCCCAGAACAGCACCCTCACGCGCCCAGTGCGAGCGGGCAGGGCGGCGGCGCCTTGGGGGACGCAGGCCGCGCGCGGACGGCAGTGAAGCGGATGGGCCTGCTGGATGACACGCGGAGCGAGCAGCCGGCCGATCAGGCGCAGCAGCAGCAGCAGCAGCAGCAGCAGCAGCACTTGTCTGGGTGGGCGCCGCGCGAGCACTCGGCGTCTGAGCGCGAGCTGCGGTCGCACAGGGAGTGCGTGCACGCGTCGTCGTTTGTGGTGGGTGGCGTCGGCGCGTCGGCAGCAGCGGCGGCGCCGGTGGTGGGTGCAGCAGCGGCAGGCTGCTACGGCGGCGACCGCGGCGAAGTGCACGAGCGCAGCAGCGAGCACGCGCAGGCCGACGCGCTGCGCGCTGCACACGCCGCGGCCGGCGCCGGTCCGCACACTGCCCCGCTGCTCCCCTGCAATGCGTCCCTCCTGAGCCTGGCATCGCTGGGCAACCTGATGCGCGCGGCGGGGCGCGCAGGCGGGGCAGCGGCAGGCACCACAGGTTCACACCACAGCCGGCGCACGTCTGTGGGCGGCGAGCCGCCACACAGCAGCCACGTGCTCGGCCTCAACCTCCTCGACGGCCTCAGCGTCGTTTCACACAACGAGTACGCCTCCGGTGGTGGGCACTGCGACGAGCCGCCGGCGTCTAGCCGCAGCGTGCGCACGGGGACAGGCACGTCCCGCCCGTTTGGGCCGTCGCGGGCAGAGTCTGCGCTTGACAAGTCGAGCGTGTGGCGCACGGGAATGCCACCGTGGGCGTCTGACCCGCGGCTGGAGGCGGCTGCGTACAGGTGTGTGTGTGGTGTGCGTGTGTGTTTGTGTGTGTGTGTGTGTGTGCGCGTGTGTGTGTGTGTGTGTGCGCGTGTGTGACTGTGTGTGTGTGCGTGCGTGTGTGTGTGTGTGTGCGCATGAGTGTGTGTGTGTGTGTGTGTGTGAGCGTGCTAGAACAGGCATTGCCGGCGCATGTGGCCCACGCTCATGTAACGATTGGTTGGTTGTGTGTGTGCCCCCCCCCCATGCACACACGCACACACACACACACACGCAAACGGTCTAATGCGCCATCAAAGGCGTCCAACGGACTGTAAAATTGACCCCACACCCCTCCACACACACACGCGCACACACACTCGCACACAGCTGGGAGGAGGAGCTGCGCGGCATGCTGTCCAATCCACACCTGATGGGCGAGGCTCTGTGCATATCGCCGCCGCCCAAGGTCATGATCCGGTGCTTCGTCAAGGTAGGCCGCGTTGTGGTGCTGACTGGCCCTACCACAGCCCCATCGTCTGATCCGCGCAAGTGAATACGGTCAAAACGTCACGAGGGGGTCGGGGATGAGCCTCAGGCGGTGGTGGGCGCCTCAGGCGGTCGGGGTGGCGCCTGAGGCGGTCGGGATGACGCCCAAGGCGGCGCCTGGGGCGATCAGGCGTGCGCCGCGTGATCCGCGCAAGTAAATGCGCCGCTTGAGGCGCCGCCTCAGGCGTTTGGAATGTGGTACGGTGGGTGTGTTGACCGCCGCACCTCGACACCAGCCTCATAGTCCTTACCTGGCCCCACATCTGCTCATCCCACCTCTGTGCCCACCTGTGACTGCTTACTACGCTCACCGCAGCGCGTGCGCACAGCGCACAGCCGCAAGTTCTTGTGGACGTCCGTCTATCAGACGCACCTCGACAACCACCTCATAGTTATGACAACTTCCTCCAATTCATCACAACCTCGTCCAACTTCCGCCCACCCCGCCCGACCACCACCGCAGCACGTGCGCAACTTCTTAGCGTCGCTCGTCTTCCAGATGCACCTCAAGACCCACGTAGTTACGACAACCACCTCAATAGGAGTAATCACAATCTCCGAGTCACCACAACCTCGCCCAACCTCCGCCCACTGCCACCACAGCAGCGCGTGCGCAACTTCTTTGGGTCGTCCGTCTTCCAGATGCACCTCAACACCCACGTAGTTACGACAACCACCTCAATAGGAGTAATCACAATCTCCTAGTCACCACAACCCCGCCTAACCTCCGCCCACCGCCGCCACCGCAGCGCGTGCGCAACTTCTTCGGGTCGTCCGTCTTCCAGATGCACCTCGACCGCGGCGGCCTCTTTTTGCTCGCCGCGCGCAAAACGAAGAAGTCAGCGACGTCGACGTACCTCATCTCGCGCGAGGCGTCGGCGATGGCGCTCGGGCTGGGCGTGGGCGTGCGCGCGTGCGCGGGCGGGGGCGCGGTCAGCGGCCCGGTCGCGAAGCTGCGTGCAAACTTTGTGGGCACGGAGTACATACTCACGGGGAACGGAAGCGGCGTGCTTCGCCCGCCGACGGGCGGCGGAGGCGGAGGAGGCGGGGAGGGAGGGCACCGCGGCGACAGCGCCGACGCGCACGGGGGAGGCGGCGGCAGGGAGCACGGGGCGGGCGACCGGAAGCACGACGGCGGCAGCGGCGGGCGCGACGAGCTGTGCATCAACTTCAAGCCGCACGGGCTGCGCCTCTCGTCCGGCGGCCCGATCTCGATGAACGTCGCCGTGCCAGTGCCCGAGTGCGCGTGGTCGCCGTCCGACCCCGACGGCTCAGATGGCCTCTCTAACCTGCTCGACCTCGCGAGTACGGGAACCCCGAAGTACGGGTACCCGTTGCCGAAGTACCCGCTCGCGGGCCAAGTGTGCCTGCTCGCATCGCGGCGCCCAGAGTGGGATGACTCAGCGGGCGGGTTTGCGCTCGACTTCCAGGTTGGTAAAGAGACTTTGGTCCACTAGCTTGTTGACGTTTAGCCAACCTCGCGGGTTGACCCAGTTATGGCTAGACGCCATTACTGAATACGGGCTTCTAGCCATAACAAGTATCAAGTTCAGCTGAAGAAGCTCTTGGTCAGCTAGAGAGGCAAGCTCTAAAGAAGCAAGCTCTCTAAAGAGCTTGCCACCTACCCCCAGCCTTTGGCTGGTGGTTTGGTTACCGAGAGACTTCCAGGTTTGTGCGCGGGTGCTCTGTGGAACTCTGTTGTGCCCTTGCTGCTAAAAGGTGGTGCTCTGTGGAACTCTGTGGAGCTCTGTGGAGTGCCATGCGCTCGACTGCCAGGTTGGTGCGCAGGTGTGGTGCCCTTGCTGCTACTTATTGTTTGAGGTTGTGTGCTCTGTGGAGCAGTGGAGCACAGAGCACACAACCACTGCGCGCGCTCGTGCGCCACGTTGAGACCTCAACGCCTGTGCTCCGTGCTGCCCTCGACTCGACAACACGACACGACACTGCTGATGCCCCCCCCCCTCACCCTTCCCACTCCGACCCACAGGGCCGCGTCAAGGAGCTCATTGTCAAGAACTTCCAGCTCGAGAGCTGGGACCACGACACGGGTTGCCCCCTCCCCCTCCCCAAAGCCAAACGACCATGCTGATGTGATTAATCCCCACACACTCCCCCTCCCACCCCCAGGGACGCGTCAAGGAGTTCAGTGTCAAGAACTTCCAGCTCGTGAGCTGGGACCACGATACGGGAGAGCGCGGGTCCGAGACGCTGCTGCAGGTGTGTCACCGGTTTAGGGTTTCGCATTTAGCCGGGACCACGGTACGGGCGCATGCGGGTCCGGGACGCTGCTGCAGGTTGGTCGCCCTGATATTTTTCAAAGAAAATCCACGCAGCATGGCATGCCGCATCAAACGACTTGAGTGCCAACGGCGGCCACCCACCACACGCACACTCTCTCACGCACACACACCAGCGAGCGCGGGTCTGACGCGCTGCTGCAGGTGTGTCGCCGCTCTTGACAGATACTTCAGTCTGTCTGCAGCCTGTCTGTAGGACGCGGCCCCTTGTCACACGTGTCCAGATGAGGTTGATAAACCAGCAGTTTGCGTCCTCAGTCATCTTAGCGCCAAGATGACTGAGGAAGCACGATAGTTACGGGGCAGCCAAGAACCTAGCCCAAATGCCGCAGCTTTCACTCTGTCTCGAACCTCTGACCGACTAACCTCTGACCGACCGAGTGTCCATGGCAACGATAAACCACACGAACTCACACACTCACACATGCGCACACCCACCCGCCCACGCAGTTTGGCAAGGCCGGCGAGGACCTCTTCATCCTCGACTTTGCATACCCGCTCTCCATCAAGACCGCGTTTGCCGTCGCACTCGCTAACGTCGACACCAAGCTCTGCTACATGCTCGGATGATTTACAGTTTACAATAACGCACTCTCAAGGCGTGGGAATGGAGGGAGCTGCCTCGCGAGGCGGGCACCAGATGCTCGGGTGACAGCGCACGCGGGTCGCGGCTCACGGATCGGCCGCATGCGTACGCGCGGATGGTCACCACGCGGACGGCGACAAGCAGTGCTGGCTTCGTTGCGCGTTCAGCTGACACCACGGGCGGCGCACGAATCGACCGCATACTTTCACATTCAGGTGGCCGCGCGGGTGGGCGGCACACGCGGAGCGTCAGCCGCGGGTGTCTGCGGAGCTCCATCTCGATGAACGTCGCCGTGCCCCAGCCCCCAGCCCCCCCTTGGGGCTGTGCTATTTCCAGCTGACGATGCCAAGCTGTGTGCTCGGGTGGCCACGTTGGCGGACGCTGCCTGGCGACGCGACTGCGACAGCAACCGTTGCCGGTGTGCTACAGCTGCGTGCCCACACCTCGAAGTGTGGCACCCCACACCTCAAGTGTGGCACCCCACACCTCAAGTGCGGCACCCCACGCATGTGGTGCGACGGGCCAGTCACAGTGTGACTGACTGGCGGCGCGTGGATCGGACGCACACGCCGGGTCTGCCACGTGACGCTCGGCGCTGCTACATTGCTGCTTGGGCTGATGTGCCTGGCGACACACGCCGGCTCTGCTACAGCGGCTTGGTTGATGCGGCTTGGTTTACCCTCACGCGCCGGCTCTGCTTTACGGAAGCCGCGCTGCGGTGGCCGGGGAGCGAGCACGGTTCACACTTCACAGTACGCACCCTCAAGGCGTGGGATTGAGGCAGCTCTGCCTGACGAGGCTGCTACCAATGGTGACGACCGCACACGCTGACTTTCAGTGATATCCTTAACCAGGAAATTGGGGGAGAACTGCGGGGGCGGATCGCGGGAATTTCGCCCCCCAAAGTGCGGAAATTGACATTTCCACACTATTCGAACAATCGCTTCGACTGCGGGGGGCATTCGGCACGTTCTCCCCAATGCTGCGGGGGCAAGCAGGACATTCTCGGTTTCCTTTAGGACGCCACTGCTGACTATGACGCTGCACGGCTGATGCGGCTTGGACGGATGGGGGGAGATGACGCGGAGCTTGGCGATGCACCGCGCGGTTTGTGACTGGCCTGAGCTTGGCAAAATGTGAGCCCGAGTCAGGCCACTCACACACCTGGCGCGATGCGCACGCCGCCGACCTAACATGTTAAAGGGTTTAGGGTTTGAGGGTTTTACGGTTTGAGGCCAGCTCGAGCAGCAAGATTGAGTTGTTGTGCACCGCGCCTGGCGCATGCCACCAGAATAATCTAGAACTGATCTGCTATCCATTTGCTGCATCTGCTTTCCAATAATCTATATCTCATCTCCTATCCATAAATCTTGTGAGCAACAGGAGGGGGGAGGAGCAGGGGGGGGGGGCACTCGGCCCGACACGAGCCGTGAAGTGGTTTGTGCATAGATAGTGCACCCACAGATGCGATGGTGGTGGTGGGGGCACCGCACGCAGGCAATTCCAGTGACTTTTCAGGCATCGGTTTGCTGCGATCTCACGAGCGGTGGTGGAGGACAATTTTGAGCGAAACAGGCGCAACAGTAGCTTAGATATGTAACGCCTACAGCGCCGCTGTGTCGCTGTGCAAGCTTGCTTGATTTTAAAAGCTGGCCAATAATGCGAGCGCCTCCATGATTGACCCCATCCAGCTGCGCGTACAAGCCTCCTGGGTGCGTTGACCAGCGCCAGGCAACTACAGTCAGGTTGAGCTTCTTCGACCGAGTGGCTGTCAACTGTCAGCCAACGAGCGCCACCTTTTTATTTCACCCCTCCCTGACCCCTCCTACTTCAAAACTGTGCATTAGGTGAGCATATGCCCTCGCCCTGGACCACTAGGAGCCTCCTACCAACCTCCTACGCCCCCCCCCCAACAGAAGCCAGCCACCTGCTCTTAGTGCTCTGGCGCTACGTGCCGAGCAAGGTCGAATACGCGGCCAGCGGAACACACGACTCTATGACATCCACCATCATCATCACTCGACGAGCGATGGCGCTGAGCGCCGAGCGCGGCAGCGACGCGGGCTCGTCCGTCCAGCCCAACTTCATTCACTACTGCATGCACTACTTTACTCCGCAGCAGCGACCGCCAGGTTGAGCTCCTTGGCGTTGACGAGCGAGGGCGCCGAGCGCGGCAGCGACGCGAGCGGCTTCTCGATGAACGGCGTGATGTTGTTGGGGTTGGCCCACACGGGGAAGCCCTGCAGCGTCGCCGCGACGTTGGCGGCGGCGAGCGTGGCCTGTGCATGAGTGTGTGTGTGTGCGAGTGTGTTTGCGCGTGTGTGTGCGAGTGTGTTTGCGCGTGTGTGTGCGCGTGTGTGCGTGTTTGTGTGTACGTGCGTGTGTGTGTGTGCTTGCGTGCTTGCGTGTGTGTGTGTGTGGAGGGGACACCCTGCAGCGTCGCCGCAACGTTGGCGGAAGCGAGCTTGGCCTGCGCATGTGTGTGTGTGTGTGTGTGTGCGCGCGTGTGTGTGTGCGTGTGTGTGTGTGTGCGCATGTGCGTTTGAGTGTGTGAAGGGAAGGGCAAGCCCTGTTGCGGCGACGTTGGCGGCCGCGAGCGTGGCCTGTGCAGGAGGGGTGTGCACGTGTGTGTGAGTGCGTGTGCGCGTGCACGCGCGTGTGTGTGTGTGTGTGCGTGTGTGCGTGTCGAGGGGAGGCGTGCTGGAGGCGTGGGGGCTTGGCTAGGTCGCCATTCACATGATGCACAGCAGAGGCAACGCGTATGCCCCCCCCCCCCGTTCCTCCCCATTTCGAGCGCGTCCAGAATGACGCGGACGCGATGTGCGGTGCGATGGCTTTCTCTCTCGTGTCCCCCTCCCCTCCTCTTGAGCGCGGCTTGCCCCCCCCCCCCCCGTCCTGTCCTACCATTCCCGAGCGTGTCCTCCAGAACGACGCCGGCGCGATGCACGGCACGATGGCTCTCTCTCTCGTGTCCCCCCTCTCCTCCTCTTGAGCGCATCTCTCCCCCCCCCCCCCCCCCCCCGCCCCTACCATGCCCGAGCGCGTCCAGAACGACGCCGACGCGATGTGTGGCACGATGACGGCGTTGGGGCAGTCCGCAAGGCCGGCCTTCATCATCGGCTCGTCCTCAAACACGTCCAGGCCACAGCTGCGCGTGCGTGTGTGTGTGTGTGTGCGTGTCATGGTGCGTTGGGGCAGTCCGCAAGGCCAGCCTTCATCATCGGCTCGTCCTCAAACACGTCGAGGCCGCAGCTGCGTGTGTGTGTGTGTGTGTGTGTGTGCGGGTGCATGTGTCACACAACAGCGGGTGGGTGGGACGGGGGAAGCCATACAGCTAGATGGATCTAGAACCTGCTATAGAACCTGTGGGGACCTTTCCAAGCATGGGGCATCTCAAGGCGTGTGCCATTGGAGCCTGCCAGTCAGTGCCCCCCACCCCACCGGAAGCCTGGGTTTGCCTTGAGGTGCGCGGTGAGTGCATGCACGCCGAGCTAGGGTGCATGTGCGAGTGCCCGTGTTGGGGCATCTCAAGACTAGGGCCTGTAAGTGCCCCCACACCCCACCAAAAGCCTGGGTTTGCCTCGAGCTCGAGGTGCGCGGCGAGCGCATGCACGCCCAGGTAGGGTGCATGTGCGTGTGCATGTGTTGGAACGTCTCAAGACTGGGGCCTGTCAGTGCCCCCCACCCCACCGGAAGCCTGGGTTTGCCTTTAGGTGCGCCAAGGTTGTAGGTTTGAGGGTCAATGGTCATTGACTTAGCCTGCCGCGACACACGTCTGGGCTGGATTCAAGATGCGCCAAGGGTCAAGTGAAAACCTTGCAACTTGAAAAAATGCAAGTCGAGTCCTTTTCAAGATTTCCAAGTTTTCCCCCAAACCGTTAAGCCCTAAGCTGCAACGCTTGACCAGCCGTCCTCCTGGAAATCTTGGAACCCTCACTTTTAGGTCATCAGGCAAAATAAAAAAGAAAAACGGATCTGGTCTCCTCTTGTCAACGCGCTTCCGCTTTCATGATGGGGCTTTTCACAACCCAACTGCCCCCCCCCCCCCCCCTGGTACCCCTTCCCTAAAAACTTGACCAGCCCTCCTCACCGGAAGTCTGGGTTTGCCTTGAGGTGCGCAACGAGCGCTGCCTCGTCAACGACCTGCCCGCGCGCGGCGTTGATGAGCACAGCCTCCTTCTTCATCATGTTGAGCCGCTCCTTGTTCATCAGGTGGTGCGTCGTCTTGTCGAGGTTGCAGTGCAGCGACACGACGTCAGACACGCGCAGCACCTCCTCCATCGTCTCCACACGCTTCACGTACACGGGCGCCTCGCCATTGTGGGCCAGCAGCTCGCCGTACTGCGCAACAGGGCAGCAACACCAACAACAGCAACAGTTGGCGGTACAGTTGGTGCAACAGTTGGCGCAACAGTCTCCACGCGCTTGACGTGTACGGGTGCCTCGCCGTTGTGGGCGAGCAGCTCGCCGTACTGCGCAACAGGGCAACAACAACAGCAACAGTTGGAGGTACATTTGGCGGTACAGTTGGTGCAACATTTGGCGGTACAGCTTCCACGCGCTTGACGTGCACGGGCACCTCGCCGTTGAGGGCCAGCAGCTCGTCGTACAGCGCAACATGGCAACAACACCTGTTAGCAACAGGGCAACAACAGCAACAGCAACATGGCAACAGTTGGCGGTACAGTTGGTGCAACATTTGGTGCAACAGTTGGCGGTGCAGTTGGTGCTCCGTGGCGTGGCAGCTGTTGTGCGCGAGCAGCTCGCCATACTGCGCAGCAGGGCAGCAACAACAGCAACAGTTGGAGGTACAGTTGGTGCAACAGTTGGTGCAACAGTTGGCGGTACAGTTGGTGCAGCAGTTGGTGGAACCGTCTCCACGCGCTCGACGTGCACGGGCGCCTCGCCGTTGTGGGCCAGCAGCTCGTCGTACTGCGCAACAGGGCAGCAACAACAGCAACAGTTGGCAGTACACTTGGTGCAACAGTTGGCGCAGCACCTCCTCAATCGTCTCCACACCAATTTTGGTGCAACCATTGGCGATAGTGTTGTTGCAGTGTTGCTGCGCTTGACGAACACGGGCACCTCGCCGTCATAAAAAACACAAGGTTCATTTTGTGCCCCCCCCTCCCGGTCACTCCTTTCAATCCTCTCACTCCACACTTACCTGCTTGATGTGCGACTCCAAACTTGAGTTACGGATTGCTTCAGAACACATCAGGCTCATCTTGTGGCCCCCCACCATCATGCATACCCCCCTCTCACTCCTTTCACTCCTCATCACACCTGCTTGATGTACGACTCCAGGTGCGTGTTGGGGTACGGGTCGTAGTACACGAGGTTCATCTGGAGTGAACAGGGTATGGAGGGTGTTCAAGTTTTAGGGTTTAGGTTTTAGGGTCCAGGCTTAGGGTTTTAGGGTTCAGGCTCTAGGGTTTAGGTTTTAGCGTTGAGGGTAGAGGGCAGAGCGTTCAGGGTTGATTGTTTAGTGTATAGGCGCACGCGCTGTCAATCGAACGGCAGCACACGAGGTTCATCTGGAGGGAAAAGGGTGAGAGAGGGGGGTGGGGGATTTAGGTTAAGGGTCAAGGGTCAAGGGTTTAGTTAAGGATTTAGGTTTCAGGGTTAAGGATTTAGGGTTTAGTTAAGGATTTAGGTTAAGGGTCAAGGGTTAAGGGTTTAGTGTTCAGTTCAGGCGCACACGCTGTCAGTCAAACGGCAGCACACGAGGTTCATCTGGTGTGGAGGGAAAGGGGAATGCAGAGGACGAGGGCAAGGTGCGGGGGGGGGGGCAGAGGGGGGGCAGAGGGGGGCACACGCGCGGTCATCAGTCGGACGCCAGCGCAGTGATTTTCTTTTCAGGAGTTTTAATTAATTCTTCCACAGCCGGATTTTGCTTTGACCGCGTTGACCGTTGACCTGCCGTTGACTGTTTGTCCTCAAATATACGTCACTCGAAGAAAGCTCTGTACGAGCTCTGTCTGGCGGGCTCAGCAGACTTCCAATCCACTGAATGTGTTGAGCTGTGTTCAAGGTCAAAGAACAGCCGGAATACAGCCAAATGGCTTGTGGAGAGCCGAAAAGGAAATCATTGCGCCAGCACCACACAGCAAGCATTGGTTTGCACACACCCGGGGCTCCCTCCCAGAGCGAACGCCACCCACCTTCCACCTACGTTTCACCCGGCTTCCAGTCACCTTCCAGCCACCATCCACCCACCTTGTGGCCCTCAACCATCATGCGTGCGTACGCGGCTCCGATGCGCCCGGCGCCGATCACGCCGACAGTCTTGTTCTGGAGGAGCTGGCCCACAAACAGGTTGGGCAGCCAGCCCTGTGCGTTTTTTTGTGTGTGTGTGTGTGAGTTCTGGAGCAGCTGGCCCACAAACGGGTCGGGGCAGCCAGCCCTGTGTGTTTGTGTGCGCGTGTGTGTGTATGTGAGAAAGAGAGAGAGAGGGAGTTTTGAAGCAGCTGGCCTACACACAGGTTGGGCAGCCAGCCCTGTGTGTGTGTGAGTGTGAGGGGGGAGTTTTGAAGCAGCTGGCCCACACACGTGTTGGGCAGCCAGCCCTGCAGAGAAGAGGGGGTGGCACAGAGGGGTGCGTTGGTTGGTTGTGTGCGCGTGCGTGCGCCGATTGTGCCGATGATGATGACAGTCTTGTTCACCCCCCCCCCCCCCTCTGCCCTCCCCACCCACCCACCCACCCACATCTTGTACTTTCAAGCACGCATGAACACGCCCGCCTCTGTCACACGCACGCATACACAAAGGTACACACACACACACGCACACACACAACAGATACCCCCCCCACACCCACACACACCTTGTACTTCTCAGCACGCATAAACGAGTCTGCCTCTGGTACAAGCATACACACCAGCACGCATAAACGAGTCTGCCTCTGGTACAAGCATACACACCAACACGTACACACACACAACACACATACACACACATCCCCTCCCCCCTCCCACACCTTGTACTTTCCAGCACGCATGAACACGTCAGCCTCTGGTACGCGGCGCGCAGCGGCTAGCGTGAGCGCAGCAGCAAGCTCCGCCGTCGTCTCTGTGAGCACTCCTGGCGTGTTGCCGACCGGGATGCCGCGCTTTGTCGCCTCCTCCACCTTTTTTTGTGTGTGTGCACGTGTGTGTGTGTGTGTGTGTTGTGTGTGTGGTGGTGGTGGTTTGGCAGTTGCTTGGCAGTTGCTTCGCAATTTCTTTGGCATTTGGCGGCTGTCGAGGGGAGGAAGGTTGAGAGTCTCTGCGAGCATGCCCGGCGTGTTGCCGACGAGGATCCCGCGCTTGGTGGCCTCCTCCACCTGGTGTGTGTGTGTGTGTGTGTGCGTGTACGTGTGTGTTTGTGTGTGTGGTGGTAGTTTGGCAGTTGCTTGGCAGTTTCTAGACCATTTCTGTTGTTGTTTCGGCGAGCACGCCCGGCGTGTTGCCGACGGGCATGCCGCGCTTGGTGGCCTCCTCCACCTGGTGTGTGTGTGTGCGTGTGCATGTGTGTTTGTGTGTATGGTGGTAGTTTGGCAGTTGCTTGGCAGTTTCTAGACCATTTCTGTTGTTGTTTCGGCGAGCACGCCCGGCGTGTTGCCGACGGGCATGCCGCGCTTGGTGGCCTCGTCCACCTGGTGTGTGTGTGTGTGTGTGCGTGCGTGTGTGTGGGGTGGTTGTTTGGCAGTTTCTTTGACATTTTTTTGCTTTTTAGGGGGGTTGAGAGTCTCAGCGAGCACGCGTGTTACCGACGCGAATGCCGCGCCTGGTGGCCTCGTCCACCTGGTGTGTGTATGTGTGTATGCGTGCGTGTGTGTGGGGTGATTGTTTGACAGTTTCTTTGGCATTTTTTTGCCTTTTAGGGGGGTTGAGAGTCTCAGCGAGCACGCGTGTTACCGACGCGAATGCCGCGCCTGGTGGCCTCGTCCACCTGGTGTGTGTGTGTGTGCGTGCGTGTTTGTGGGGTGGTTGTTTGGCAGTTTCTTTGGCATTTTTTTTGCTTTTTAGGGGGGTTGAGAGTCTCAGCGAGCACGCGTGTTACCGACGCGAATGCCGCGCCTGGTGGCCTCGTCCACCTAGTGTGTGGGTTGAGGGTCAATGGTTTGGGAGGGTTGCTTGTCAGTTGTTTGGCGCATTCTCGGCAGTTTTGGCTTTTGTGGTGGTGTTTGTGTGGGGGGTATGTGTGTGTGTGTGTGTGTGGCAGCCGCAGCGAGCATGCGTGTTACCGACGTGGGTGCTGCGCTTGGTGGCCTCCATCGGAGGGGTTTAGGGTTTAGGAGGTTTTTTTGGCAGCTCCTTTGGAAGCTCATTCCGGCAGTTGTTTTGTATTTTGTTGTCAGGAGCACACACACACAAGTCCCCCACCACACGCCCACGCGCGACCGACCGACCGCATAGCTGGGGTACGCACGTGCACACACACACACACACAGACACATGCGCACACACATGCACACACACACACACGCACACACACACTCCTGCACCGGTGTGCATGTGTGTGTGTGTGTGGCCCCATACCTTAACGTTGTTGTAGCCGACTGCGTAGTTGGAGTACGCACGGCCGCCTGCCTTCTTTAGCGCCTCAAACAGCTCAGCACCCCAGTCCTGTGTGTGTATGTGTGTGTGTGTGTGTGTGCATGCTAGCCTTCTTTTGCGCGTCAAACTGCTTAGCACCCCAGTCCTGTGTGTGTGTGTTTATGTGTGTGTGTGTGCGTGTGTGTGTGTGTGGTGAGTGTGTGCGTGTTTGTGTGTGTGTATGTGCGTGTGTGCACGTGTGTACATGTGTGCATGTGTGTGTGCGTATGTGTGTGCACGCGCACGCGTGTGTGTGTGTGTGTGTGTGTGTGCATGCGTGTGTGTGTGTGTGTGTGCATGCTGCTGCCCCACCTCTGTGAGCTGCCCGATGACGCCGTCACACTTAGGCCCCATCATCTTAACGATCGTCGCGTTGTCGAGGATAGTGTCGGCGTGCTTGCTGATCTCAACGCGGCACCCAGCCTGCGTGTGTGTGTGCGTGTGTGTGCGTGTGTGTGTGCGTGCGTGTGGTCCATTTACAGTCTTGCCGGACGCCTCTGATGGCGTGTTATATTTGTGCTTGTGCAATCAATCCCTGAGGCATGCAGATAGATCGCACCCGCACTAGTCCACTGATTGTGTGTGTGTGTGTGTGTGTGTGTGTGTGTGTGTGTGACAGTTACAGTTACAGTTACATCGGCTTTCCAGCAAAGACTGTGTGTGTGTGTGTGACAGAGAGGGAGAAAGAGGGGGAGAGAGAAAGAGAGGGAGAGAGGGAGAGAGAGCGAGAGGGAGGGAGCGAGGGAGGGAGAGAGAGAGAGAGGGAGGGACAGAGAAAGAGACAGAGAGAGAGCAACATGGCATTGGCTCGGCAGCCGTGGGGTTGTCAGGGGTGGTGTCGGCGTGCTCTCCGACTCTTCAATGCGGCAGCCAGCACGTGCGCACACACAGACGTGAGAGAAATCGGCAGCTTGTGCTGATGTGGCACAATCGGCAGCTATGCTGCCCTACCACATTCCCAACGCCTGAGGCGGCGCCACACGCACACGCAAAACTTGGCAGCCATGATACCGCGCGTGCGCATGCGGGGACACTGGATGCATGCAGACGAAGTCTCTTGGTAGGCTGGCGCGCTGCGTGGCCTTGCGGGCTCTCCTAGAACAGCCCCCCTAGACGTGTATGTATCTCTTGGATCGAGTTGTGTGTCGAGGAATAGGGGGACTCCTACGTGCGCTACTGCTGCAAGTGGATACCCGCTGTTGGCAGGTGCCCTGTTGGCAGGTGCCCTGTTGACAGGTGCCCTCGTGCAGACCTGTGTGTCCCAACGGAAGCGCTGAGAGGCACACCCACACAACTGCGTGCACACACCCAGCACGCACAGCAAAAGCACACCTGCGTCAGGATGTTCAGCCAGCGGTCGCCCGGCAGCTCCTTGGTCACGATCACGCGGAACTTGCCGCCCTCGTTGTGCACCTGAGATGTGATGGGCAAGGTGATGAGTCATGGTGACTCAACAATCCCACTTTTGGCGGGCACCCATTTGGTCCCATCAGTGCCCGCCCTGGTTGCGCGTGCCGCGTGTGGGGAGCGTGGCAATGGCTCGGGGATGATGCCCCTGCTGTGAATACGCGCGTGCAGGGAGGAAGCATGCGCAGGCGCTCCATGCCATATGAGTTGACATGCATGCGACTGCTCGGTTGCTCGCATGGATGGCATGGATGGCTATTGTGTTGCTGCGCACATGCATGCTCCTGCCTCGGCAGCGCAGTGATCAGCCCAACACAGCACGAGGGCATCTAACCTGTGCACAGCCCAGGTGCTGTGCTGTACTGGGCAGAGTAGGTGGGCCACTTCATGCGAGGCTGATGGTGTTGTGGCATGCAGGGTTCAGACCCACCTCCACAGGCACGCCCCCAGCGGAGCCGGCAGAGGCGTAGGCACGCAGGCCGGTGTTGGTGAACATGGGGCAGGCATGGGACAGGCCGGTGTTGCGCAGGAGCACAGATGAGATAGCCCTGAGCGCCATCTCGATCAGGAGGTGGGCGCGGATGCGGCTGCGGTGGGCGGATAGACTTTTGGTTGGCACAGGAGCACGCTGAGATGCCTGCGATCGATGGGGCGTGCGAGGAAACGTGCGTCAGCGATTTTTGTGTGGGGGGAGGATTTTTTTTGGTTGTAGGACTTGTGCAAGTCGCCGGGGCGGAGTAGACTGCATTACTATACACAACATCTGGGTATCGTAATTGCACGTCAGCACCCAACTCCGAGACCCCAAAAGTAAGATAAGACAGCTCCGCAGGAGTTAGCGTGTTTTCTCTCACAGTTCATCCACAGGCCCCCACAGTAATGACGAATGGTGGGAGTGCTCCCCCGCCTCCGCCCTCGGGCGGCGTCGTAAAGCTAGCCAAGGACATCGTCGCTGGGACATGCGGTGGCATCTCCGTCACTCTCGTCGGCCACCCGTTTGACACGCTCAAAGTGCGCCTGCAGTCGCAGCCGATGGACAAGCCCATCTACAGTGAGTGTGGTGCCTGTCTTGGGGCACACAGGGGGGAGAGGGGGTGCCACGCACACGCAGTCTCATCTCATGCATGCATGCGCAAACCCCACGCACACATGAGCTGTGCTGTGCATGTGCACCCACGCACACCCACGATGCACGCGCTCGTGTTCCCCCCCTCCCTGCCGTCCTCACCATGCGCAACCCACGCCCTGCCCACGCCCCGTGTGCGTGTGCCCGCAGCTGGCGTGGTCGACTGCTTCAAGAAGACCGTGCAGGGGGAGGGCGTGGGTGGGCTCTACAAGGGCGTGATGTCCCCGCTGGCCGGCCAGATGTTCTTCCGCGCGAGCCTGTTTGGCGCGTTTGGCGAGAGCAAGCGCTGGCTGGGGACCAACGCCGACGGGAGCATGCGGGCGCTGCAGCCGCTCGACTTCTACAAGGCCGGCGCGATGACCGGTGGGTGGACCGAAACCAAACATGGCGTGGTCGTCCGAGCAGTGCTGTGGCCTTATCTTGGGGCTGTGCGGTTGCCATCAGCGACGCGTGTTTGGGGCAGCACCAACACCACGCTCGACTGGGTTTAGGGTGGTTGTGTGCCTCTCGGGCAGTGGCATCCACGCGCCACACTCCGCGACGCACGCACACTCACACACACACACACACACTCTCTCTCGTGCGTCGCAGGCCTCGTCGCCGCGTTCACACACACACAAACACACACACACACACACACTCGTACGTTGCAGGTCTTGTCGCTGCGTTCTCTGAGGGTCCCATCGACTTCTACAAGTCGCAAATCCAAGTGCAGATCATCCGTAAACAGACGATCCCAGACTACAAGCGTGAGTAAATTGCGTGTGTGTGTGTGCACGCGCGTGTGTTTGTGTATGAGTGCTTGTGTGTGTGCGTGTGTGTGTATGTGTGTGCGCGTGAGTGGGTTGCGTGTGTGTGTGTGCGATCGTGGGACCCAGGCTAGATCCCAGGCTAGATCCCAGGCTAGATCCCAGACTAGATCCTAGACTAGATCCAATTCAGTTGGGTAGATAAGTAGGTACATCCAAGGGAAGGGCAGATCTCATGTGGCAGATCCAAGGGTGGGCAGATCCAATAAGGGCAACAGTCCCTGCATTGTCGCTGCCGCTGCCCCCCACCACCACTACCCCACCCAAACACACGCATCCCCATACACCACCTGCTTGCCCCCCCCCCCCAAACTGCTGCTGACACATACATACACACACACACACGCACACACACACAAGCACGCAGCCCCGTACACAACTGTCACTGCCGCTGTCAAGGCGACACACACACACACACGCAGCCCCGTACACAACCGTCGCTGCCGCCGTCAAGGCAACGTTCAAGGAGAGCGGGATGAAGGGGCCTTTCCAGGTGGGCGGGGGCAGCATGCATGCATGGGTCAGATCCAGAGTTTTCCAGGGCGCGGGAGAGCATGCGTTGCTGCGTGCGTTGCTGCATGCGTTGCTGCATGCACGGGATGAAGGGGCACTTCCAGGTGGGTGGGGGCAGCACGCATTTGCATGCATGCGGGCTGGCGAGCATGCATGTGCGTCAGATCCTGAGCTTGTAAGTAGGGGCGCGGAGGAGAGAAGGGTGTTGCTTCATGCGCGTGCAATGAAGGGGCCGTTCCAAGTGGGTTTCGTGGCTGTGCATGTATGCATGCATGCGGGCGGGTGCGAGAGGGGTGGGAGAGGGTGGGCGAGGGGGGGGGGCATGCATGGGGGGCGACGCGAAAGGGGTGTGCGAGGGGAGGGAGGGGGTTGGAGCATGCGGGCGGGTGGGGCGAGGGGAGGGGGGGGAGCATGCATGCGGGCTGGGGTGTAGGGCTTGCGAGCCCGCGGAAGAGAGTGTGCGCTGCGCTGTGGGCGGGATGAAGGGGCCATGCATGCCAGGTGGGAGCAGTAACAGCAACAGTAACATCGGCTTTCCAGCGAAGACTACCTTGTAGTCGTAGTACCACCGCCTAGACCCAAGTCCAGCTATGGCCCTAACAATTACTTGTGAGGGGCGGTGGCCACCAGCCGGCTGCCTGCCAACGTGTAGTTCCAGAGCAGAAAGGAGAGCTAATGGTGGGCGGGAGCAACACGTGCAACTGATCCACCTGCCTTACCGCCCTAGCCCAGCTCCCTCAATCCAGCTGCACAGTACTTAGCAGCGTGAGAGTACTCATATGTGCGCCCCGTCCATGCACACGCAGGGCCTGAGCGCGACGCTCATTCGCAACATCCCCGCCAACGGAATCTACCTCGGGAACTTTGAGATGATGAAGGTGAGGCTGGTGGCCGGCTTGCTCGAGGGGAGGGCAGCTTGCATATTGGGGAGTAGGTGGCGTGCATATGGGGGGGAAGCGGCTTGCATAGAGAGGGGAGGGGGGAGGCTTGCATATGGGGGAGGCGGCTGGCATCTGGGGCTGTGGCTTGCATACAGGGGTGGGGTGCTTGATGGCCGGCTGGCAACATGTTTTGTATACCGGTGTGTTATGAGTGTTGCAAACAGGGAAGGGGGTTAACAAGGAATCGAGGGGGGGGGCGGGGGCTGCTGGGAGGGGCAGGGGCGTGGGGTTGGGTTGCCTGTATGTTTGCTGCAGCGTGCGTTCCTGTGGTTCCTCTAAGGATCTTGAGGAAATGATGACTCACCCCGGGCCTCATTTCACCCCGCCGCCTAGGGCGATGTTTGGCAAGAAGTGTGAAAATGCCAACTTCGCACGTTTCGGGTCGAAAGTCACGCAAGCTCACCCTGCACTTTTGCGGGCTGCGGGGTGGCTAACGGAAACACTGGTACTGCTGCGTGTACGACGAAACCCTGGCAGAGATCCCACAGAGATCCCTCTGGCCTTGAAAAAAGACTGTGCCTCCCACCCACCCCCCACACATCAATTACCACCCCCACTGCAGCACGCATACTGCTCCATCTACGACAAGACACCCATTGAGATCCCAGGGGGTGTCGTCCTCTCCTCCCCACCGGTCCCCTTCGCCCCCCGTCTCCTCCCCCCCCCCCCCCTTGCATACACACACGCACACACCGCAGCGCGCATACTGCTCCATGTACAACAAGACCCCAGCTGAGATCCCGGGGGGTGTCGTCCTCTCCTCCCCCCTGGTCCCCTTCGCCCCCCGTTCCCCCCCCCCCTCATTGCACACACACACACACACGCACACACACACCGCAGCGCGCATACTGCTCCATGTACGACAAGACCCCAGCTGAGATCCCCGGGGGTGTCGTCCTGGGGGCCGCCGGACTCGGAGGACTGACCTACTGGCTGGTCATCTTCCCGGTGGACTGCGTCAAGAGCGCGATGCAGACTGACACGATCATCAGGGTGCGTGGCGAGTGTGTGTGGTGTGTAGACCAAAAGTGTGGAACCCACGCCTGATGCGCCACATGCTGCCTGCCCCCACAATGCTGCCCCTCCCCTCCCCCCCCTCCAGCCCTCCCCCTTCCTCGCCAAACCCCTGTCCTGCTGCAAGATTGTGCCGTGCATGATGATGCTGATGCCCCTGCAAATCCTCCACACAACCTCCTATAATAAGCAACACCTGTCGCCCCCCCTTACAGGCCGACCGCAAGTACCCATCGTTCATGACGACTGCATCAAAGCTGTGGGCAGAGGGCGGCGTCAAGCGCTTCTACAAGGTTGGTTTGTGAACCCTTAGGAGTTTAGGGTGTGCGCTTCAGTGCACTTATTCCCCTGCGAGCCGTATACCGCTCCGAGCCGGATTTCCCATTTCCCAGAAAACGACCACACACTTAGTGGGAGAGGGCGTGGAGCGGTACGTTGGAAAGCTCGTGCCGAGAGCAGCCCAACGGCATGCGTTGCATAAATACCCGCTGTGTATTGTGCCTGGTATGAGCAATCAAAGTTGCTGGAGCCGGCAAAAAACTTATTACTAAAATCCTTCCCAGGGACCACTGCTTCAGTGGTGTCATTATTAAGGAAACCAAGAATGTCCTGGTTGTCCCCGCAACATAATTGCGGCCTCCTGCAGCTGACACGGCTGCCCCCCCCCTCTGCCTTGCCCCCCCCTCCTCCCTCCCCAGGGCTTCACCCCGTGCATCATGCGCGCAATGCCTGCCAACGGCGTCATGTTGCTGACCGTCGAAAAGGTCACCGGGGTGCTCAACACGCTGGGATGAAGACGCGGAGCCTCGCATGCACACGCAGAAGAACACGAAAGAAAGAAACATGCGCATATAAACACGCCGCGAGTCCCAGGCCCGCCTCTGCACCCAGCACTGCCGTGTGAGCCCCCCGCGGTTACCCGTGCATGGCAGTTTTGTCGAGACCGGCAGCCTAATCAAGAGTTGTGACAAGAGCAGGGGGGATGGGGCATCCTACACACATTAAGCCAACTTGTAAGCTAGCAACACATAGGCTGATCCACATGGGGCGGGAATCTTCGTCGCCGAAGGCATTACACAATAGGGGCGCCTCGTAAGACCCTTGGTACAAAAAAAACTGTAAAACCCATTGTCACGATCACGTCCAAGCACACAGCCAGCAAGGGAGTGCAGGCACGAGTGCGTCCCAGCGTCCCCGACTGCTCCCCTCGGAAGAGTGCATCCCAGCGCCCTCGACTGTGCCACTATTTTTTTCCTTTCCTTCTTTTTATTCCTTACCAATTCCTTGCTTCCTTTTTATTTTTTTAGAAAAAAAACTTCCCACCTGCTTCCCACCCACACCGCGACACACATCCCGCCATCCAGCGCCCCGAGCCCACTACATCTCTACTCGCGGGCTACTCAGTGTCGTTGCTGCTCAGCCCACGGTGAAGCAGAGCTTGTCGTCCAGCAGCGCGAGCGCGACTGCCGCCGCCGACTGCATGCACAGCGGGAACGAAAAGTCGAGCGCAAACTCGTCGCGCCCGACCTTTGCAAACTGGAGCACGATCTTGGAGCCGATCGTGCCTGACGCCGCGTCCCAGCATGCGAGCTGCATGTTCTTGATGGACGGCAGAACTGTGCGGCCGGGGAAGGCCAGCGTGTACGCCTGGACGTTGGTGGTGGTGGTGGGTTGAACGGTGCAGGGGTTAGTGGGGGGTAGGGATGAGTGGATTTTACAGTCGTGTGCGACGCACCTATCAGGCAGCGTATTCGACCTTGCTCGGCGTTTATCGCCCGAGCACTACAGATGGGTGGCTGGCTGCTAGTCGTGGGGAGCTATTGGGTCGGGGCTGGACCTAGACAGGGCACTCGGCCCCCAGATCTGACTCCTCCCCATGGGGGCACCGCCGGGGTTTTCTGGGTGTAGATCCCCTGCAACTAGGAACCGCAAGGGCATGGTTGGTGCCCCCTCGTCCCCTCCCCCCCCACACACACGCACACAACCAAGCGCATGCTCAGTTGCAACCCCACCCACGCGGCCGCCACCATGACCACGCACCTCGGCTATGTCGTCATACTCTGGCGGCCGCGTCGCGAGCAGCGCCACGTTCCTCTCGGCCCCCGCCGGCAGCCCCGCTCGCTTGCGCGCGGCAGTCAGCACGGACGCCAGGTCGTCCGAGCGCGCCTCCCCGCCGCCGCCGCTCCGCTGCCCTCCCTGCGCGCTGCTGCTGCTGCTGCTCACACCGCCACGGCCGCTGCAGGCGCCGCCATCCGTCACACTTGCGCCCGCGTCTGGAAGCGGCAGCGCAACCGTCACGCTGCGTGGCCCTCCCTCGAGCGCGTTTGCGGTGAAGTGCAGCGCGACGGTGTCAGGGCTCCCGCGCGCACTGCCGCCCAGCACATAGTCGGTGCCCATGAAGTTTGAACGCAGGCGGACCACACCCAATGGTGACGACGCCGACGCTTTGACACCGAGGCTGCGCGCGTCGGGTCCGATCGCATACGTCGACCCAATCCCGGGCGCTCCCGGGCACTTGCGTGCCACGAGCAACGCCTGCTGAGGCCTGCCACTTGCTGCCGCTCCGCCTCCGCCTCCGCTGCTGCCCGTTGACGCCTTGTGGTCCAGCCGTACGCTGTACGCCACCCCGTGCAGCAGCGACTTTGTGCGCGAGAGGCGGCAGCGCACGAGTCCGCCCGCGCTCGGCGCGGGCAGGCTGCACGCGGCGGTGGCCTGTCCGGCCGCAAGCAGGCACGCCAGCTGGGAGTGCCACCACTCGAGTGCACCCGTCGATGCGCGCAGGTGAAGCTGCGCTGACAACGCAGCAGACAGCGCTGTAGACGACGTGCGGGTGGCCGACGACGGGGTGGGGGACGTGCGTGGGAGGGAGCGCACCGCGGGCGATGTGGGCACGCGCTCGCCGCCAACGATGGCGCCGCAGCCGATTCCGCTCGTGCCGCGTAGGCTGCACGCAGACGAATCGGCAGACGACGGGCCGAACACGTCGCTCGCCGCGGTGCACGCCGACCCTGCCTTGATGTCCCCGACGCGCGCGAGCGGCGCAGGGCGGCGCGGCTTTGGGGACGCGGCCGTGTGCGCGGCAGCAGCCTCGTCGCAGAGCTGGTCGCCCGTGGTGCTGTCGCGCTCGCTGTCACGGCCGCTGTCGCTGCCGTCGCTGCCGTTGCCCCAGTGTGCGCCGAGTCCCCCAGTCTCCTGGTCCTCGTCAAACGCTGCATTGCCCCAAACGCGGATGGGCGTGCCGGGCGACATGTCCTGGGCCGTGGTGATGCGGGAGTCGGCTGCGGGGGGGGGGGGGCACGCACGCGCGTAATCAGCAATCAGCAGGGGTATCACCACTGAGGACAGCACTATGGTGTGTCATGGTCTGTCTGCAAAGTGGATTGATGGAGTTGGCTCTACCTACGCATGCGCATGACATGCATGTGAGCCATCTCGCCCTTCGCTCACGCCCACGCTCACCCTTCTCCTCGATTGACACGCTCATTTCAGTGTTCATGGTGGCCTGGTTGGAGTAGTGGGCAGCGGGTGGCGGCGTGGAAAAAGAGTTAGACAGGTTTGATGCAACACGGAGGGCGCGGGAACTTCGGAGCTATTACGAACGCGAAACGTTCCCTCGCGCTCATGCATGGCAGCTTAGTGATCTCAAGTGCCTGGAGCGCAAGGATTGGAGCGCCGCCTGCATCCAGTATGCTAGCGCCCGCCAACAGCAACAGCGGTGTTGCCACCTCACCTAGCCTGGTGGACTTGAGTCCACCACAACAGAGTGTTGAGGCCCTGTAGGTGGGTGGCTGGTCTGGGGCGCTCCGCTTCGAAGGCGCGGCACGCTGGAACACAGCGCAGTGTTAGACGAAGAGAAGTGCCGATACGAGAGACAAACCCAAGTAGCAGTAAAATATGAAGTAGTGGGGGTAATGGGGGGGGAGGGGTTGGAGGAGGGAAAATGGTGTTCAGCTTCAGCCCACACTTTCAGGGAGGGCGCTTGTGGTGTCCAGGGGTGGTGTCTACAAGAGCCAGACATCCAGTGATGTAGCACACACTCCTGGAGCCATAGCACTACCTGGGAGAGCTGACGGGACGGTCTACATTCACCACCTGAAGTTGCAGAGCGCGCCGAGCGGCACCCAACACTAGCAGCCGCGACACAGCAGGCCACCCCCCAGTCCACCACACTGTGCTCACCCGGCACCTGTTTTTTTGTAGGGCACAATCCTGACACTCAAACACACTTGACCATTCAATTGACGCAACCGGACATCGCAGCGGCCCGGCCGCTGCCTGCCGGACCGCCTGTAGCTGTAAGTTGGCTATAAGTTAGTTAAAGTAACTCCCGCCGGGGGGATACCACGATTTTCTGCCTTCATATTTTAGGTATCAACCATGGGGCGCCCACCAAGTATTGGCTTTGTATTTTCCCGGCAGGACCCCCATACTGTCCGCGCCGCGGTTGCGCCGTCACGGGCCTGCCCCATGTGTGGGGAGCTTGTGTGTCAGGAGAGTACAGGAGGGCACGGCAGCCCTGTTCAACTGGTTCAATGTCGTCAGCTTTCTCATTCGTCACCAGCACCAGCATCGCCTCATATCTGCAACACAGAAGGTGGGAGATGGCACCTGAAAGCCTGCCAACACACTTGCTCGTTGCAGGGTGAAATATCGACTCTAACGCGCGCGCTCAGCCACAGAATGCGCCGACGCATGTGGGCGCGACACAGATTGCCGACGCCGGCCACGGCAGCGACGCCCTCGCGGTGGTGCTCGCTGTGGTCCAGGCGCAGACGCAACAGATTGCGTCCCTCGTGGACCTGGTGCACCTCCTGGTGAGCCGCGTCCCCGGGGCGCCCATGCAGATGCCGCATGCAGTGCCGCATGCGGCCCACAGTGCGCCCCGCGCGGCGCCTGCTGCCAAGGCTGCTCAGCCTGCCCGGCCCGCTGCTGCTGCCGCCCCTGTGGCGTCGGCAGCGGGCGCGCCGGCGGCGGAGCGGCATGCCGCGGCGGGCGCCGCGCGTGCCGCATCTGCGCGCGGCCCCTCCCGCCGGGGGGGGCTGCCCGCGCGTGTGGGCGAAACGTCGCTGTGCCGCAGCCACGTGCTGTCCATCCCTGTGGCAGCCGCCACCAGGCTCATAGCGGGCCGTGGCTCTGAAGGCCAGATGGCGCGCGACGGGATCGTGCGCGGCGCACTGCGCGACGCCTCCTACTTGGGGTCCACGCGGCATGTGAGGCGGCTGTTCAGTGACTGCTATGGTTCCGAGGAGACGGCGGTGGCGGCGGCGGCTGTGCGGGTTGCTGCAGCCGCCGTGGACGGCGTCAGCCTGCCCGTCTGCCTGGCTATGAATCTCGTGCGCTTTGTGCACGACGTCTCTGGCCGGGATAGGCCGGCTGGTGGCGGGGTCGTGTCCGCGTCGTTCCTCAACGCCAAGCCTGCCGTCGGGGGCATTGGTGTGGAGCCGCGCCGGGGCGGCGTGCTACGTGTGCTCTTTACCGTGGCGTCTGACGCTGTGGCCGACACCGTCGTGCGCTCCCGCCGCAACCTGCGCGACGTGGACCCGTCGGCTGCTGTCTTCGACGTCCTCAGTGACCGCGAGGAGGCGCAGCACCGGGCGCTGTGGCCCGCTTTCCTCGCCGCCAAGGCTGCGGGGAAGCGGGCGCAGTTCCACCGCGCGCGCCTCGTCGTTGACGGCGAGCGGGTGCCTGCACCTGCTTGCTAGATGGCATTCCCTCTGGGGGTGTTTTTGAAGGGGAGGTGGCGCCACACGCGTGCGGTGGCGGGTGCGGTGTGGTCGCTGAGTAGAGTGCTGCGGCGGGTGTGCTACTAGCCCCGCTTCCGGTGGTCTGGGGGAGGGCTTTTTGGTCCCTTCATGGTTTTATACCTTGGGTCCGCCCTCTGGCCATTTGAGGGGCTGGGTGTGCAGCCTGCACAGTGGTGCTGCTTGCTTGGCGCCCGCCACCGAGTGTGGATGGCGTTACCGTGGGCTACTTGTAGCTTGACCTTTTGTGGGCCTTGAGCCTTGATTCTCTAAGTCCCACTGGAGCTTTGGAACCGTACGTGTGACCGCCAGAAGTGGATTGTAAAACTCTCATCATCATCATCATCTAACCATCTCCCAGGCACGACAACCCCCTCTCTGATCCCACGCCTCACCCCACACCCCACACCCTCCTCTGAGTCATCCCAGCCCCCATCCCGTTCCTTCAAGTGTCCACCTGCCAACCTGCCACCCATCCAACATGGCACATTGCACCTCTGCCAGCCTGCTTCCCTAGTCAGCTCCCTCAATCCCACGCCCGGGGGAAGCGTTTACTGTTGAGCTGTAGTGACAGCCTACGGTCACACATTGACTGCCTGTTACTACTACTGCTTTTCCACGGCTATCTGTTTGTCACACAGGCACTTTGCTGCCCTCAGAGATTGCTTACTGAATCTTATCCTGAATCTTGTCCGGAATCTTATCCTGAATCTGTGTGGACTTTTCTCTCCCTTGGCAGCAGGGCTGGGCAGCACACGCCACTCTGATCGTGGCGTGTCCCTGTCCCTGTCCCTTGTCTCTGCCAGGTGAGTAGGTTTGCCCCTTGCAGTCTGGCTCCTGTCCTAGGCACTGCTATGCTGCAGCCTGCATGCAAGCCTGAGGGCTGCTATGCAACCCCCCTCAGCAGCACATGCCTCTCTCCCCTTCCCCTCTGTAAAATCTGATCGTGGCGTGTCCCTGTCCCTGTCCCTTGTCTCTGCCAGCGCCCCCTGTATATCGACATTAACCTGTCCACCTTCCACGGCTGCCCTGTCCTGCAGTGGCTCATGGTCATCGCAGTGACTCATGGAGCGGGGCGGGTGGCCCAGTCCGCTGGCCACGGCTGCACGCGGTGTCCGGTGTACCTCGTGTTCAGTGCTGCCGCGAGCCGCGTGTCCGTCATGGCCTTGAGGTTGTTGTGCTGCCCGAGGCGCACGTCTGCGCCCGGCCCAGCAAACACGCCCGCCACTGCGTCGACCGCCGTGCAGCCGTACATCGACAGGAACGTGTCGCTCTTGGCCAGCACGCCCAGCCCATGCTGGCGGCTGTCGGTGCGGTCGTCTGGCCCCGCACAGAGCCCATCGCGGCTGCCGTCGGCCATGCGCCGCGGAACAAGCAGAAGCCGGTCCTCGGGCTTGCGCCACCGTCTTGGTGTCGCTGAAGGCACTGAAGGTGCACTCCTGCATGTACGCCCATGCGCCGTCGTCCAGTATGACGGCTGTGCCCTGCGAGCTGTGGGCCTTGACGCGGTGCGCAATCAGGGAGGCCCCCTTCCTGACGTGGACCGCACAGCACGGACGAGCTCCGTCCTGCTCCACTTCGTCTTCGGTATACTGGTAGGCATCCTCCGAGTCACTGCTGATGAACCTGTCCTCGACGCTATCATAGAAGATTTCGAATCCCCCCGTGTCGACGTGGTCATCAAACTCGACGCGCACGTTTTCGAGAATGACGAGGCCTTGCAGCACGATGACGGGGCAGGCGATGACCGCGTTGCCGTGGCCGACGATGCGCAGATTGCGGTCCGCTCCTAGCAGCACACGGCCGATACCATCTGGATAGTTGAGCTTGCCATGCACGTGGATGGTGGTGATGGCGGCGTCTTGGCGGTCATGGTCCGGGTATTGCAGCCAGTGAGCGTCCCATATGTCTTCAGGGTCGCCAACCTCGGCCTCTGCACCCGCGTCTGCGGGCGACAGACTCCAGAGGTTTGTGATGGAGTCGAACAGCGGCACGCAGCGCGCGGAGCCGGAGCAATGGGCTGAGCAGCGCGGGGTGAAGTCGGACGTGAGGCGGGCCACCTCGGAGGAAGTCTTGGGGGTGCAGTGAGTGCCTTCATGGGTCGGAAGGCGCTGCACATTCCACACTGTCCCATGCTGTCAGCCAGGGCGCACACAGCACGCAGCCAGGAGTTGCCAGCTGCCTCAAACAGCTTCCACACTCGCTTCCCTCGCAGCGAGAAGTTTGGGTCAAACTCAGGCAGTGCCAGCGTCCAAGCCCGGGCCTCCTGTTTGATGACGTCCCTCCATGACGAGGTCACTGCAGCGCAGACGCCCACATCACGAGCATGCAGGGTGGAAAATATCTGGAGCAGAATCTCCCGCGGAAGGTCCGGGGTGCAGGGAGCAGACTCGGGCGGCGGAGACGCAGGGGAGAGGTCTGGCAGCCTGGGAGAAGAGAGGTCAGGCGGCCTGGGAGGAGAGACGTCTGGCGTGACAACAGAGGCCTGTGGTGCCGAAGGTCCTCGCTGTGCATGTGCTGTGGCAAGAGGGAGATTGGGCGGCGTGCTTGATGGCATGGCGGGCGAGGGCTGCGACACGGGTGGCGGCGCGGTGTTGTCTTCACCGCAGCGCTGCCCAAAGCCACACCACGCGCGCTGCGCACGTCAGGGCAGGGCAGCATCAGAGGTATGCGCATGTGCTGTTTCTTGAACATGCCGAGCATGGCATGCAGACAGAGAGCGTGCAGACAGAGAGCGTGCAGCGCATGCATATGGGTTGGGTTGAGAGAGCGCCCAGTGTCTGCTGCCGCCTGCTGGCCGTTCCCATCTTACAGCTGACCAGGCGTGTGACGCACGAACACAAGCATGCGCTGGTTTGGGGGGAGAGGCGTGGCGGTGGAACCCCGACATCAATGCGACCCACCGAAACGCGTGCTGCGCAGACAGACACAAAGCGCGAGATAGAGTGGGGCATCGATGCGCGTGAATTCAAGCGTGAATTGTAGCGTCAATCAGCACTGTGGGATGATGATTGAGGTTGACTCCCCCCACCCCAAACCTCGACCACGGCGATCGACAGACGAGCGGAACCAAGCACCACAGCACAGGGAGAGATTCTAGATGTAGGTGCACTGACCTAGCAGGGGCATGCTCCACTGGAATACCAGGGGCTGTGCGTGTCCCACGTGGCAGCCCAAAGGGTCGCAAATAGACGGGCCTTGTTACTCAGATGCACCCACTGGGGGGAGCCTGCTGCAAACACCAGCGGTTCCACCATAGGTCCAGGCTTGTGTGGCCTTACACACTCATCACCCAGTTCCCGGGGCGTGGGTCAAGGCCAGAGTGCGAGTCAGCCCATGCTCGACATGGGGGTCCACCTGCAGGCCTGCGATGGCCCCATCTCACAAATCAATGGTTTGTGTGATGTGCACATCAGTCACGCACGGAACGCGCACGTGAGGACGCGTTGAACGCATTGTCGATTCGAACCCCCACCCGACCCACCAAAGCCCAGTCCGGCAGAAGGCGCGCGATGGAGAGAGGCAAAGGAGATCTCCCCTACCCCTATTGTAGATACAGCAAAGAAGGAGAAAGAGCAACAACAGAGAGAGGGAGATCTCCAGAGGTGTATGATGCACAAATTCACACAATACGGACAATGCCTGCTTGTGTTGCTCCGCTCTGACGAGGCCTACTCTGGCAATGCCTGCTCTGACAATGAGAAGAGGGAGAGCTCAAACATTGGGAGATTGGGAGGGGGGGGGGGGCAGGTGGGTCATTCAGGCCCATCAAAATGCATGAAAGAGAGCGGGTGGGGTTAAGTGTGCACAAAGCGCAAACTCCGCAAAGAGCGGCTTCTTCGCACAGAAGACGCGTCAGGAACGGGCTCTCCGCCGGTCCATGAGTGTTCATATGCACTGTTTACACTCCTCCTCCCTCACCACTACTCTCATACTGTGCGAGCCACACAGTCCACACTACTCTGCAGTGCTGTCCCGCCAGCTTCCCCCACGGCATATCAGTGTGTTCCTGACAAGACATTTATCGCAGATTATGCCCAGAAGCCTGGCGGGCAGATGTGCAGTGGCTAGCAAGAGTGTGTTACCGTAAACTCCATTAGCCTTTAGCTATAATTAATTGCTCGACCCCCTAGCTAAAATTAGCAGCTAAAGCTTAATTAATTAGTATCCGGGGTCGCTAAAGTCGCGACGGAGATATACTCGCCGACCAATGAGGCGAGTGTGGACAGCCACAGCCACCGTGCCCCTGTCGAACGTTTCCCAACGTACTGCACAACGCTCTCGAAGCGATAAACATGGCTTAACCAGCATACGCTGTGAACGGGCGGCTCCGCAAGGCTGGCTAAAGTTAGAAGAAATGTTTATTACCCCTCGTTAAGTCAGAATACTAAAAAAAAATGCTCCGCTGCGCTGGCTAAAGTGTCTCAGGAATCACTTAATTCATATTTTTTGAGGCGATTGCTTAAGGCTAATGGAGTTTACGGTACTTTGTGCATTACCTCCGTCGCGTCGGCGTCCTGCGTCGCGGCCCTTTCAGTGGCGCGTCGTATGTACTGGGAATCAATGCCCCCCCCCCCACCACACACACACTCCCCCCCCTCCCCTGACCACCCCACACACACCACCACCAAACACACACACACATACACACACACACACATACTTGGTCGGGGGGCAGTCGGGATTATGTTGGATGTTACAATGAGGGACACCTCTAAAGGCGTATACAGCCGTGCTCGGCGCGCATGGCCCGAGCACCTTCATAAGGTGGCTGGCTGTTGGTGGTAGTGAACCCCACCTCTGAAAAGAGCGTGGGCGCGCCCCCAGGGTTAGCTGCTGCTGCAGCTACTACCAGCTGGTAGTTTGAGGGATGGCTGGTAGTGGGCTGATTCGGCCAGCCACGGAGTTGCAGGCAGGCAGGCCGACCGAGGCCGTGGCGGGCGGCCACGTGCGTGCTTCGCGTGAGCGTCAAGGGGTAGCCGCTGCTGCAGCTACTACCAGCTAGCTACTAGCTGGTTGAGGGATGGCTGGCAGTGGGCTGACTCGGCCAGCCACAGAGCTGCGAGCAGGCAGGTCGAACGAGGCCATGGTGGCCACGTATACACTGCGCGTGAGCGTCAAGGGACAGCTGCTGCTGTAGCTACTACCAGCCGGTAGTTGAGGGATGGCTGGTAGTGGGCTGATTCGGCCAGCCACATACCTGCGGGCAGGCAGGCAGGCCAACCGAGGCCATGGTGGCCACGTACGCGCTGGGTGTGAGCCTCAAGGGCTAGGCAGCTACATTGCAGCTGGACCCCCCCCGCCAAGTCAATGCAATCGTGCTATCGAGCAGAACAATGAGAAGAGGGAGAGCTAAAACATTGGGAAGTTGGGGGGGAGGGGGAGACAGGTGGTTCAGGCCCATCAAACCGCATGAAAGAGAGCGGGAGGGGAGTAGCGTTGCTGGACGCGCAAACTCCACGAAGAGCAGCTTCTTCGCGCAGAAGATATTCCAGGAACGGGCTCTCTGCCGTCCCAGAAGTGTTCACATGCGCTGTTTGCACTCCGCAGACCACTCCTCATACTGTGCGAGCCACACAGTCCACACTAATCTGCAGTACTGTCCCGCCAGCTTCCCCCACAGCATATCAGTTTGTTCCTGACAAGGCGTTTATCGCAGATTATGCCCAGAAGCTTGGCGGGCAGATGTGCAGTGACTGGCGAGAGTGTGTTACTTTGTGTATTACCTCCGTCGCGTCGCCGCCCTGCGTCGCGGCCCATTCAGTGGCGTGCCTTCTGTGCTGGGAATCAATGCCCCACACACTCCCTCTCACTCCCCCGACCACCCCACATACCACCACCAAACACACACACACACACACACACACACACACACACACCTAGTCGGGGTACGCACACAAGGGCCACCACCAAACTAGTCGGGGTCTGTGTGTGTGTATGTGTGTGTGTGTGTGTGTGTGTGTTGGTTGTTTGTCGTGTTTTTGTTGTTTTTGCTCTTGTGTTTTTGTGTGGGCGTTTTGTGTGAGCACACCTTCATCGCACCTTCTCGTCGCAGGTAGCCACCGGGTACCCGCAGCAATTTCGTGCAGGTCGCCATTTTGAGTAGTGCAAAAGTCACCACAACAGTAGATTACCACCTTGAGTCAAGCGGCGCCAAGCGGCCAGCAACATGGACGCGCAAGGACCAGCGCCTGCGCCCCCTGGGGGCAGCATCCCACTGCCCATGGAGCTCAGGGCGTACAAGAGCCAGGTTGACGTGAGTGCAGGGGAGGCGCGTGGTTGAGGCAGCCAACCATGCATCTTGTCCAGCACCCAGCGCCGCGAATTAGTCTGCGACTCGCGACCCCCCCGTTGCGCTTTTGTTTCAACACACGCGCCCGTGTTGCACAGACGTACGTGATGGCACGTCTGAAGCAGTTTGCTGGCGCATTCACTAGGCGCTTCAACATGGAGCTCTCTGGCGCGCAAGTGGAGCTGCTCGTGGCGGAGACTGTGGCCACGCTCGCGCAGGCAGACACCAGTGCGTCCAATCAGCGCGTGCTGCGCCTGGTGCTGCGTCACGACTGCCAGTGAGTGCCACTCACTGCGCTGGAGGGCAGACATCAGAGCAGCATGCGAGCCAGGGTCGCCAGTCAGCAGCTGTGCATGGGAGCAGCTACAGCGCATGGGGAGTTGCATGGGGCCGCCAGAGATCTGTATGCCGCCTTCACAATCACTACCGCCCCAGCGCCCTAGTACCAGCAAGTGATGGGGTGCACCTCCGAATGGGGAGGTAACCCTGCTCGTGCTCACTACACACGCACACACACGCACTCGACCCTCTACAGGAGCACCGGCTGCGGCGAGCCCGGCTGCCTGCTGTGCCAGTACAACCCCAGCCGCCTGTGCAAGCGCAACCTCAAGAACAAGTACCTCATCGACGACCACCTGCGCGCCAAGTGCAACGCGCCGCTGCGCGTAGAGGTGGGTGGGGCGCGTGCGTCTATGGGGCGCCTACAGGGTCTTTGCTCTGTGGCTCGACCACCTAGGTCTGTTTCACGATGGTCTCCCCGCCCCTTAGGATGGGCGCCCTGTTTGCATAGCCGCCGCCAGCGCTGCTCGCGCGACGACTGACCCTGACCGCACCCCATCAGCTTCCCCTCCCCTCGCGTGTGCACGCACGCCCACGCCAGAGGTGCTTGTGCGCTGCCCTGACCACACCTCATGCACGCACGCCCACCCGCAGCTCGTCGACGAGACCGGCGTGTGCGTGTCCGAGGGCCTGCCTCACGGAGTGCAGCTCGAGGTAAAGTGTGACCCCATTAGTCAGTTGCAGTGACAGTAACATAGGCTGTCCACCAGCAGGGACATCTTTTAATCCGTGTACCGCCGCAAAGATCCAGGTCCAGATTAGGCCCTTCTCACAATCGCTTGTGATGAGGGGCGGCAGCCACCAACCGGCTGCCTGCCAACGCGTAATCCTAGAGCAAGAAGGATAGCTATTATGCGACGCTTACAAAGAGATCGTAAGTCGCGCCTTCAAAACTGACACATGCTAAGGCTGCGCCAAGGCGTGCCTTGCCTAGGTTGTCGAGCCATCAAAACACATTTTGTTGTTCATTCAAGATTCGGGTCACCTCTCTCCAAACACCTTTCAAACACGCTCCACTTTTACTCCCCTGATGACAGGTGCTCAGCGGCGAGAATTGGAACTGCAGCACATGCAGCAGCAGCAGTGCTGCGCAGCAGCAACAACAACACAACAACACTCCACACATTATCGCAAGTTGCTGTTTCAACCCAACACAGCCTAAAAACACGAAAAAACGATTTCACCAAATTTCACCCTTTCGAGGTCCGCATGCGGGCAGCCCCAGCACCCCAGTCCCCAAGGAATGAAGGGTTGTCGATTGAGAACCCTCCTCCGTATTCGGCGTCGCGCAGGAGGCGCGAGGGGCGACATCAGGCGCAAGTTGTTGACTACAACCGACACCAAAGCGCACCGCATGGCGCCTCCCAACGCCCCCCATGCACACTCGACACTCTGACGATCCATTCTAGGGGCCTCGCATGCATTACCCGTGGCGGAGCGTCCCATGCGACGGTTTCGACCAGCATGTCATTTTGGTGTTAGGGTGTTTTTCAAGTTTGGCCTATGTTGGGTTGAAACAGCAACTTACGATAAGCAACAACACCTGGAGTAATGTCTCTAAACACTCTCTCATCAAAGTCCACAATGCACGATCTTATAACTGACCCCCCCGGCAGGTCAACTGCCGACAACGACCAAGGCGGTCTGCCGATGAAACATCAACTGCAGCTGTCTCTTACTGCTCCCCTGCCCCTTGCCCTCAATTTCAGGTGCACGTGCTCAACGGTGAGATGGAAAAGGAGATTTGCCGGGACAACATGCTCCTCAGCAACACTTAAAAACCGACTCAAAAAACTCTCTGTAACTCCCCCTTCCTCAATTTCAGGTGCACGTGCTGACCGGTGAGAAGTACAAAGAGAGTCTACCCACGCAGCGCACATGAATAACAATGTCACTCTCCAAACACACTCGAGCTAACTCTCCTCATCCACAGAGCACGCTCTCACTGCCCCCTGGCCCCCCTTGAACTGCAGGTGCACGTTCTCAACGGTGAGAAGTACAAGGAGATTTGCCCGGACAACACACTCCTCAGCCACATGCAGCTGCACACGTGCATCATCTCGCACCACACGAAGGCGCTGCTGAAGCGCGACGGCGGGAGCGACGACCAGCTGAGGTGCTACCTAGGACTGGAGGTGAGAGATGGAGATGACACAGCGCTGGCTGTGTGTGTGGGGTGGGGGTGGGGGGGAGGGGGGGGGAGGCAGCGGGAGACGGCTGTGTGTGGTGGTGGGGGGGGGGGGCTGAAGCGCGACGGCGGACGCGACGAACAGCTGAGGTGCTATTTGGGGCTGGAGGTGAGGGATGGAGATGACACAGCGCTGGCTGTGTGTGGGGGGGTGAGTGGGGGGAGGGGGGGGGCAGCGGAGACGGCTGTGTGTGTGTGTGCGTGTGTGGGGGGGGGCTGAAGCGCGACGGCGGACGCGACGACCAGCTGAGGTGCTACCTGGGGCTGGAGGTGAGGATGCTGCAGTCGAGCACTACCGTAGTACCGCTTTGCCTTGCCGCCACTTTTATAAAGCGGGTAATTGTTTATAATTTAGGTGCCTTGCCGCGAGATTTTTGGAGAATTTTCTCCCGTTGTGATGTCACTTTTGGCTTTTTTGACTTTTTGGTAAGATTTGTTAGAAATCGGCCTTGCCGCAACGTTTTCCGAATTATTTAATCGGCAAGGCAAAACGGTACTACGGTAGTGTGTGCCCATGTGGGTACGGTGGCTCGCTGGTGGAGACGGACGCGGCGACAAGCGCCTTGATGAGGCAGAGGCATGCGTGCAGGATAGGGCAGGTAGGCGGTTTTGGGTGGGTGGGGCGACGGCGGGAGCGATCACCTAAGGTGCTATTTGGGGCTTTAGGTGAGGACATGAGGCAGGCAGGTGTGGACAGGGTAGTTCCGCCCTGCCGCCGACCTGACTCGACTCGCCGTGTTTGTGCGCACCCCGCAGCGCGGCTGGCGCGGCCTTCCTCTCTCTCAGAGGTGCAGGCCACCACTTTGAGCGAGCCCGCCTCTTGACTCCACCTCTTGACTCAACGCACTCCACCCCGCATCCATGATGATGGTTTTTAGAGTCGTGTGTGACACACCTACAGGCAGCGTGTTCGGCTTCCGACGGGCGCCTGGCTCGGAGTAGTCCTAGTGGTGGGGGGCTAGTGGGTCGGGGCTGGACCTGGTGGAGGCAGGGCACAGGGTTTTCACACCCTCTCCATGTTGGCATACTCGCAGCGCGGCCAGGGCCCCCTCTCAGAGTTGCAGTCAACCACGTCGAGCAAGGTCTTGCTCGCTGGCAAGGCCCCCACGTTCCGCCCTGCCCTGCCCACCTCACGCGACACACCGTACTTGTGTGCATGCTCGCAGCGCGGCCAGGGCCCCCTGTCCGAGCTGCAGGCCACCACCAGCAGTGAGGCCCTGCTCGCGGGTAAGGCCCCCACGTTCCGCCTGCTCGTGTGGGCGGTTGACGCGATGGGCGAGCCGGTGCCAAACGTCACATACGTCGTGAGCGAGAACTTTGTGGTGGGTGGGAGGTGGAGACAAGAGAGAGAAGGAGAGGGGGAGGGGGAGAGAGCTTTGTGGTGGGATGGGGGAAATGCGCACAGAGAGAGAGAGGGAGAGGGAGAGAACTTTGTGGTAGTTGGGTGGAGATGCAGAGAGTCTCTCCCCTCCCTCCCTCTCCTTTCTTGTCTCTCTCTCTCTCTCCCCCCCCTTATCCTCTCTCGCCCTTACTCTCTCTCTCCCCCTTACCCTCTCTCCCCCCCTTACTCTCTCTCTCCCCCTTACCCTCTCTCCCGCCCTTACTCTCTCTCCCTTGATCTTATTTTGTGACAATTCCTCCATTCAGGTCGCGACCAAGCGCGTGAAGCACGCGATCAAGTCCGACATCCCGTCGATCGCCGACTCGGTGTCCAAGCTCGTGCACATCGGAAAGGTGGGCGGAAGCGTGGGTGTGGGTGTGGGTGTGGGTGTGGGTGCATGTGTGTTTTTACAGTTTTTACATGTGCGCGCCCGGAGGACCCCGGGGCGTGAGTTAAGGCCTAGACTTCACATCTAGGGGAGCTCTACTAGTAGAGCCCGCAAGGCCACGCAGCGCGCCAGCCTACCAGGTGCGTGTGCGCCAGCAGTTCTAAGCTCGTGCACATAGGCAAGGTGATGCTTTTGGATGTTCCACTCGTGTGTGACGCATGCCAGTGTATTCGACTTTGCCCGGCGTGTAGCGCCCGAGCGCCATCGGCAGTCGGCTGGCGACTGGTGCTGCTTGCCCGGTGTGTCGCTGTGTCGGATACAGTCACCCCTGGGAAGGATTTCAGCAAGTTATTGTTTCCCGCCTCGCGCAACTTTTGACCGCTCATACCAGGCGCGATACACATAGGGGACCTCCTAGCGGGGTTTCATGCATCGCATGCCGTTGTGCTGCTCTCGGCGAGATCTTTCCAGCGCACCCCTCCACGCCCTATCCCACCAAGTAGTGTGGGGTGTTGATCTGGGAAATGAGACATCCGGCCCTGAGCGGTATACGGCTTGCAGGGGGATCACTTGTCGGATGTATACCGGTGACGAGAGCGTGTGAGCGTGTCCTGATGAGGGAGGGCGCATGCCCCCCCCCCCCGCGCACACGGTCGTGCCCAATTACAGAGTTCAGGGTTCCAATTTCACTTGCCAAAAAACCAAACCTCCCCCACGTGCTGTTCCAGGCGACCGTCGATAAGCTGCTCGACGTGCGGCACGCCGCGCGGGAGGAGGGCTTTGAGATCAACGTCCCCGATGAGATGAACAGAATCGGTGGGTGCGCGTGCATGCCGTGCATACAAACCGCGCGATGCACACGCACACACGCACACACACTTGCTGCACACACACACACACACGCGCACACTCACGCACACGCGTGTACACTCGCATGCACACACACACACGCACACTGAACATACACACACACACACACGCGCGCACTCGCATACACACACGCACACATACGCGCACACTCACTAACACACACACACACTCTTCAGCGCTCAAAGACCACACACGGACGTGTGTGTGCGCAGACAATCAGCATGGAGCAGTGCACACACACACACACACACGTACAGACAAGGTTGGCCAGTTCCAGCAGCTCATGGAGCAGTGTGTTACCATCACACCATCATGTCACACATTTGCACACGGGCACAATCGCACACACGCACGCACACACACACACACACACATGCATACACACACACGCACGCACACACACCCACACACACACATGCATACACACACACGCACACACACACACACACACACACGTGCAGACAAGGTTGGCCAGTTCCAGCAGCTCATGGAACAGTGTGAGATCAACTCGGACCTCAAGAACAAGATTCGACACCTGCTCAAGCTCAGCCCCGAGAAGTGGGACGAGTGAGTGCATGGGGTGCATGGGGATGCATGGGGTGCATGGGAATCCAACCCGTTCACCTCAAACAAGAACTCAAAGCTGAAGCTCAGCCCCGAGAAGTGGGACGAGTGCGTGCTGCTGGTGTGCTGTTTGTTGTTAAACTGGGTTATGCAGGATTAAGGCTCGAAATCCCTTAACGTTAAAGACAAGATCCGCCTCCTGCTGAAGCTCAGCCCCCAGAAGTAGGACGAGTGAGTGCATGGCAACCCGCCAAGGGACGTACTCTGTACGGTTGACAGGTTGTCTGAGGAACAGACCTTTTGTTGAGATGAGGCTGACACAGCAGCAGTGGCGCCGTTGAGGCATCCTAGCGCTATAATGCCTCACAGGCCTCACTGCTGCTGTTTCAGCCTCATCTCATCAAACCACCCACCCATGTGCGGGTTGGGGCACACACGCAACCCCGCCCCTCACACGCGTGTGTGCGCGTGTGCCTTGCCACCCCACACTGTGAGGGTCTCCCAGCACGCGCTGGCAGCTGTGGTGCCCGACTCCCGCAACCGCGTGTCGTGGTGCCCCTAAGCTGCACACACACACACACGCACACACACACACACGCGCAGGGTCTCCCAGCACGCGCTGGCAGCTGTAGTGCCTCACTTCCGCAACCACATGTGGTCGTGCCCCAACCTGCACACACACACACACACACACACAGGGTCTCGCAGCACGCGCTAGCAGCTGTAGTGCCTCACTTCCGCAACCGCATGTGGTCGTGCCCCAACCTGCACACACACACACACACACACACGCACACACACACGCACACACACACGCACACACACACACAGGGTCTCGCAGCACGCGCTGGCAGCTGTAGTGCCTCACTTCCGCAACCGCATGTGGTCGTGCCCCAACCTGCACACACACACACACACACAGCATGCGCTGGCAGCTGTGGTGCCCGACTTCCGCAACCGAGTGTGGTGGTGCCCCAAACTGCACACACACACACACACAGTGTCTCCCAGCACGCGCTAGCAGCTGTGGTGCCCGACTACCGCAACCGAGTGTGGTGGTGCCCCGACCTACACACACACACACACACACACGCAGGGTCTCGCAGCACGCGCTGGCTGCGGTCGTGCCTGACTTCCGCAACCGAGTGTGGTGGTGCCCCAACCTGCGCACCGGCCTGCTGTTTGCGTGCAAGAACGGCTCGGTCACTATGGAGCACCCAGTCGGTACGTGTGTGTGTGTGTGTGTGTGTGTGGTGCCCCACCCAGCCTAGATCACCGGCCTGGTCTTTGCGTGCAAGAACGGCTTGGTTAGATGGAGCACCCAGTTGGTGCGTTGAGATGATGGGGGGGGGGGCCTTGTGCACCGGCCTGCTGATTGCATGCAATAACGGGTCGGTGTGGAGGGGGTGACAACAACAACAACAACAAAAACAGCAGCAACAGCAGTAGCAGCAGCGTGGTGGTGGCTGCTGCTGGCGGGATCTGACACACGCACACACGCACACACACACAGACGAACACACACGTACACACACACACACACACTCATTCCGCAGCGCTCGTCAAGATGGGCGCGGGCGCAGAGTCTGGAGAGGAAGACCAGGTCGTGCCAATCCACCAGCTCGACCCCATGCTCTTCCACTCGATCCCGCGCCTGAAGCAGCAGGCAGTGCAGAGCTGGTGCGTGGGGACGGGTGGGTGGGTGGGCGTTATTTCCTGGGAAGGGTGTGTGTGTGGAGAGGGGGAGGTGCTTTGCTCTCTTCCACTCGACCCCGTGCCTGCAGCAGCAGGCGGTGCAGAGCTGGTGCGTGGGGATAGGGGGGTGGAGAGATGTACCACGGTGTGCCGGTTGTGATGCCTTCTCCCCGTCGCCATGCACCCCCCCTAGTGATCTGCTTGAGACGGAGGGGGGCAGGGCGCTCAAACACGCTGCCAAAGTCGCACACACGCACGCACACACGCACACACACACACACACACACTCTGAACATGCAAGCACCCCCCCCACACACACAGACGCACAAACTCAACACACACACACAGGTATGCCGCGTCCCACCCCGGATGGGCGATTTACTGGAAGGAGGGGCAGGACGGAGCGGAGATGGCGAGCGCGTTGCAGTTTGCGCGGGGGGTGGCGGGCGGAGGTGCGTTTTGGGGTGTTTGTTGTTCCCTAACACCCTTCTCTGTCGACAGTGATGACTGCTTTTTCACCGCACGTGCACAGAGGCGGGGGGGTGGGGGAGACGGAGCAGAGGTGGCGAGCGCGCTGCAGTTTGCGCGCGGGGTGGCGGGCGGAGGTGCGTTATTTAGAACCTGGGACTTGGGTCTAGGCGGTGGTACTAAGACTCGGAAGGTAGTCTTCGCTGGAAAGCCGACGCCACTGTGACGCAGAGTGGCCCCGTCCCGAATGCTGTGCAGGTGTGTAGCAGATGGGCCCAAAAGGGTCCTAGGTGTCGTTGCTGGGCGCTGTTGGCCTTATGGATTCGGTGTGTTTGTGACACTCCCCCCTTCCCTGGGCGGAACCCTGATAAGGGTCGTGTGTTAGGCTCTGATGGCCTTGGTGCATTTGTGACAAGGTGGCACCGCCCCACCCCAGGGCTGCCCCCCGCCGGGACGCTCGAATGCCCCCCCCTCCCCCATGTGCGCCGCAGGTGGCACCGCCCACCCCAAACCCCGACCAGTGCGCCGACTGACCGCCCCCCTTGCCCCCCCCCACCCCCCTCCGCCCTTATATGCGCTGCTGCTGCCGTCCCACCCCAAACACCCGACCAGTGCGCTGGACTGACCCCCCACCCCCACCCCGAATGCATTACTCAGGTGGCACGCCGACAACCGCGCTGCCCTCTGCCGGTACGCTCGCGCTGGAGGGGGGGCCAGGAGTGCCCCAGCCAGTCGCGCCGCCCGCGCCGTCGCCGTTTGAGATGATTGCCAAGCCGCTGCCCGCAGGTGTGGGTTGGTGTTGGGGGGGGGGGGGGGCAAGGTATTCTGAATGTAGAATAAAGGATGCTCGACATTACCAGAAGCTTCTATACGCTTTGCCGTTGCGGGGGTTTGCTAAAGGCCGAATTTGCCGTCGCCGTTCGAGATGATTGCCAAGCCGCTGCCCGCAGGTGTGGGTTGGTGTTGTGTATCGGGGGGGAAGGGCTTGCCGGGGTATTCTAAATGTAGAATAAAGGGTGTCTGACATTACCTGGATGTCACCCGAGGCTGCTACACGCTTTGCCATTACGGGGGTTGCTAAAGGCCGGATTTGCCGTCGCCGTTTGAGATTATTGCCAAAAGCCGCTGCATTTTCCATACCTGATCTCAAAATAAAGCGAGGAAGTGAGCTGTGAGGCCCGGGTCAAGCCACCATTCCACCAGTAGCCAGCCGCCCGTCTGCAGCGCTCGGGCGCTTTACGCCGAGCAAGGTCGAATGCGCTGCCTGAAGGTGCGTCACACACGACTGTAAAATCCATCATCGTCACTCCCCCAAGTTCCTAAGTTAAAGTACTGTCTGGACTCGACCCACACGCGGGTGTGTCGCCCCGTTCACTCCGCCGCCTCCTGGCTCGCCCTCAAGCTTGCAACCCCAAACCAACAGCCCCCCAAAACACACGCGCAACACACTACAAGCACCCCCAGCCCTAAACGCAACGTTCACTACCTGCACCCGCAGCGCCTGCTGCTGCGCACACGCCATCGCCATTCAGAGGCGCCGTCATGTCTGGCCGCTCCCAACCAAAACAACCCAAAGAGCTCCTCCCATCCACCCACCCCAAAAACGAATCCCTGGCCCTGCCCTGACCCCCCTCAAATCTACGTTTAGCAAGCTGCAGCGCCTGCCGCTACGCACACACCGTCGCCATTCAGAGGCGCCGTCATGTCCGCCACCCCTAAACAAAACAACCCAAACAAGACGAAACGAATCCCTGCCCCCCCAAATCGACCCCCCCCCTCGCAGCGCCTGCCGCTGCGCACACGCCGTCGCCCTTCAACGGTGCCGTCATGTCTGGCCTCTCGGACGCATTCCCGCTGTGGGCGGGCGCCGGCGGCGCGAGCGCGGGCGGCGGGGCAGGAGCAAACGGAGGGGGCGCGGCAGGTGGGCGTGCTTGCGCTCTGATGATGATGATGGATTTTACAGTGTTGTGTGACTCACCTAATAGGCAGCGCATTCGACCTTGCTCGGCGTGTATCGCCCGAGCACTACAGACGGGTGGCTGGCTAGGAGTGGTGGGGGGCTAGTTGTGGGGGGCTCTGATGTTGAGTACGAGGGTTTGAGGGTTCAGTGTGGGTGTTTGGGGTCTAGGGTGGGCGCATCGGTGTGGCCACCCCCGCACGGGACCCCTGCAGAAGTCGTATAGGTAGAACGCGCTCCTGCTGTGGGCGGGCGGCGGCGGCGCGAGCGTGGGCGGCGGGGCAGGAGCGAACGGAGGGGGCGCGGCAGGTGGGCGTGTTTGCGCTCGGGTGTTGCGGGTTTTGAGTTTGTTTCCTAGTTTGTGTAGGGTTGGTATCGGTGTTTTTAAGGGTGGGTGCGTCTGTGCAAGGTGCCCCGCCCGGGGCCCCTAGTAGAAGTCGTATAGACAGGAGGCATTGCTCATCTGCGGGCGGGCGTCGGCGGCGCGAGCGCGGGCGGCGGGGCGGCCTCCCATTCGACATGTCCGTCGGCCAGCTGCCTGCTCAGCTCACACACACAAACCACACACACACTCACACACGCACACACACGCACGCACGCACACCACACAGGCGGCCTCCCATTCGACATGTCCCTCGGCGCGCTTCCCAGTGGCCTGCTCGGCTCGAGCCTCGGCCCCGCCAACCTGAACGACTCGCTGCCTGGAGGGCTGCTCGCCCTCTTGGCGTCATCGCGCGGCGCTGCTGACGCTGCCGCTGGCGTGCCCGGCGGGGCTGCCGGCCACCACAACCACGACGACGGAGGGGGCGCAGCTCAGGCGGCCGGAGGGGGCGCAGGGACGTCGGGTGGGGGCGAGGCAGGCGCAGCAGGCACGTCGCTCGACCTGACGCGACTTTGGAACAGCTCGCATGGGGCGGCGCACGCGCCCGGGGGCGACGCTGGCGGCAGCGGTGGGAGTGGCGCAGGGGGCGACGGGAGTGGTGTGGGGTTTGAGCCAACTGTTGCCACGCAAGCGGCGGGTGCGTATGATGGGGCGGTGGGCGGTGGTGAGGACGTTAGCGCGGCGGGGGAGGAGGGCGGGCACGTGGACAAGCGACAGCGCACCAGCGTCAAGTAGGCTGGCTGCTCGCGCTCCTTTCACATGGGCACGCGTCTGACGCTGTTGGAGTAGGCGCGTCAACAAGAGACAACGTGCATGTGAGTGAGACGACGTGCATGTTGCGTGTGTGGCCAGCCACCGCCGCGTTTGTGAGAGAGAGGGCGGGAGTGTTGATGTTACAGTTTTCGCTCATCTCCATCGCTTCGTCATCCGTCGCTTCATCGTCATCATACAGAACGCAGGGAAACAATAAGCTGTGGGGTGAGGACAGGGGGGTCCTCACCCAAGGGAACATGTATAATGAAACAAGAGTGCTGGAGAGTGGCGTCGTCAAAAAAACTAGAAGAACATTTAGAGCGAGGGTACACGCGTGCCGCGCTTATTCCAATAATACAATACTTGCCGCTTTGCAGGCGGCCGGGCCTTGGCAAGCCAGTCACACACGCTACCGCTGCTACCACGAAATATTAAAGTAATCATCAGGATGGTCTCACCGCCACACAAACAAGGCTGCGGCGGCCCCTCGCGTGCGGTAATGCAGCACGTGTCTGCCCTACAGCAGGCACCTCATGTGGTGTCGAAGTTCAAACTGCAGAGGCAGTGCAACCTTCTGTGCATAGGCATGCACCCCCCGCGCACACCCTGCGCCGCGCTGGGTCAGGCAGCGGCCCCTTGTTTGAGGCAATACAGTGCCAGTACAGTGAGGTAGTGAGGCCTACACCCCCGCGCAAACAGCCCGTGCCGGGCAGGCTCTGGCCCCTTGTTGGAGGCAGTGCTGTGCCAGTACACAGTGCTCGACAGCAGGTAGCAGGCGGAGGTGATGAAGCCTTCACCGCCGCAAAGTAAAGCCTCACCGCCACTGCAGAGGTCGTGAAGGCTTCACCTCCGGCCAAACAGCCTGCGCCGGGCAGGCTCCGGTGGCGGCCCGTCCTTCGAGTCGCAGAGCGACACACGTGCAGCAGGGCGAGGGGGGGTGAGGGGAGGGGCAGCATCAGGCATAGCACGCAGCAGTGTGTGTGTGTGTGTGCGTGTACGCAGGCCGCCCGTGCCCTGGCAGCTTCCCATGCACGCACCCCCTCCCATCCCCTGCCTGCCCCTCCCCCCTCACCTTGAGGCGCAGTACGACCGCATAGTAGTTGTCCGTCGACTGCTTTGAGAACGCGACGTGCGCCACCCCAACCCCCTCTCCTGGCTTGCCGAACTTCCCTGGAGGTCTCCAATGCACCCCCCCCCCTTCCACTGCCTGCCCCTTCCCCCTCACCTTGAGGCACAGCACGACCGCAGAGCAGTTGTCTGTCGACTGCTTTGCAAACGCGGCAAACGTTGCGAGCTCACGCGCGGCAAACGCAGGGTCGTTGGGCGTGCGGCGGTCGTTGAGCAGCTGGCAGACCTGTGTGTGTGTGTGTGTGTGCATATGTGTGTGTGTGTGTGTGAGTGTGAGTGAGTGTGAGTGTGTAGAGTGAGAGAGGGGGTGAGGGACAAGAGAGGAGAGGCAGAGGGAAAGGAGAGAGCAAAGAGAGTTAGAGAGGGACAGAGGAAGAGAAGGAGAGGGAGAAGGAAAGGAGAGGGAGAGGGAGAAGAGGGAGATTTACAGGGCCTGTGGTGGAGGGTGCAGAAGGGAGAGGTTGGGAGCACGGGGGGAGGGGGGCAAACGCAGGGTTGTCGGGCGTGCAGTCATCCGCCATCACTCCTGCCTACTCACCATGTTGACAATCTCAGTAAACGCACACACACACACGCACACACACACACGGACACACACACACCATGTTGACAATCTCAGCGCACACACACACACACGGACACACACACACACACACCGTGTTGACAATCTCAGTGTCGTCCATCACCCCGCTGATGCCGTCAGTGGCAGCAACCAGGAGCGCGTCGTCCAGGCCACGCCACACACACACACACACACCTCTGGTGCCCCCCCCCCCCCCCGCCTACCCACCATGTTGACGATCTCAGTATCGTCCATCACCCCGCTGATGCCGTCAGTGACAGCTACCAGGAGCGCGTCGTCCAGGCCACCACACACACACACACACACACACCTCTGGTGCCCCGCCCCCCCCCCGGCCTACCCACCATGTTGACGATCTCAGTGTCGTCCATCACGCCGCTGATGCCGTCAGTAACAGCAACCAGGAGAGCGTCGTCCGGACCCAGCGCCCACGCGTAGAGGTCGGGGGTGGCAATCACGATGCCAGAGCCCTGTGTGTGTGTGTTTGTGCTTGTGCGTGTGTGCGCGTGTGTGTGTGTGTGTGTGTATGTGTGTGCGCGTGCCCAGCGCCCAAGCGTAGAGGTCGGGGGTGGCGATCACGATGCCAGAGCCCATCCAAGCACGCACCCAGCACACAGCTGAGTTCACTCAGAAACACACAAGTGTGGGCTCCACACCAGCTCCGCTTGTACACAACGCAGACAAGCACACTCACCACATACACACACGCACACGTCCACACACACATCCACACACACACACCAGCTCCTCGGTTGACGCAAAGCTCCCTATCTAGCGTGACACATACAGCAGCAGCACACACAAACACACACACACCCCACACACACCAGCTCCGCCTTTGACGCAAAGTCACCGATCGAGCGTGACACCTCCAGCAGCCCCCACCCCCACACCACGCATGCACACACACGGGTCTAATGCGCCATTAAAGGCGTCCGGCGGACTGTAAAATCGACCACACACACACACGCACGCACGCACACACACACACTTTCGAGCACCCACCAGCTCCGCCTTTGACGCAAAGTCCCCGATTGAGCGTGACACCTCCAGCAGCCCCCCACCCCCACACCACACATGCACAAACACACACACACACGCACACACGCACGCACACACTCTCTCTCTCTCTCTCTCTCTCTCGAGCACCCACCAGCTCCGCTTTTGACGCAAAGTCCCCGATCGACCGCGACACCTCCAGCAGCCCCCCACCCCCACACCACGCATGCACACACACACGCGCACGCACGCACGCACGCACGCACGCACACACACACACACTCTCTCTCCAGCACCCACCAGTTCCGCCTTTGACGCAAAGTCCCCGATCGACCGCGACACCTCCAGCAGCCCATGCGACGTTTCCGAGCCGATGTAGCCAGAGGCATCGACGCGCGCGCCAGCTGCCTTAAGTCGCGCAGCCTCGCTGGGGTTGCGGCGCGGGTGGTGGTCGGCCGTGGCCTGTGTGTGTGTGTGTGTGTGTGTGTGTGTGAGTGCGCCAGCTGCCTTCAGTCGCGCGGCCTCGCTGGGGTTGCGGCGCGGGTGGTGATCGGCCGTTGCCTGTGTGTGTGGGGGGGGGAAGGGTGTGTGTGTGTGTGTGTGCCAGCTGCCTCGAGTCGCGCGGCCTCGCTGGGGTCGCGGCGCGAGTGGTAGTCGGCAGCGGCCTGCGCGTGTGTGTTTATGTGTGCTCGTGTGTGTGTGTGTGTGCACGTGTGTGTGTGTGTGTGTGTGTGTGCCAGCTGCCGTTCGTCGCGCCGCCTCGCTGGGGCTGCGGCGCGGGTGGTGGTCGGCCGTAGCCTGTGCGTGTGTGGGGGGAAGGGGGGTTGGCGTGTGTGTGTGTGTGTGTGTGCGTGTGTGTGCGCCAGCTGCCTTTAGTCGCGCGGCCTCGCTGGGGTCGCGGCGCGGGTGGTAGTCGGCAGTGGCCTGCGCGTGTGTGTTTATGTGTGCTCGTGTGTGTGTGTGTGCACGTGTGTGTGTGTGTGTGTGTGTGTGTGTGTGTGTGCCAGCTGCCGTTAGTCGCGCCGCCTCGCTGGGGCTGCGGCGCGGGTGGTGGGTCGGCCGTAGCCTGTGCGTGTGTGGGGGGAAGGGGGGGTGGCGTGTGTGTGTGTGTGTGTGTGTGCGTGCGCCAGCTGCCTTAAGTCGCGCGGCCTCGCTGGGGTTGCGGCGCGGGTGGTTGTCGGCCGTTGCCTGTGCGCGTGTGGGGAAACGGGGGGCGTGTGTGTGTGTGTGTGTGCGTGTGTGCGTGTGTGTGCGCGTGTGTGCATAAGCGTGTGTGTTCGTGCGTGTAGCGCCCCCTCCTACTTTCGACACGTAGCACGTGTGTGCGCAGCTGCTGTCGAGCGCATGCATGCATGCATGTGTGTGTGTGTGTGTGTGTGTGCGTGTGGGTGGGTGTATGTAGCACCTTTGGGACATGTTGCACGCGCGCACCCCGCTGCTGTCGAGCGCTTCGCTGATGAGCAGCAGGCGGTGTGCGTTGCTTTTGCATGCCTACAGCTCTCTATCACACACACACACACACACACATACCCCCCCCCCCCCACACACACAAAGGCGTCCGACGGACTGTAAAATCGACCCTTGACACGTAGCACGCGCATGCTCTGCTGCTGTCGAGCGTTTCGCTGATGAGCAGCAGGCGGTGTGCGGTGCCTAGGCATGCCTACAGCTCTCTCTATCACACACACACACAAAACACACACACACACACACACACACACCTTTGACACGTAGCACGCGCGTGCGCCGCTGCTGTCTAGCGCTTCGCTAATGAGCAGCAGGCGACAGTCTCCCACGTTGGCGACGAGCAGGGTGCCGTCCATGGCGGTTGCGATCTGCAAACAAGGATGCACGGGGCACGCGTGTGTGTGTGTGTGTGAGTGTGCGTGTGAGATTGCGTGGTGAGTGAGCGTGAGTGAGCAGCGGGCGGCAGTCTCCCACGTGAGCGACGAGCAGGGTGCCGTCCATGGCGGTTGCGATCTGCGAGGAGGATTTGGGGTTGCAGGCATGATGATGAAGTTGTTTTACAATCCACTGCCGGCGGTCACGCGTTCGGTTCCAAAGCTCCAGCAAGATTTACGAGAGCAGGCACGAGGCCCACCAAAAAGGTCGAGCTACAAAAGTAGCCCACGTTAGCGCCAACCACGTAGTGGCGGGCACCAAGCAAGCAGCACCACAGTGCAGGCTCCACACCCAACCCCTCCAGTGGCCGGAGGGCGGGCCCAAGGCATGGGTGCATGGAGCTAAGCATGGGTGCATGGAGCGAGCATGGGTGCATGGAGCAGGCATGGGTGCATGGAGCAAAGCATGGGTGCATGGAGCAGGCATGGGTGCATGGAGCAAAGCATGGGTGCAAGGAGCAATGCAAGGAGTACAGCACATGCGCACGCAGCAAAAAACGAACGCAATGGGGGCCAGCCGCGTGTGGACGTGTGGGGCCCCACACCAGGGCTACACAGCCGCGCGTGCCACGAGCCGCGCCCCTGTTCACCACCCATCCCTCCCCCCCACAGCTAGCTGTTTAGGGTAGGCCCCCCTCGGGGCGTGGGATTGAGGGAGCTGCCTCGTGACGCGGACTACCATGATGACGATGATGGATTTCACACCCGTGTGTGACGCACCTACCATAGCTTCTTCCCAGACAGCATAGCAGACCTTCAAGCCCGCCTCACGAGGCAGCTCCCTCAATCCCTCACCCCCGTGGGATCCCACTTCCCCAGGGTGAGTACCGCAAAATGTAAAACTGTAAACCGCACAGCACACGTCGAGCAAAGTCGAATACGCAGCCTATTTGGTGCGTCACACACGACTGGAAAATCCATGATGGTGAGCATAGCAGACGCACACACACACACACACACGCACACCTACACCCACACACACACGTACACACACACACACACACACGCACGCACCAGTGCAGTGCTGCCTGGGTCGCGCTCGTGCGGCGCCCACTCCAGTTGGTACCTCAACTCAAGCTGCTCCTCAAGCTCGAGCAACAACTGAGCCACCTGTGGGCGCGTTGCAAAGAGCGCATGGTCAAGAGTGCCTGATTCGTGTCTTTGAAGGCTTCAGCTCCTAAAGCCCAAGCTCGTCTTTTAGAGTTAAGAGTTCAGGGTTGAAGCTGCTCAAGCTCTAGCGACAACTGAGCCGCCTGGGGGGTGGATGCGAAGAGCTCGTGGTTTTGAGCGCAAAGGGCGGATGGTTTAGAGTGCATGGTTTGTGTGTTTGAAGGCTTCAGCTCCTAAGGCCTAAGCTCGTCTTTTAGAGTTCAGGGTTCAGGGTGCAAGCTGCTCCGCCAGCTCCAGCAACATCTGAGCCACCCGGGGGACGGGCGCGTTGCAAAGGTTTCTGTCTCAGCTGTCTTCATAGTGATCAGTTTGTCCTTACAGTCGCGCGTGATCACGGAGGTCACGGCTCGGGCAGAGTCTGGCCTCCACCGGCCGCAGACAGTGACCATGCCAAAAAAGGCTTGTGATATCACTGCCCACAACCAGTGTCAAGCGGCCAGACTCTGGTGCAAGCTAGCACTCCTAAAATACTACAACTGAGAAGGGTGGGGGGGTGGCACAGCTTCAGAGGGAATACCCCCGAGCCACAAAAGGAATTGGAGCGGTGCTAGCGACCCAAGCTGACGGAATGGAAGCCAAGGTGCCAAGCACCGCTCTTATCCTGTAATTCTCCTTCACACTTGCAAATCGCAGCACAACCGAAACTCACGTTTTCTATCCATCTGTGATTCAATAGAACACTTCCAGCGCAAGGTTTAGAGTGCAAAGGGCGCATGGTTAAGAGTGTGTGGTTAGCAGTGATTTCCTTTTCATGTTTTTTTTTATTAATTTGTCCACAGCCGGATTTTGCTTTGACCACGCTGACCGTTGACCTCCCGTTGACCGTTTGTCCTCATACATAGGTCATTCGAAAGCTGTTGACGTGTTCTGTCTGGCGGGCTCGTCAGACTGCCGATTCACTGAATGGCTTGAGCTGTGTTTAAGGTCAAAGTACAGCAGGAAAACAGCCAAATGGCTGTGCAGAGCCGACAAGGAAATCACTGGTGGTTAGTGTGAAGGCTGCAGCTTCCAAGGTTTAAGCTCCTCAAGAGTGCAGGGTTGATGGTTGAAGCTGCTCCAGCAACACGTGAGCCACCTGCGGTGGTGCGCGTTCCAAGGGTGGTGGTAAAGAGTTTATGGTTCATGGTTTTTGTGGTGAAGGGGGTTCAACAACTTCATAAGCTCCCGATCTTTTTTGGCGTCGCACAATAGCTCTCCTTTTTGCTCTAGGACTACTCGTTGGCAGGCAGCTGGCTGGTGGCTACCGCCCCTCACAAGTAATTGTTAGGTTCAGAACTGGACTTGGGTCTAGGCGGTGGTACTAGGACTGAGGTAGTCTTTGCTGGAAAGCCGATGTAACTGTAACTGATGTTTTTTAAAGCTCCTCTTGTATACCGTCCGTGCGGTTTGCCTTTGCGAATAAGTATCGTTTTTAGCCCCCCCGCAAAGTTGAGAAACAAATATAAATCGTCGAAATTCGCGATTTGGGGCGTCAAAACGACGAAAAGTGACGAAAAATGACCCCCGCAATCATATTAAACAACTAGTTTCGACCCCCCCGCGAAGGCAAACAATATGGACGGTAATGCAGATTTGAGGGTTCAAGCTGCTCCTCCAGCTCCAGCAACAAGTGAGCCACCTGGGGTGCAGCTGCACACAAACTGGCGTCGAGGAACTAGGGGTCACTGTATGCACCAGCAAACGCGCACCTCTGCCACGCCCCCGCGTGCGATGAAACCGGCGTGACCAAAGATGTTACATGCACAGACAGAAAAGAAAGACCAGACCAGACCAGACCAGACCGGCCCGGCCCGGCAGGCAGGCAGGCAGGCAGGCAGGCAGGCAGACAGGCAGACACACAGACCCAGACCCAGACCAGACCAGACCAGACCAGACCAGACCAGACCAGACCAGACCGACAGACAGAGACAGACAGACAGGCAGGCACAGGCACAACACACGCACCTCTGCCCCGCCCCCGCGCGCGATGCCCCCCGCGCGATCAGCTATGAGAGCCGGCAACGCCTCGGTGAGGTGTTTTGCGACCTGTCGGGGGGATGGGAGTGGAGTGATGGGGTGATGGTCGAGGTTCGGGCTGGTGGGGTGAGAACATGTTTCCACGCCGTGACATGATACACGTGCGGTGGGAGGGAGGGAAGTTGGGAGTCGGGTGGCTTGGTAGTCAAGGTTTTGGCTGGTAGGGTGGGACGCGTCACCACGCGTGTGCCTGCCGTGGCATCACACACGCGCGCTCAGCGATGCGAGCCGGCAACGTCTCAGCGAGGTGTTTTGCTGTCTGTGGGAGGGAGGGGAGGAGAGGGGAGTTGGGAGTGGCCCCGTTCAGAGTCGGGGTCGAGGCTGGCAGGGTGCAACGTGTGTTGACGCGCGCGCGTGCCATGGCATGACACACGCACGCTCGCACGCTCGCACGCACGCACACACACACACACACCAGGGATTTCCTTTGGGGCTGTCAGTCTGTCGGTTTTCCCCAGAGAGGGCCTCACGGACTCTCCGGGTTTCCGGAGAGCTCCCCGGATTTCCTCCAGGCTGGATTTTTTTTCCGGGGGCTGCCCTAAGACCCCCGCTTTTTCTCCAGATTTTCCGAACCCCCCTTTCGCTCCCCATCGGCAGACCGCCCTTCGGGCGGTCTCCTCATCGGAATCTGATCGGCAAGGAGGACCCTGACGCACACCCACACGAACGCACCTCATCGCCTCCGTGTCCGTCGAACAGACCCAGGCACGCACACCGCGTGAAGCACGCGTGCGAGTGGCCCAAGGGGTCGAGCGAGAACCCAAACGCGTAGTCCTCATTGCTCGCGCGCGTCCCCTGCTCGCAACACAGGCCCAGGCGCAGGCACGCCGGAAGAAACGGCAGGGGCAGAGGGGGCGAGGACGCGGCCGAGCGCGCCCCTGCGGCCGTGTCCCTGCTGCTGCTGTCTTCGCTGGAGCTGCTGACAGCGGGCGGCGGCCCGAGCAGCAGCAGCGACGGGGGCGCGGGCAGGAAGAACGCGCTGTTGGTGCGGTGGTGGTGGTGCAGGTGGCGCGGAACCGCGTTCGTGCGCGCATGCGCGCGGGCGCGCTGCGCGAGCGCCTGCCGGGGGCTGCTGCTGCTGTCGCCACCACCGCAACCAACACTGCCGCCACATGCGCCACTGCCGCCGTCGCTGCCCCTGCCACCGCCGCTGCGGCCGGGCCCAAAGCGGCTGCCGCCATCCTCCGAGCTGCGCGGCGTCGAGTGCGGGGAATGGGTGAGCGAGAGGCAGGGGCGCGGCGCCAGCCGCCAATCACTGGCCGAGCTGCTGCGGCGCACGAGGGGGTCGCCCGAGACGACAGCAGGCCCAGCTGCCGCGCCGCATGAGCGCGTGGCTTGGAGCGAAAGCTGGTGCGCCGCGCGGTCGCGCTGCGCCAGCCGGCCAGCGGTCAGCGACGCCTCGTCAGCATGTGGCGGCAGGTGCCGTGCCTGTGCCGCTGCTGCTGCTGCCGCCACAACGCTGCGCCCCCCGAGGCTGCCGCTGACGGTGAGCGCTCTGAGCGCGGGGTGGAGTGGCGGCTTGCCCGAAGGCGAGCGCCCGCCAGTGCCCCTCGCGCTGCCTGCTCCCGAGGGTGTGCGCGGAGTGGGTATGCGCGTGCCCGCAGAATAGTGCGTTGACGACAGCGCGAGCACGTCGCAGTGCGCAGTGCCCACCACCTGGCTGCCACTGCTGCTCGCCAGCTCGAGATGTCGCTCAAGCTGCCGACTGGTAGTTGCTGCGTCCGCCACCACAGAAGATACCGCGCTGCTGCAGCTGATGATGCTGCTACTGCTGCTGCACGTGGGAGACGGGTGCTCGAGCAGGTGCTCAAGCGGTGCCTCGGTCGTGCCATCGCCCGTGCACCCGTGCACGCACGCGGACCCGCCGGGCGCACCACTCGATGCCCTACACAGCGGCTCGCCGCCACATCGCTGCTGGTCTTCGGCCTGCTGCCCGCAGCGGAGCAATGTGATGGGTCAGAGTGCTTGCGTGTGTGAGTGGGGGACGCACGCATGTCAGGCATGGAGCAGCCCCGCTGCGCTGCACCAACCCCCCTCCCTCATCACAGCCCCGCACGTTAGATGGTCCCATGGTACCGCAACGCAACGCAACCTGCGCATGCCGGATCACCTGGCCGCTTGTCGCGCCAACGAGCTCCGCACGCGCCAGCCAGCCAGACGATACCAGACACCTCAGCGCCTGTGCACAGCACAGAGGGGCGATATCAGGGCGATCGGTGCTCAACAGACTGCGGGGCGCGCGCGTGTCAAGCAGGTACCGCGCAAGGTTGCGTAAGCTGCCTCCCCTCCCCTCACCTGCACCAGCGCATACTGCAGCGATGCTGTCTTCTGTGAATAGTAGGAGTTCCACCTGCAAGGGCATGAGAGGGCGTTTGCGGGGCATGGGGCGTGCATGTCCGCGGAGGGAACCCTAAACAATAGGGCTGCGTATCGATCCATGCACGCATCATCACCATGAGCTTTGCTTGGAATCGTGTCCACCTCGCTCCTTATTTCTAGGCTCCAGCAGGGCCGACAGGAGACTGTGGAGGAAGCTCAGCAGCATTGGCTTGTGTCCCTCATGATTGCCAGTGTCCCTGGCTGTGATGTACGTGGCCCAGTGCACCGGTATAAGTGTCTTGTTGTAGCGGACTGCTCGGGGTGCGTCGGGGTTCGTCGCAAGTCCCGCACCCCACACCCCGCCGATCACGCAGGTGCATGTCACCGCAGCGAACTTTCATCAGACCAAACCATGCGCATCACAGCCCGGCCCACCAGGGCTACACAGGGCGGCAGGCATGGGGGCGCATCGCAGCACTGCCCTTGTACCCAGCTCAAGCCGTCACGCAGTGTGGTGTGCAGCGGCAGCAGCGGCAGCAGCAGCAGCAGCAGCGGCGGAGACGAGCTATCGAGCCTGATTCAGGAACTGGTGAGTGCACTGTGCCATGCGCGCATGCATGCGAGCCATGCGGCCGGCGAAGCCTGCTAGCCAAGACCACAGTAGTGTTGTGGGCTGGAGCACGCTGCGGGGTGTCCCAAGGTCCCATCTGCTGCCAAAGGATCCGGGTGGTAGTGGCCCCCCAAAGACCCGCCACGCCTGGCACGCCCCCCCCCCGCACGGCTGCTGCAGCAGCACACGCGGGGTTGCATTTGACGGTAGGTCGCGCACGCACCTGCCCGTGCACGCAGTCGGCGCTCCCTGGCGTGCGGGTCCAGTTCGAGGAGCCGCGCCGGGGGCGGCGGCCGCGCGAAGAAGGGGACGGCGGTGTCGTCGGGGCGGACGTCGAGGATGATGACGACGATGATGACAACTGGGGTGACATCATGGAGGAGCTGGAGGACCCGTGGATGGCCAACCCAGTGGCAGACCCAGACGACAAGTTTGCTGGCCTGCTGGGGGCGAGCGAGGGGGAGGGGGGGGGCGGGGTTGTGGGCAGCGACTCAGCATCGCCGCCCGCGTCTGCGTACGATGGCATCTCCCTCATCGGGCGCATGAAGCTGCTCGTGCTGATGGAGACTGCCATGATGGAGGAGGCTGCTCTGATGGAGGCGCAGGCGCGGGCAGGGGCGGGCGCGGCAGGCGGGCGGGAGGCCGAGGGCGCTGGGGCAGCAGAGGACGGCGCAGGCGGCAGTGGCAGCGGCAGCGGCAGCAGCAGCGGCGCCCAGGCGATCGTCCTGATCGACGTCCGTGCCCGCGAAGAGTTTGACGACGGTCACGTGCCCGGCTGCGCTAACATCCCCCTCGGCAGCCTGACGGGCGACGCCGCAAGGACCCTGGTGGCGGGCTCGCGCGCGATCGTCGTCATTGGCAGCGGGGAGGGGGACACCCGGAGTGCGCAGGCGTGCGTGCGCCTCGCGCGCGTCTACGGCGCCAAGGACGTCATGCATTACGAGGCCGGGACGAGCGGCTATGCCAGGCATGAGCCGCTGCAGCAAAGCGGCGGGTGACGAGTTTGTTGGACATTTCAAAACTCAAGTAGCAGACGGCGAGTTTGTTTGACCTTTTAAAACTCAAGTAACACTTGAGGGGGTTCTAGCAGCTACTCCTCTGAGACGAATGAACATTTTTTTTGCAATAATCGATATGCTGTTGGACTTCTCGCGCTTTGCTGCCCCTGTTTGAATTCCGCGCGGCATCGAGGCTGTACATCCCCCCCTAGGCCCGTTTGCACCCGGTCATGACTGGAGTGTCCAACTGTACAGTCCGCCGGACGTCTAAATGACGCCTGGCCCTGGCTTCCTTGCAGCTCGACGACAACCCAGAGTTCATGCGAGCTCTGCATGCCACAGCGCTGGCGCCAGGGCTGCCACCCTTGTGGCCTGCGTGCTCCCTAGAGTTGCTCCCTAATCCACGTCTCAGGACCTGGCGCATAGGCTGGCCTTGGCCTCGCTAAATACCTTTGCGCAAAAGTACACTTGTCCATCTGGTCGGCTGGCGCGCAGCGTAGCTTTGCGGGCTCTCCGAATAGAGCCCCCCTAGTGCCTAGACGTGTAGTCTAAGCCTTAACTAACGCCCCGGGTCCTACGGGCGCGTACATGTAAAACCTACAAAACCCAGTAACAGACTGGTACAGTGGGCCTAGCCTGTGAGTCCATCCCTGGCAGTCTGCCCACGCGCCTCTCACTCAGCGCCAGCTTCCCGCCTGCTGCCGCTTGCCCGTGCACACTCAGTGGCAGCTTCATGCCAGCTTGCCGCCTGCCTCCCGCCTGCTTCCCAGCGCTTGCTTCCTGCCTGCTGCCGCGCCAGCGCCAGCTTCCCGCC
>VFSX01000281.1:162500-172500 GCA_016618255.1 Chlamydomonas sp. UWO 241
CTTCCTTACAGTGAGGGCTGTCCATCGCAATGTCTAAGTCATCAGAAGATAGCTGAAATAACCCCTGAAATGCAGCCATACCATGGCTTCGATGGCAGCCACCAAGGAGTGTGGGTGCCCCAGTTCACAATTTCCAGGCAGATTCAGGGTTGACTCTCCTGAGGTGTTTTGCTGTGCTCTCCAAGGAGATTCAGATGACATTGGTCCCATCTCAATCCATGAAGGTTGCTCAAATCCCATGGTGGGCACTTAGTGCACCGTAGGGAGCACGCGGAGGAGTTTGAGCGTAAGGGTGTGTGGACCCCCCACCCTATAACCCAGGGTCACTTCTTAGAGTGGATTCGTGCTCCTCTCATCAAGGCGGTTCCAATGGTTGTTTTCCCGTCCCAAACGGCCCACTGGAAAGAAAATGCTGAACCCCCCGTTGAAAGGTCTGGACCCCCCCCTACCCCCCCCCCCCCCCCAACGTTGAGCCCTCATCTCGGCCCCCATGTGTCCAAATTCAAAAAATCCGACGGCTTTGGAACATTCACAGCAAGGAGACAAGATTCCATCATGTGTTCCATTTCTTGTGTTTTCTGCCCCTCCCCTTGGATTCAAACGAGAGTATGCCAGATCTGGGGGCCGAGTGCCCTGTCTAGATCCAGCCCCGACCCACTAGCCCCCCACCACTGGTAGCCAGGCACCCGTCTGTAGTCAAATACGCTGCCGGTAGGTGCGTCACACACGACTGTAAACACCATCAGCATGCGTGCACATGCTCGAGGTCCACTGCGGCCCCCTGTGCCGTGGCCCGTGCACACACACACACACACACACACACTATTTCTCTCTCTTTCTCTCTCTCATCTCACCTTTTCCTTTTCATCAATCTCGTATGGCACAGCACTGCTGTATGCGTGCACACGTGCAAGGTCGACCACTGCCTCGCGTGCCGCCCCCCGTGTGGGCATCCACCCGACACTTGCCGCAGCAATTTCTGACTCGCCCACACCGTCCCGGACCGAGGCCCCATGCTGCACGAAGGCTACCGAGCCGCGTGGCAGCTGGCCCTCTGCACCTGCGTGTGTGTGTGTGTGTTTGTGTGTGTGTGTGTCACCGGACGCAGCCCCAGAAGCAGCATTGTCGGACTTGCCCCCTCTGTCCCGGACGGAGGCCCCATGCTGCACGAAGGCTACCGAGCCGCGTGGCAGCTGGCTTTCTGCACCCGCGTGTGTGTGTGTGTGTGCGTGTGTGTGTGTGTGTGTCACCGGACGCAGCCCCAGAGGCAGCATTGTCGGACTCGCCCCCTCTGTCCCGGAGGGAAATCCCATGCTGGACGAAGGCCACAGAGCCGCGTGGCAGCTGGCCCTCTCCGCCTGCATGTGTATGTGTGCGTGTGTGTGTGGGGGGGAGAGGGAGCCTATCGATTGACAAGCTCAAGGAGCTGCTGTTCCTCATGCATGCCCCTCCCAACACACACACCACCGCCTATCAAAGAGAAAGAGAGAGAGACTCGCATGCATGAATCATGCCACCCACCTGGCCCCACCCCCTCGCCGTGCTCCTCCCTGCCCCCTTTCATGGGCGACAGCCGCATGCCTGACGCACGCATGGCTGCTGCATGCCCCTCCCAACACACGCCCCACCGCCTTCCAAGGAAGAGAGAGAGAAAGAGAGAGAGACAGAGAGAGAGGGACAGAAAGAGAGAGACGCATGCATGAACCACGGCACCCACCTGCCCCCCCCCCCTCGTCCTGCTCCTCCCTGCCCCCTTTGGTGGGTGACAGTCGCATGCCTGACGCACGCACGGTTGCTGTATGCTCCCCCCAATACACACCACACCGCCCACCCAAGAGAGAGAGACTCCAAGAGAGAGAGACTGGCACGAGCCACGGCACCCACCTGGCCCCCCCCCCCCTCGCCCTGCTCTTCCCTGCTCCCTTTCATGGGTGACATCTGCATGCCTGATGCACGCATGGCTCCTGGATGCTTGTCCCAACACACACACCACCGCCTATCCAAGAGAGAGAGAGAGAGAGAGAGAGAGCCTCGCATGCATGAATCATGCCACCCACCTGGCCCCACCCCCTCGCCCTGCTCCTCCCTGCCCCCTTTGGTTAGTGGCAACCGCACCCCCTGACACACACATGGCTGCTGGATGCCCGCCCCAACACACACACCACCGCCTACCGAAGAGAGAGAGAAAGAGACGCATGCATGAATCATGCCACCCACCTGCCCCCACCCCCTCGCCCTGCTCCTCCCTGCCCCCCTTTGTAGGCGACATCTGCATGCCTGACGCATGCATGGCTGCTGCATGCCCCCTCAATACACACACCACCGCCCAAGAGAGAGAGAGAGACTCCAAGAAAGCGAGACTGGCACGAATCATGCCACCCACCTGGCCCCACCTCTTCGATCTGCTCCTCCCTACCCCTTTTTATGGGTGGCGTCCGCATGCCTGGCGCAAGCAAGGCTGCTGGATGCCCATCCCAACACACAAACCACCTATCCAAGAGAGAGAGAGAGAGAGAGAGAGAGAGAGAGAAACATACTTGCATGCATGAATCATGCCACCCACCTGCCCCCACGCCCTCGCCCTGCTCCTCTCTGCCCCCCTTGGTAGGCGACAATCGCATGCCTGACGCACGCATGGTGCTTGCCCGCCGTGACCCAGGAGATCCCCCGGCTGGCGGGGTTCCCCCACGCGGTGCGTCCGAAACATCCAGGTCGTCGCACGAGGAAAACCGAGCGCCACCTGAGTGTGTGTGTGTGTGTGTGTGTGCGTACGTATGTGTGTGTGTGTGTGCGTGTGTGTGTGCATGTGTGTGCGTGTCTGTGCATGCACGCGTTTGCAGGTGTGCTGTTTGTGTGTGCTTGAGTTTTGCGTTTTTTTGTTTACGGCTTCTGGCTCCGGTTTAGGCTTCAAGGTTTACCTGCACCCCTGCCTCCATCGTCACCAGCCAGCTTCCCAGGTGTTTCGCGCGTTGGCGCGGGCTTGGGCAGCACAGCGGGCGGGCGCGGGGACCTGTGTGTGTGTGTGTGTGTGTGTGCGTGTGTGTGTGGGTTGACTTTATGTGTGCCTGTGTACATGTATGTGTGTGTGTGTGTGTTTCATGCTCAAGTGTGTGCATGCGTGCATGCGTGTGCGTGTATGGGGGGGGTGACTTGGCGGCTATGGTTGATGACGGCAACCACAGTGTGTGGTCGGGACTTTGGTAGCACGGCAGGCGGGGGACCTATGCGTGTGTGTGTGCGCGCATGCGTGTCGTGAGCTTCGTGATGACGGTGACGATCGTGATGGTGATGATGATCAACTAGATTGGAGGATCCCGATCTCCATCGTCTCCTGAATCGTGCCGCTCCCACAAAAGTGCAAGTGCATCGCCGGCCACGCACGCATGCACGCACGCATGCACACACACACACACACACACACATACACTCTCCCTCTCACCCGCATGCACACTCTCCCTCACCTCGCGTTTTACATTACCTCATCAAAACCGGTGTCGTGAGATTCACTATCACATCCGTCTCGCGCACCATGGCCCCACCACAAAAACGCGGGCGCAACATCACAGGTTTAGGGTTTAGGATTTAGGGTCTAGGCACGCACGCACGTGCTGAGCTGTATTGGACAGTCCCTGCAGCAGCCTGATCGACCACTCTGACATCCTGTGACAACCGCGCACAAGTGCATCGCACAACACAGCACACACCGCACCGCACCGCCATTGAAACATGCAAAACACCAATCAATAAATACATGTCAATACTAAACGCACCTCATGGAGACTGGCGTCAAGAGATTCGTGATTGCGGCCGTCTCCCTCAAGAGTCATGCCCCCCATCCCCATCCCTCTCCCACAACCGCACGAAAGTGCATCGGGCAACACAGCACGCACCAAACCGCACCGCACCGCCACCGAGCAAAACACCAATCTATACATAAATGCCAATACTAAACGCACCTCATGGAGACTGGTGTCATGAGGCTTGCGATCGCGGCCGTCTCCCTCATGACAACCACCCCTCTCCCCCCAAAAGGTGCAAGTGCGCCACGCACGACACGCAAACAAACACGCAACGCCATCCAGTTACATCAATAACGCACCTCATGGAGACGAGCATCATCACATTTGCGATGGCGTCCGTCTCCCTCATGGCCACCATCCCTCTCCCCCCAAAACGTGTAAGTGCGCCACGACATGTACGCACGCACGACACGCACGCACGCAACGTCACCGAGCACAACATCAATAATGCACCTCATCAAAACTGGCGTCATGAGATTCGCGATAGCGCCCATCTACCTCCTGACCACTATCCCTCTCCCACAAAAGTGTGCGAGTGCATTGCACACATCACGCACCTCCATCGAAACATGAAAAAACCCAACCAATACATAAATTCCAATACTTAACGCGCCTCATGGAGACTGGCGTCATGAGGTTCGTGATTGCGTTCGTCTGCCTCCTGACCGCCATCCATCTCCCACTATAGTGTGCAAGCGCATTGCACGCACCGCACCGTACGGCCATCAAAATATATAAGGATTAATCAATCAATAAGTAACAGTACTCAACGCACCTCATGGAGACTGGCGTCATGAGGTTTGTGATCGCGTCCGTCTCGCGCACCATTGCCCCGCCGAGCGAGTTGAGCCGCCCCGCGGTCGGAGACCCCACCGGCGCAATCTCCTTGAGGATGCGAACAAACCCTGGGTGGGCACAGCAGCAGCAGCAGTAGCAGCAGGGTGGCAGTTTTAGGGTTCGTTCACTTGTACCCCTTAAATAAGTACGCAAATCAGGGGGGGGGGGCAGGGAAGTTAGAAACAGACCCAACGTTGAAGATCTTCGAATTTTCTCAACGGACCGGCGCCATGCCCTTCCCTTCCCTAAATGAGGGAGAATTCCACTCTAAAAAAAATTGGAATTTAGGGGGGGGGTCTGGACCGTTTCTCAGAAGTTTTAAGTAACTTTTTATTCTGACATCCGTTCGACACGAGAGTTGGTGCGCTGGATTCCTCTCGTCAAGAGGAGCCCAAATCCACCTTCAGATCCCCGACAAACCCAATAGGTAGTGCAGTGGTGTGGGGGTGTGAGAGGGTCCACACCAGGCGATTGGTGTGGACCACTGGTTCACACCCCCTCGGAGCCAGAATGCTCTGCAGACCTCCGATTGGGATGGGGAAGGACGCGATGGATTTGTCTAACGACAGGGATGCCAAATCCATGGTCATTCATGTGGTTCATAGTTGGGAGGGTGTGGAAGGGACCTTGATGTGTGGGGCTGCACCGGGGCGTGTGGCCGTCTTCCGAGGCCCGTTTCAGGAACAGGATTGGGTTGTACAGAATCCCAAATAGTGCGATGGAATGGGAACGATGTCATGAAGCTGCCCACCAAGTTTCAGCTCCAGCAGATAAGGTCTGGGTGTACTGGGGGGGGGGGGGTCCAGGCCCTTTTTGAAAATAATGCAACGCTGGGTCTGAAAAAAACGATTCTGCCCCCCCCCCTGACGTAAATCACCATATTCCCCAAAGCGTGCCATGAGAGCTGTGCTGATCCGTTGCAGGCGTGGGGCGGCTCGTTGGAAAGCTGTTAAAGTCCTCCGTCTGCTGCTACTCGGCGATTACATGGGTTTGACTTGAAGTGGTTGAAAATTGCTGCCAAAGTTACATTTATTTCAAAAACAAAATATTTTGTGTGAATTTTTGTGTGAATGCGTGGATGTCATAGTAAATCAGTGCTGTGACCACTGACGCTCCTAGGGCCCAAAGCTTATATAGCAAGGCAGCAGTGGCCAAGAGGCTCAGACCCATCTCCAGAAGTATCACTGGTTTCTAAGGGTGTTAACAGCAGGTTTTGCCCCCCGCGAGGACGTGCTTTGGGGAGCCAAATATGCATTCCATGGCATGGATGGCACACGCCAGCTCCCCACCACCCGTGGCTCCTCCAGCATGTTGTTGGGGGTATATGCAAGTCACGTATGCCTTATGGGGGTCTCATACGTGCAAGGGTGCTGTGGGAGCATTGATTTGTACTTTGTACACACTTTTCCCACACCTTTCAGGCCACATAAGAGCGCCCAGCAGCTGGCTCAGGTTTAGTCAGGTTGGCGTTTTTTTTTTGTTTTTGGTTTTGTGCTTGCGATTTTTGGGTGCGCCACGTCGGAGACCCGATCGGCGCAATCTCCTTGAGGATGCGAACAAACCCTGGGTGCAGCAGCAGCAGCAGCAGCAGCAGCAGCAGCAGGGTGGCAGTTCAAGGGTTTAGCCGGGTTGGCGGTTTATGTGGGAGTTTTTTTGGTTTAGGGTTTAGGGTGCCCCCCGGACGGGGACCCGACTTGGGCGGTCTCCTTGAGGATGCAAACAAACCCTGGGTGGGCGCAGCAGCAGCAGCAGCAGGGTGGCAGTTTACGGTTTTAGTCAGGACTTGTAGTTTCAGTGGGAGTTTTTTTGGTTTCATTTTAAGGGTGCCCCGCGGTCGGGGACCCGACTGGGGCGGTCTGCTTGAGGATACAAACAAGCCTGGGTGGGCACGGCAGCAGCAGTAGGGTGGCAGTGTCAGTGGGGTTGGCATTTTTTCGGGAGTTTTTGGTATCGGGTTGGCGGTTTTTGGGTGCCCTGCGGACGGGGACCCGACTGGGGCGGTTTCCTTGAGGATGCAAACAAAACCTGGGCGGGCGCAGCCGCAGCAGCAGCAGCACCAGGGTGGCAGTTTAAGGTTCATTTGGGTTGGCAGTTTCTGTGGGGAGGGGGGGTGGGGTGAGGAGGTTGCCCCGCGGTCGGGGACCTAGCCGGGCGATCTCGTTGAGGATGTGAACAAACCCTGGGAGAAAGTTTAGGTGTTTCGGCGGTTTGGATTAAGGTTTCAGTCTTCCTAGTTTTGTGTCGGGTTGAGGCATCCCAACTGGGGCAATCTTTTGCAGGTGCAAACAAAGCCTGCGTGGGCACACACATGTAAGAGTTTTGGTGTTTAGGGTTTAGGAGACCCGACTGGGGTTAAATCCTTGAGGATGGGAACAAACCCTGAGAAAATGTGTAAATGAGGTTTAGGGAAGGTCGGCAGCAGCAACAGCATCGCCACCCCCCGATCGCAGCAGCAGGACGATGCCGTCGCCCCCCGGTCGCGTCCAGAAGATGCCATCCCCGGAAGAAACTGGACAATGCGCGCATTTTCTTGAATCCCCCCTAAACTGCCTCTCAGGGCCTGAACACTAAACCGCAAGCCTAAATTTTACAAGGGCATCAGGATCACCTGATTGCCGCAGCAGGTAGATGCCTTCTTCGCCCGGTCGCTGCCCCGGAAGTCAATACCTCCGGCAGAACGTGCTTTCCATGTGCGAAGTGGCATCTTGAATCACCCCTTAACTCTAAGCCCTGCACCCCTTAATCATCAACCAAAAACCCGAGACCCGAACGCCCAAGCAGCACCCACCTGATCTCAGCAGGTAGATATCGTCTCCTTCCGAGCGCCGCCGAAAGATGACCATCTCTGGCAGGAAGTTGACCCCGCACGCAAGCACACAAAAAAATCATAGGTATATCACCCCCCCTAAGCACAGCAGAAACAGCAGCAGCAGCAGCAGCAGCAGCAGCAGCAGCAGTATGATCACCTGACCGCAGCAGGTAGATGTCGTCTCCCTCGGAGCGCTGCCGGAAGATGACAGTCTCTGGCAGGAAGTTGACCCCGCGCGTGAGGCGTGCGAGCGTGAAGAGCGTGGGTGGGTCGAGTGTGGAGAAGGTGGGAAGGTCCTCCAGGAATCGTGCAACCTGGTTTGTTTGGGGTTTGGGGTCGAGGGTTTAGGGTGTGTGGTTTGGGGTTTGGGGCGCCGTGTGTGTGTGGGTGTGGGTGGGGGAGAGCGTGAAAAGCGTGTGTGTGGGGAGTCAAGTGTGGAGAAGGTGGGGAGGTCCTCCAGGAATCGCGCAACCTGGGTTGTTTGGGGTTTGGAGTCGATGGTTTAGGGTTTAGGGTGTGGGATTCAGTGTGTATGTGCATGTGTGGGTGGGGGGGGGAAGCATGTGAGCGTGTTAAGCGTTGGTGGGTCAAGTGTGGAGAACGTTGGGAGGTCATGCAGGAACCGCGTGACCTGGGTGGTTTGGGGTTTGGGGTCAAGGGTTTAGAATTTGGGGTTTATAATGTGGGGTTCAGTGTGTGTGTGTGTGGTGTGTGTGTGGGGGAGCGTGTAGAGCGTGTGTGTGGGGGGGTCAAGTGTGGAGAAGGTGCGGAGGTCCTCCAGGAACTGCGCGACCTGGGTGGTTTAGGGTTTGGAGTCGATGGTTGAGGGTTTAGGGTATGGGGTCCAGGGTATGTGTGCGTGGGTGGGGGGGTGGGGGGGATGAGCATGTAGAGCGGGGGGGGGAGGGTCGAGTGTGGAGAAGGTTGGGAGGTCCTCCAGGAATCGCGCAACCTGGGTGGTGGGTAAGGGTTTGGGGTCAAGGGTTTAGGGTGTGTGGTTTGGGGTTTAGGGTGCCTTGTGTGCGTGATGGCATGTGAGCGTGTAGAGCATGGGGGAGTGAGTGTCGAGAAGGTTGGGAGGTCCTCCAAGAATTGCGCGACCTGGGTGGTTTAGGGTTTGGGGGCAAGGGTTTAGGGGTTTGGGTGTGGGGTTCAGTGTTGTGTTGTGTTGTGTTGCGTCGCGTCGCGCCGTGTCGTGTCGTGGCGTGTCGTGTCGTTTCGTGTCGTGTCGTGTCCTGTCGTGTCGTGTCGTGTCGTGTCGTGTTGTGTTGTGTGTGCATCAGCGGACAGATGGAACAGAGAGGGGCAGGCTTCCTGGGTAGCTAGCCCATGCCCTCCCATGCCCTCCCGCAACACACACACACACACACACACACAACACAACACACACACACACATGCACGCACGCACTCACGCATGCACCCCCCCCAACCCCCACACCTGCCGCGCATCCCATTGCGAGTCCCCCCTCCGCACTTCGTCCCAGTGCAGCTGAGTCACCACCGCACACTCGACGGGGGTCTTCGCGACGGCTCCGAACGACCATCGGGGCATGTCGGGAGCAGCCATGTGGAGGGCCTGGCGCGTCCTGTGGTGGTCGTTGGTGGTTGGATGGTTGGTTGGTGGTTACTTGACTGTTGTTGGTTGTTGGTTGTTGGTTGCTGAGTCACCATCGCACACATGAGTTTTTGTGATGGCTCCGAACGAACATCGAGGCGTGTCGGGAGCAGCCATGTGGAGGGCCTGGCGCGTCCTGTGGTTGGTGGTTGGTGTTTGAATGTTGGTTGGTTGGTGGTTGGTGCTTGGTAGTTGGTGGTTGCGCACCAGCGGGGCAGCCTGGCGTGTCCTGTGGTGGTCGTTGGTTGTTGGATGGTTGGTTGGTTGGTTGGTGGTTGGTTGGTTGTTGGTGGTTGTTGGTGGTTGGTTGCTGAGTCGCCATCGCACACTTGACGGGAGTTTTTGTGATGGCTCCGAACGACCATCGCGGCATGTCGGGAGCAGCCATGTGGAGGGCCTGGCGCGTCCTGTGGTTGGTTGTTGGTTGTTGAATGTTGGTTGGGTGGGGGTGGGTGGTTGGTGGTCGGTGGTCGGTGGTTGGTGGTTGGTGGTTGGTGGTTGCGCACCAAACATCCAGCGGGGCAGCCTGGCGCGTCCTGTGGTGGTTGTTGGTAGTTTGTTTGTTTGTTTGTTTGTTTGTTTGTTTGTTCGTTTGTTCGTTCGTTTGTTCGTTTGTTTGTTTGTTTGTTTGTTTGTTTCTTGGTTTGTTTGTTTGTTGGTTGTTTGTTGGTTGGTTGGTTGGTTGTTGGTAGGTTGTTGGTCGGTTGGTTGTTGGTTGTTGGTTGTTGGTTGGTTGGTTGGTTGTTGGTTGTTGGTTGTTGGTTGTTGGTTGTTGGTTGTTGGTTGTTGGTTGGTTGGTGGTTGGTTGTTGGTTGGTTGGTTGGTTGGTTGGTTGGTCACACACACACACACACACACATGATGGACTGTAAATTGGCCACACACACACACACATGATGGGACTGCAAATCGACCGAACACACACACACACACACAC
>VFSX01000281.1:175000-195000 GCA_016618255.1 Chlamydomonas sp. UWO 241
GCGGCTGCGTGCCTTGCGGGAGCTCAGTGCCTCGCGACCCTTCCTCCTCCCCTTCCTCCTCCCCTCCTCAGTTTATTCCACAACCTGGAAGCTAATTCCCTCACACTCTTTGTCCTCCACATTCACAATTTTGATGCTGCCAGTGTTGCAAGTTGGGGCTCGTGAGGACTAGTGAGGGCTAGTGATACACGCGCGCGCATGCCTGGGCGCCATGCGGCCATGCACATGCACCACGCATGCCCCCCCAACAAGTAAATCGCTTACATGCATCTCGAATAGTGTCTGTAGTAGCGGGAGAGGACGGGGGCCAGTTTACGAGCCGCGGCAGTCCGATTCACACTTCCGGCTCGAGGTCGCTGCCGGCCCCCTGAGTGCCCCCTATACTTTGTACGGTTTTGCGCTTTGTGCTGAGTGCGCGCCACAAAAGACGCGATCTACACACACACACGCTCTCACACATGCACACACACACACACACACCTGCAGGTACATCTCTGTGCGCGTGTCCGCACTCGACATGAGCAGCCTTTGGCACGCACGCACACACACACACACACACACACACACACACCTGCAGGTCCATATCTGTGCGCATGTCCGCACTCGATATGAGCAGCCTTCGGCATGCACACACACACACACACACATGCACACACACACACACACACGCGCCCCCAAACACCCCCCTCCAAACACACACCTGCAAGTCCATCTCTGTGCGCGTGTCCGCACTCGACATGAGCAGCTTTCGGCGGGTAGCTCGCTTCGACTCCGCTGCATTCCCGCCCGACTGACTGCTGCGCATCGGCGGCGCATCCCCGAGCGCCATGCTGCCGTGCCGAACTGCGGTGAAGTGTGTGGTGTGGTGCAGGGTTTCTGTGAGCAAACCGGCAACCCGAGAGCCTGCAACATCGGGTTGAGATTGGCCGATTCAGGCTCGCTCCGGGCTGGCTGCTCCACAGCAGGAGCTGATCCCCGAGCGCCATGCTGCCACGTGCCATGTGGCCGTCTGGTTTCGCCTCGTGGAGGAAGCGCCTTCCTTCTGTGTTCTGTTAGAACCACGGTTGGAACATAACTCTCGAGTTGTGCTCTCTGGAGATGACAACTCCAAAGCAAAACTGGCGCTTCAGCGGGTGTGTCCCCGGCACCAGGACCCCTGGGAGCGATTTGAGGTATTGTTTTTTCCCGGCTCGAGCAACTTTGAACTCTGACTGCCCATTCCAGGCGCAGTACACATTGGGTGTTCACCAGTGGTTCCGCTAAGGATCTTTGGGAAATGATGGCCTCACGGCTCACTCCCCATTCTCAACCCACAGGAGGCGATGTTTTGCAGACATGGTGTGCAAATGTCGATTTTCACACTTTTCGGGTCGAAATTTGCGCAATCTCGACCCGACGCGCCCAAATCGGCCAATCTCAACCCGAATGTGCGATTTGACGGGTTGCGGGTTGCCCAACAGAAACACTGGTGTTCACGCCGCTGTGCTGCTCTCGGTGAGCTTTTCAACGCACCCCCCGTCGCCCTCTCCCACCAATTGTGGGGTGGTTATCTGGGAAATGGCAAATCCGGCCCCAAGCGGTACACGGCTTGCGTGGAGGTCACTGCCCGGCACGTTGGTGCGCACGTCACACACCACGGTATCGCTGCGCCATCACCATTGCCATAGCGCTGCAATGGGGGGATCGCTGCTCCAAAGGGGGGTCGGGGGCGGCTTGAGCGTTGGCCTTGGCAGTTACAGTTACATGGCATTCCAGATAAGACAACACTAGTCCTAGTGCCACCGCCCTGTGGAGGACGATAGCCACCAGCCGGTTACCTGCCGTCTAGACTACCGCTCCCGCCGGCTAGTTTAGACCCAAACAAGTCCCTGAGGGACATGTCTGGCAAGGAGCGTATAGGAAAGGACCGTCCTCCTCCTGGCCTTTGAGGCCAACCACGCCGGCTGTGCCGACTGGCGGCGCTGAAGCAGAAAAGTCCCCGCCTGGCATGGTGCATGGTTGTCCAACTCCATGCATGGGGCTCTGCCTGCGCCCCATGCGTCATGCATGGCCAGGTCCCACCCTCCAGGGGGCCTGGGCAAACAGGCACAGTTTAGTAATGCTAGCCTGTTACTAGTTATGAATCAGTTGGGCCAAACACGGATGTTCGGGTGGGCACAGCTCCCGGACAAAGAATCACACACCCACTGGCCAGATGAGTCCCGAGGGGAGCCATCTGGTTTGGAGGCCGAGATGAGGAGAGCTCAGCCCCCGTTGGCCGGATGAAATGCCCTGCCCGGGTGCCACTTGGGTCCCCTTGTGTGTGTGTGTGTGTGTGTGTGTCCTCTATGTGTGTGTCCTCTGTGTGTGTGTGTGTGTGTGTGTGTGTGTGTGTGTGTGTGTATGTGCGTGAGTGCTGCGAGTGCGCGTGTGCATTCTATGCATGTGAGTGCGTGCGCATGCATGCGTGCCATGCCACCTCCCCAGTGGTGTGTGCGCGTGTGTCCCTGCGCGCATGGGCACTCACCATGGGGTGAGGGTGATGCAGCCATCAGTGGGCTGCCAGCGCCACCATCAGGCACCAAGTAGCTTCGCAATCCTCCTCCGACCTGCCCGTCACTGGCTAGGACGTCGAGCTTTTGCAACATCAGCAACAGGTCCTCGCGCTTGTTTCGTCGTGAGTACTATTTGGACGCAACAAACTGCTTCAGCAACAAACTGCTTCAGCAACAAACCAAACAGTTGGCTACGAACAGGCCATCTGGCTGGCTCGCTTGTGGAGCTGTATTCCTTTTGCTTCCTCTGGAATGTTCGCGACTTGGCCAGTCAGCGGCTACACACACACGATCGCACTCAGGGTTTGGGCTCCAGTTGTGGTTTGGACGAAGACTACGACATATCTTTCACCTGCTCATTCCTGCACCACTGTGGCAGCATGGTGCAACATGCAGAGGAGAAGAAGGGCGTGGGGGCGGCAACGGCAACGGCAAAGACTAGCAAAGTAGCATCACCCGCCTCTGCATCACCCACATCCAAGCCCCCATCAGCAGCTGCAGCGAAGACGACATCGTCCAGGGCCACACCCACAGCATCACCCGCCAAGAAGGTGTGCGCGCAGCTCCATGCAGGTGTTGCATGGAGCTTGGGCGCCATGCAACACACACACACGCACACGTCTTCACCACTCCACCCCTCGTCCCGCCCTCCTGCCATGCAACTCACACGAGTTACATGCATGATGGCATCCATGGGGATGCGAGCCGTCCACCACCGCCTTCCTGCGCACGCAGCCTGCCGCCACAGCATCATCATCACCGTCGCCTGCTGCGAACAAGTCAGTGGCTGGCACAGTGAAGAAGGGGGCGGCGGTGCCAGCAGCCCAGCCTGCCGCACCTGCAGTGCCCCAGCTGTCTGAGGAGGAGGCGGCGAGGCTCAAGGCAGAGGGGGATGCAGCCAGGGCAGAGTGAGTGGGATTGGGCAGTGAGGATCGCCGCCCAGAAAGCCGGAGAAGTTAGTGGCTCCATGCAGTGAGGATGGCCGCCCAGAGAACGAGGGCACAAGAGAGAGACGGCAAGACAGAGAGAAAATATAGTGAGAGAACGAAAGAGCAAGGAAGAACGAGAGAGAGGGAGAGGGGGAGAGATAGAGAGGCAGAGAGAGAGAGAGAGACTACATGTTGGCAGGCAGCCGGCTGGTGGCTACCGCCCCTCACAAGTAATTGTTAGGGCCAGAACTGGACTTGTGTCTGGGCACTGGTACTAGGACTACGAGGTAGTCTTCGCTGGAAAGCCGGTGCTAATGTGACTGTTGGAGAGAGAGAGGGGATGCAGCGAGGGCAGAATGAGTGGCTCGGTGCAGTGGCTGCCCAGATTGGGAGAGAGAGAGACCCTGGCATGGAACCAGTCTGTCTCAATTCTCTACTAGGTGTAGATGTTGCTGTGCTTCCCTGGAGTAGTTCTCCAGTCTCACAGCAGGAGTTGTTCTCTGGTTGCACAGGGTCAAGGCCTTGCTGCTGCTTGTGTTGCTGCCACTGTTGCTGCTGCTGGCTGCTGCTTGCTGCTGCCTTTGTTGTTGCTTTTGTTGATGCCGCTGTTGCTGCTGCTGGTTGCTGCTGCTGCTGGCTGGCTGCTGCTGCTGCTGCCGCTTCTGCTGCCGCTTCTGCTGCTTGCTGCTCGCATGCTGATGGGGGGGGGCAGCACCTTCCTCCAATTGTTCTAGCTCCAGCAGATTTCTTTTGCATCTTACAAAACGATTGCTGCTGCTGCTGCTGCCAGGTCACTTGCCAAGGCACAGGCAGAGATGGAGGAGCTGCGGAAGAAGGCGTGGCTGATGCAGGTGTGTGTGTGAGAGAACTGTCTGCTGTGAGTGTGTGTGCTGTCTCTGTGTGTGTGTGTGTGTGTGTAGGTGCTGCAAACACCGCTGTCTTGCCACACACCTTGAGCCTTGCACACGTGCACACACACACTAACGCTCTCACTCTCACTCTCACTCTCACTCTCACTCTTTCTCCCCCAGGTCGAGTTTGACCGCAAGGAGGAGGCCAAGCGGCGGAAGAAGGCTGAGGACGAGACAAAACGGCGCAAGGTGGGTTTTGTTGGGGTTCTGGTCCGTTTTTGTGGGTTACCGTACAGGGCCTACGCCTTTGCGTGTAAGTATTGATTTGGATGCCCTTGCGAAGCTGAAAAGAATAAAAACATGCAAACATCGCAATTTGGGGCGTCAAATCGACTAACATCGAAGAAAAGCGACCCCGCGGAGCGATTAAACAACCATTTTTCCGACCCCCCCGCGAAGGCTCAGGCCCTGTACGGTAAATTCGTTTTTTGTGGCTAAGCGGCGGCTGCAACTGATACCATGCCAAGGCATGCGCGTGCGTGCGCGCCATCAGATAAAATCGGCCAGCATGCCTTCATCTTTTTTCCGTGAGGGTGTGTGTACAGCCCATGCAGTCATGCAGTCATGCATGCAACCTACTTGTGGTCACTGGAGAGGCTTGGTGGTCGGTGGAGAGGGCTTATAACTTGAACGGTCCTGTGAGTGCGTGCGTGTGGGTGAGTGAGAGCGGTGAGTGAGGTCGCGATCCAAGCGATCAGTTGTTGATGCATAGCTGTGTTTGTTGGGTTCGCGACGGGACTCGCGGCAGTGAGCCGCTGTTTTGCGAAGGCGCCGTCAATTGTTATTTGGCATATCTGCCAGCCTGTGACACCCGCAGCATGCAAGCCCCGCAACACCAGCCAAGTGCATGTATCCTTGAGGCAGATGGCACTGGGGCAGAGGCAGGATGCTGGGGCAGAGCGGGGGATGCTGGGGCTGTTGCTGAGCCGCCGCAAATGGCCCCGCCCTCCCCAGGCCACCGCGACCCATGACGAGCCATACCATGGGCCGCAAGCATGATGGAAGCACATATGCATATGCAGATTAGGAGGAGGGGACGATAGTGATAGCGAGGGTTGTATCAGAAGTACTCACGTGTTGCGGTGCAGTAGCACTGACGTGTCCGCTGTCCGATGCAAGATGCCTCTTGGGTGCTGGGTGCTTGGTGCTTGGCCACAAAGGATGGTGAGCTCGGGCCGTGAAAGAATGGTCAGATGGTCCCACATGATGGTCCTATACAAATCCACACCCACCCCCCACACCCCGGCGGATGTATGGAGTACATCATGCACCCATGGAATCTTTTTTTGGAGATGCTCCGAGAGTGACGATAGGAGTTTGCAGTTGCATGCTTGCATTGATGCTTCCGCATCAAACAGGCATAACTCACACCGCACATGCACAAGGTGTGGGGCCACACCCACGCAAATCACTATTGGGATACAGACATGTAGGGAACGCATGGCAAGAGCGTGTGTGTGCGAGAGTGCGCGCGAGAAGGGAATACGTTGCCTGTGAGAGCACGCGAATGAGCCCATCAGGTAGGTAAGAAACGCGTGTCAAGCATGAGAACGCGTATGGCCAGCATGAGAACGCGCCGGGAGGCAAGCAAAGCAGGGCAACCGCTGAAGTTTGAGGGCTGGGACAAGAGATGGCCAAGACCCACAACAGTATTTTACACGTTAAAGAACACCGAGTCTGAAGCGGACTGGTGCGTCCAGCGTGCACACTTGAAGCTGCATTTGTACGTCGGGAAACCCAACACATCTTCCCCCTGGTCTTGCATTTTGTCCAGACACCCCTTGCAATATGTGTGGCCGCACAGGAGCACGCGCAGGCTCATCATGTCCTGAGGTTTGAGCAGTTCGAAAGTGGAAAAGCAAATCGGGCAGTGTGGGCGCTCAGATGGCCCTGCCCTCGAGCCAGAAACCTCCCCAGCGCCCTCATACGCCTGCTGGCGTGCGCCAGAGCCAGATGCCTCCCCAGCACCCTCAGATTCCTGCATGTGTGCCCCAGCCCCCTCAGACGCCTGCAGGCGTGCCTCAGTCACAGCCAGGTGCGCCACAGTCATAGCCAGCTTGGACTTAACTATCTCCAGCTCCTCATTACGCTGGTTGAGCGCCATCTCCTCAGCGTGGAACTGTGCCTTGTAGAAGAGCATCTTGAGCTCCATCTGTTGCAGGTGGCCGACCGTCTCGTGGTTCTTCTTGTGGAACCAGAGGAGGTGCTTGCGTCCCCACTCGAGAGCAGCCGTTGCCTTGGTCGCGCGCTCCATCTGAGAGGGGGGAATGGAGTTTGCATGAGTGAGGATTGATCTGGGATGCAACAAAAGCGCCATTTTTGGTTGAGTTGGGTCATCCCCCTCACCTGCATCTCCAAGCACAGCTTCGTCGTGACGATGAGGTCCTTGAAGTCGGGTCCCAGCGCTGACGCGAGAGAGATGGACAGGACGCAGAGCTTGGTGTGTGCATCGACAATTTTATGTGCGGTGTCTGAGAGCTTTCCCCGTCCATGGTACCCCAGCTTCTCCCTGACGTTGTATGGCTGAGCCTTGTCGTGAGATTTGATCGTAGCCAAGCGACTGAAAGCGGTATGGAGCATCGTGTCAGTACTCATGATGTAGTAATAATGGGGAGGCGACCTCCCAACGTTTTATAGCCACACGAAAAGGCCGTCATGAGCGTAGTAGGATTACAGTACATGAGTTGTACAGGGTGGCATGAGTTGTCACGTGACCGTCATGAGTGTTGCAGGGTTACAGTACATGTTGTACACCGTACATCGTACCCCACCCCACACCGTACACCAGTATATTTTCCCATTCCGTCCGCCTTCATTCACTCCACAACACTCATTGCGCCATGTCTGAGTTTTACGTGCAGCACAACATCTCTGACGATGAGGATGCCGGCCCCAGCGGAAGTGGCGGCAGGCTACTCCATGCGCAGGATGCCATCCTTCACATCAAGGTGCAGGGCTTGCACAAGCACAAGCGAGACAACAATGGCGAGCTTGTGCTCAGCGACGTGGACAAAGCGATTGCTTGTGTGCTTGCGATAATTGAGCACGCCGCGATAAATGGAATGGTGGCGCATCACCTTGGGGAGGTTGCAGTGGAGGAGCCAGTCCTGATGCCTGCCTGCATGCAGGACTACGATGGTATATTTTGGTTCATTATTTCGGTTTCATTTTGGTGTTGTGACCCGTCCGCGGCGGAGGAGGGCAGAGGAAGAGACGCGGCGACGCGGCGACGGAAAGTGTGGTTCGTTTCGTTTCGTCGCGGTCATAGTTCGGTTGTGTGGTGTGAAGTGTTTGGTGTGGAGTGTTTGTTGCGACACCCCATGCACATGAGCTTTCGCGCCCTTGCTTGCGGTCTGTGCAACACCGCCCTCACCACCACCACCACCGCCACTGTATCAACGCTTCTCAGCAGCAGGAGCGGAGTATATCCCCCCCACTGAGCCATCAGCACTGTACACACACACGCACACTGGAGGAGGCCAAGCTGAAGAAGGTACTGCTGGAGGCTGCATCCAATGGAGAGGATGCACTCTTGCGGTCTGCACACCACCGCCACCACCATCACCACCACCACCGCCACCACCGCCACCACTGCCCCCACCACCAGCAGGAGCGGAGAATATCTCCCACTGATCCATCTGCACTGCACTGCACGCACACAGGAGGAGGCCAAGCTGACGAAGACGCTGCCGGAGGCTGCGTCCGATGAAGAGGATGCACGCTTGCGGTCTGCATACCACCGCCACCACCACCACCAGCGCTTCTGAGCAGCAGGAGCAAAGTAAATACATCCCCCACTGAGCCATCTGCACTGCACTGCACACACACACACAGGAGGCAAAGCTGACGAAAGAGATGCTGGAGGCTGCATTCGATGGGGAGGATGGAGACCTCGAAAAGCTGCTCGAAAAGGTAAGGAAAGAGTTCTCAAACCGCTCCCCTGTTTTGGGTTCAACACATTTGGCTCTGGTGTGTGACCGGATGGTCGATTTTACAGTCTGTTTGACGCCGGTGATGGCGTACACAGGGCGCGTTCGATGGGGAGGACGGAGACCTCGAAAAGCTGCTAGACAAGGTCGGTGTTTGGGGTTTGGGGTTTGGGGTTAAGGGTGTTGGGGTTAAGAGTTCATGTCATCCGAATCAGGGACAGCGAGGGTGTTGCCGTTCAACACTGGAAAAAGCAGTGCTTCACAGAGCGCTCTTCTGTTTTGGGCGAAATAGCTTTGGCCTCAGATGGTTTGTGAAAGGACGCGTTCGATGTGGAAGGTGACGACCTCAATAAGCTGCTCGACAAGGTTGGAAAAAGTAGTGGGTTTGCGGTTTCACAGGGCTGGGTAAAACCCTAAACCCTAAAACCCTAAACCCTAAACCCTAAACCCTTAACCCTAAACCCTAATTGGCTGGGTTTGATGTGTTGACACATAAAAACAAATGCGTTCGATAATAAGGAACACTCGACTCTGGAAGTACTCCCTCCCCACACACGCACACTCCAAGGCACTCGGCATGCGTGTATGCTGTGACGCGCCAGACGGCCATGGCAACACGCTGTTTGTTAGCAGAGAATCAGCGACCACTGAACCCTGCCACCAATTCCCCCAACTTACGCCACAGACCATGTCTGTCTCGTTGCTTCAAACTGCCCAAGTAGCAAGTGATGATGATGATGATGATGATGATGGATGTTACAGTCAGGGACACCTCTAAAGGCGTATAAGACCGTGCTCGGCGCGTATGGCCCGAGCACCTTACTGAGATGGCTGGCTGTTGGTGGTAGGGAACCCCAACTCTGTAAAGAGCGTGGGCGCACCCCTAGGTCCCCTACCGCAGCGGCAGCAAACGCTTGTTGAAGTCGGTGAGCGCATGTTGGGAAACGGAAAACGCAAGGCAGGTTCGTCGCCAATTGCCAGAAGAGACATCCCCCCGTGGGGAGAAAGGCCAAGACGTGGCCGAAAAGGATATCCAGCCGGGCCGCAACCTCTAACGTGTTAAGGGGTTTTCTAACTGGGATTTCAACCAGCATTCACAGGATTCTCAACCTTTTACCCTTAACCCGGCTCTGAGCAGAAGCTGACCCCTCGTTGTTGCACCGAGCACGACATTGGACGTGTCGCAGGCCCCCCCCCCCCTGCTGAAGGGGGGAGGCACAGTAGGACTCGGTGAGGGGCACATCCCTAAGCCTAACTACCTAGAAAGAGGCTGGAAAAGGCGGTCAGTAGTGACCAACAGTGTGGGATTTGGTAATAGGTTAAAGAGCAAGCTTGCCCCCCGGTTATACAGTTACAGTTACAGTTACATCGGCTTTCCAGCAAAGACTACCTCTAGTCCTAGTACCACCGCCTAGACCCAAGTCCAGCTCTGGCCCTAACAATTACTTGTGAGGGGCGGTAGCCACCAGCCGGCTGCCTGCCAACGTGTAGTCCCAGAGCAAAAAGGAGAGCTATTGTGCGACGCCTCCAAAATAGGTCCTAACTGCTTCTAGGGGATAGGGGGTCAAGTGGCGCTTGCCAATCTACTTGACCGCCGTGGTGGAGGGGCCGGCGCCTGAGGGGCAGCCGGACCGTACACCACGGCTCTCCACCCAACCCTATCCTGAGCACGCTCAAACGCCGTGTCCGAAAAAGTCTTCCAATCAGAACGAGTGCCACTAGTTTCGCCTAGCTGCTGAATCAGTAGCTTAAGAAAATAGTGTCGGGCGGAGGCTGGAGGCCGGCCTTGCTGCCGAGCCACATCCATTGTGCAGTCAAAAGTCGTACGAGGAAGACGAGAAGCCGGCATGCGCATCACATGGCCTAGCCACTGCATTGATCGCTTTGCCACAAGGCTCTCAATTGGCTCAGTGTCGCACGCCTGCCGAATATAAGTTAATCTGTGCCGGTCGACCAGGCGCACACCCAGAATGCGACGAAGGCAGTTAAAGTGGGCAACCTCCAATCGAGTCAGTTGTGTTTTAGTAGGGGCCCATGTTTCGCAGCCGTACAGAAAGTGGGGCAGCACGAAAGTGTTGTAAACCCGCATCTTAGACTGCACTTGCATCTTCTTGCTGGCCCAAATCTTATCAAAAGACGCGAACACGCCCAGCGCGCGACCGACACGCACACCGATCTCCTTCTCCACACCACCACTCTGGGTTATCCAACTCCCTAGATACTTGAATGCAGAGACGGTCTTCACTTCACCACCAGTCAGCGCAAACGCGGGCAGATCCGCGCTAAAATCTGCTGGCAAAATCATCACTTCTGTCTTGGCGGCGTTGATTTGCATGCCAAAGCTTAAGGACACTTTGTCAAGGATTTTCAGCATAAGCGCCAACTGAGCTGGGTCATGCGAGAACAAACATAAATCGTCGGCATACATCAGCATTACTATGCGCTCAACCGACGACGACAACACCGAGCCGCCGGCTCGGGTCACGACTGACACGCCAGCCCCCTCTTGCATCATGTCTAGCGCCTTTTTCACTATGTGGTCAATAAATGGGGCTCGATTAACGTAGGCGCGTTCTCGTCGCCGAGCCCTGGACCCAGCAATGCAGCGCTGCTGGTGACGAGGATCTCCGTGCCGCTGACGAGCGGGGTAAAATACGACTGGCCCGGCTCCTGCTAGACTGCCTCTCGGTGGAACACTTCAGGAGCGGCTTGCCCGGCGCTGCCATGGCTTGGCGAGTAGCCGCGGCGCTGCCGCGGCCCGTGCTGGGAGACGGCCCTTATCCTCCCCCCATGCAGGACGCCATGCGGCACCGATCTCGACGAGTTGATCGACGAGCGGAGGAGCTGGCGCCCGTCAATGCATGCTGGACATTGGTCAAGATGGCTGCCCGTGGAGGCGGGCTACCATCACGGCTTCAGCGGTGGCGACCGCCGAGGCAACACAGAGTAAATCCGCTTCACCAATCGCAGCGTTCGTCACCGCGCTCATCCTCGGGGGCGCTCGTCTGCCGGTGACTGGCGTTGGAAGGTCTTCAGGCAGCCTCCATGACAACTCTGTCGCCCATGCACCCCTGGAGGGTGGGACCTGGCCATGCATGAGGCATGGGGCGCCGGCTGAGCCCCATGCAAACGAGAGCTGGACAGCCATGCACTGCCAGGCGGGGACCGTTCCAGTCAGCGCCAGTCGGCTCTGCCGGCTTGACTGGCCACAAGGCCACTACTGTGACCCTGAGGAAGGTCCTCTCCTATATGCTCCTTGCCAGACATGTCTCTCAGAGACCGCTGTTTGGGGTAGTCTAGCCGGCGGGAGCGGTAGTCTATCGGCCGGGAGCCGGCGGTACTCTAGTACTTAAGTGTGCTGGAGTATCGGCGGGTGTCTCTAGTAGAAGAGTAGCCTGCTTAGCTGGAAACCCCGTGTTACTGTTACTGTTACTGGTCAATAAAAACATTGAACAACACAGGAGCAATGACGCACCCCTGTCGCACACCAGACGACACGGGGAATTTGTGCCCGATTTTCCCAGCCAGCCGCTCGGCAGCTGCTGTGTTGGTGTAAAGATCCTCCAACAGATCAATAATGTGCGGATGCACACTATATAATCTAAGGACTCTCCACAGTGCCGCACGGTTTATGCAATCGTAAGCTTTAGAATAGTCGACAAATGCCACAGCCATGCATTGTTTGTACTCGGCATGTGCCGCGCTCAGCGAGCGCAGAGTAAAAATTGCATCAACAGTGCCTCTGCTTTTTCTGAAACCACACTGAGCCTCATGCAACTGACCATCAACCTGCGTGGAGACGCGGTGCAGAAGTATGGCAGCGTACACTTTCCCGGCAATAGAGAGAAGGCTTATACCGCGGTAGTTACCAGGGGAGTCACGCGGACCCTTCCCCTTATATAACGGTGTGATAATAGCAGTTTTCCATTCCCTCGGGGCTCTCCCCGACCGCCATACGGCGATGATGACCCGGTGGAGCCATGCGATGGCAGGTGGGCACCGCAACAGCATGGCGTCCAGCTGGTCACCGCCCGGAGCGGCGGCCGAGCGCAACGCTCGCACACACGCCTCCGTCTCAGCCAGGTCAGGGGGGCACCCGTGCTCCTCGTCCACCTCTGTGGCGCGTGTGAGCTCAAACGCCGCTACATCGTTCTCCAGCTGGTTCAGGGTCTCGTCGCCGAGCTTGGTCTCCCCGCCGTATAGCTTGTCGAATGACTCTGTCATGGCCTTCGGCACCCCGTCTGGACCGCTGTGCAGCGCGCCCGAGACGTCCCGCATGGCAGGTGGGGTCTGATGGCTGCGGCTGCGGCCCGCCAGCCTGTCGCACGCGCGCGCAAACTGGCGCAGATTCTTCTTGCGTAGCATGTCTTGCGCCTCCGCCACCTGCTGGCCGATCCACCTCTCCCTGTCTCTCTGCACAGCTGCGTCGGCCGCGCGGTTGGCGCGGTTGCGCTCTCGTTTGGCAGCAGCAGACTTGCTCCTGAGCCATGCCGTGTGCGCGCGCTGCCGGGCGTCCATGAGCCGGAGGGTGCGCTGCGACAGAGTGAACTGCCAGCCGCGCCGCCGGCGGCTGCCGCGTGGAGCGAGGTGGTTGGTGGCCACCTCGCGAATGGCAGCAGCCATCGCGTCGTACTCCGCCTGGGCATCAGCGCCCTCGGGTGGCACGGCCTCCAGCAGCCCAAAGCGATCGGACAGCTGGAGGTTGAACTCACGACAGACAGCCGGGCGCCGCAGTTGTGAAGAGTCCCATGCGCGCCGCTGAGAGCCGCCTGCATGGCGGGAGGCTCGCATGCGGAGGCGCATGGACAGCACCACCATGCGGTGATCGCTGTCCCAGGTTGGGCTCCTACGCACCCTACAGTCTGTCACCGCATGCATGCGGCGGCGCGCGACCAGGATGTAGTCCTTGACGCTGTGCAGGCGGCGCACAGAGCATGCATGCCGTCTGCTCTGTGCAACAGCCATGGGGCTGATGTGGGTGTACTGGTGCTCAGGCCTGTGGGGGTAGAGAGTGTTGGCAGCGCGCAGGCTGCATGCAGTGGCAGTGTCACGGAGCAGGCGACCGTTCCTGCTGGCCACCGCTGGCTCCGTGAGGGGCAGGTGCTTGCCAACGCATTCGTGGTCGGACACAGAATCCCTCCCCACTGCTGCATTGAAAGCACCTGCCACGATGAGCAGATCGCGCTTGTCGTCGGCCTTGTCCGCGAGCGCCGCTACTCGAAGGTAGAAGTCGCCAGCCTCCTCGTCGCTCGCCGCCTCCGTTGGACTGTAGGCGCTGACGATGGTGATCATCTGCCCACGGTCCGCTGCAAAGCGGGCCTGGATGAGGCGGTCGGACACCGCCTCCCAGGAGACGAGTGCCGATGCCCATGCAGGGGACAACAGCAAGCCCACCCCACGCTGCCGGTGCTCCCCACCCGACCATAGCAGCGTCCACGACGTGTCGCCCGTAGCCACTTGCGCCTCCCCGGAGCCGGTCCTGCGCAGCTCCTGAAGCGCTGCAACACCGACGCTAAGCTTGGCGCAATCTTGCACCAGACTCGCCAGTTTGACCAGTCCCTCGTCCTCTGCAGGACATGTCCGCACGTTGAACGTAGCCACTCTGGTGTTCTGATTGACGACTTGGACGCGTCGCCAGGCGTGCCCCGCTACACGCGGGGACTGGGCAGGAAAAGGCTGCATGCATGGGGTGCCTTGTTTCCCCTTTGCTCGCATCCGCGGCCAGCCAGCTCAAGTCCGCGAGGCGTCCTTGGCCGTCTGTGGTGCCGGGCCGGTATGCCCTCCTTGGGTTGGCTCTACGCTACAGGGTCATCGGACTCGCGTCGTCGACACCTGGATCGCAGCGCGCCCGGGGGGTTATGGCGGATGAATATGTTCCTTCTGCATACTCTGTTGTGAGGTCGTCATCTTTGAGGCAGCTTTCACGTGTGAGACCCAGCGTGGGCATTTCTCAGGTGCGCCAGCTGCGGTGCACTGCAAACGGCACAGTCCACCGCAGCTCCTCGTGAACCCACGCTTGGGTCCCCGTCACTATCGTGCCTGCCTCATTGACTCCTAATTCAAAACATCGTTCGCTTCAGGTCAATTATTCCTCCCGATCCTCTACCATCTCCAGGCTTGTGTTACGTATATCAAGGCACGAGACCAGAAAGTTGGCCATGTCACGCCAAAAACAAGGGTAAAGTAGCCCCGGGCTGGGGTTCATAAACGCCCGCATCTTCGCATCCAAGCCTGCTGCCGAGGCTGCTCAGCCTGCCCGGCCCGCTGCTGCTGCCGCCCCTGTGGCGTGGGCGGGGGGGGGGGCTGGCGACGGAGCGGCCTGCGTCGGGCGCCACGCGTGCCGCATCTGCGCGCGGCCCCTCCCGCCGGGGGGGGCTGCCTGCGCGTGTGGGCGACACGTCGCTGCGCCGCAGCTTCGTGCTGTCCATCCCGGTGGCACGCGGCGCCAACTGGTTCCTCGCGGGCGGTGGCAGGCGGATGGATGAAGAGGAGGCGACGGCGGCGGCGGCGGAGCGGATCGCTGCAGCTGCCGAGGACGGCACCAGCCTGCCCGTCCGCCTGGCTACGGATGTCGTGCGCTTCCTCTACGGCGGCACCGGCCGGCGGGAGCCGGCTGATGGTGGCGTCGTGTCCGCGTCGCTCCTCAACGCCAAGCCTGCCGTCGGGGGCATCGGCGTGGAGCCACGCGGGGGCGGTGTGCTGCGTGTGCTCTTCACCGTGGCGTCTGACGCCGTGGCCGACACTGTCGTGCGCTGGCGCCACGAGCTGCGCCGCTGCGTGGACTCGACTGCAGTCTTCGACGTCCTCAGTGACCGCGAGGAGGCGCAGCACCAGGCGCTGTGGCCCGCTTTCCTCGCCGCCAAGGTTGCGGGGAAGCGGGCGCAGTTCCACCGCGCGCGCCTCGTCGTTGACGGCGAGCGGGTGCCTGCACCTGCTTGCTAGATGGCATTCCCTCTGGGGGTGTTTTTGAAGGGGAGGTGGCGCCACACGCGTGCGGTGGCGGGTGCGGTGTGGTCGCTGAGTAGAGTGCTGCGGCGGGTGTGCTACTAGCCCCGCTTCCGGTGGTCTGGGGGAGGGCTTTTTGGTCCCTTCATGGTTTTATACCTTGGGTCCGCCCTCTGGCCATTTGAGGGGCTGGGTGTGCAGCCTGCACAGTGGTGCTGCTTGCTTGGCGCCCGCCACCAAGTGTGGATGGCGTTACCGTGGGCTACTTGTAGCTTGACCTTTTGTGGGCCTTGAGCCTTGTTTCTCTAAGTCCCACTGGAGCTTTGGAACCGTACGTGTGACCGCCAGAAGTGGATTGTAAAACTCTCATCATCATCATTTTCCTGAGCGTCCCTGGGGACGATAAATGATGATGAGAGTTTTACAATCCACTTCTGGCGGTCACACGTACGGTTCCAAAGCTCCAGTGGGACTTAGAGAAACAAGGCTCAAGGCCCACCAAAGGTCAAGCTACAAGTAGCCCACGGTTACGCCATCCACACTTGGTGGCGGGCGCCAAGCAAGCAGCACCACTGTGCAGGCTGCACACCCAGCCCCTCAAATGGCCAGAGGGCGGACCCAAGGTATAAAACCATGAAGGGACCAAAAAGCCCTCCCCCAGACCACCGGAAGCGGGGCTAGTAGCACACCCGCCGCAGCACTCTACTCAGCGACCACACCGCACCCGCCACCGCACGCGTGTGGCGCCACCTCCCCTTCAAAAACACCCCCAGAGGGAATGCCATCTAGCAAGCAGGTGCAGGCACCCGCTCGCCGTCAACGACGAGGCGCGCGCGGTGGAACTGCGCCCGCTTCCCCGCAACCTTGGCGGCGAGGAAAGCGGGCCACAGCGCCTGGTGCTGCGCCTCCTCGCGGTCACTGAGGACGTCGAAGACTGCAGTCGAGTCCACGCAGCGGCGCAGCTCGTGGCGCCAGCGCACGACAGTGTCGGCCACGGCGTCAGACGCCACGGTGAAGAGCACACGCAGCACACCGCCCCCGCGTGGCTCCACGCCGATGCCCCCGACGGCAGGCTTGGCGTTGAGGAGCGACGCGGACACGACGCCACCATCAGCCGGCTCCCGCCGGCCGGTGCCGCCGTAGAGGAAGCGCACGACATCCGTAGCCAGGCGGACGGGCAGGCTGGTGCCGTCCTCGGCAGCTGCAGCGATCCGCTCCGCCGCCGCCGCCGTCGCCTCCTCTTCATCCATCCGCCTGCCACCGCCCGAGAGGAACCAGTTGGCGCCGCGTGCCACCGGGATGGACAGCACGAAGCTGCGGCGCAGCGACGTGTCGCCCACACGCGCAGGCAGCCCCCCCCGGCGGGAGGGGCCGCGCGCAGATGCGGCACGCGTGGCGCCCGACGCAGGCCGCTCCGTCGCCGGCCCCCCCCCCGCCGACGCCACAGGGGCGGCAGCAGCAGCGGGCCGGGCAGGCTGAGCAGCCTGCCCGGCCCGCTGCTGTGTGGAACTGTACGCGTGTCTTCGGTATACGCTGGACACTCATCCTCCCGCATGCCACAAAGGCGACAGAGCCTCTGGCTGCGTGGCTCTGCCTGCGCTGTGTGGTGCCCCTTCTCTATCTGCAGTTCATGCAGCCCCTTTCTAAAGCGTGCGAGTGTCGTGATCTGGGCGGCGCTGTTCAGCCCCGTCCAGAGCATTGGTGCGCCGCCACAGTCGTCCGCCATCCACCGCAAGTAAGTAAGCATCTTGAAGCGGTGTGACCATGAGTCAGGCACTGAGCGGACGACGCTGAGCTGGTTGGCGTCCTCTGGCAGCTCTGGTGTGCTGGTCTCTGATGCCAGGCAACCCGCCGCTGCTGTCTCTAGCAGGCGGGCGATGCCCCCCGCCTCCTGGCCCCACTCCAGCGTGTGCCCCACTGTGCTGAGGCACTCGCTCAGCTGTGCCACCCAGCTCTCTCGCACGCCACCCGCCGCTAGCTCCCAGCTCTCCCGCATTGCCGCCCTCAGCAGATCGCCATCCGGCCGCCGTAGCGCTTTCGCCCAGAATCGCGCCGCCTGCCGCAGCCAGTCGGTCGACAGCGGTCGCCAGCCCACCTCCGTCGCCAGCAGCGATAGCTGTTGCCCACACCTGCGAATACGGAGGGCCTCGCGCACAGATTGCAAGTGCAAGGCTTCCACGGCGCGCCACTTGCGGCGCGCCGCCTTGGAGGGGCCCCCGTCCCCTCCAGCCACCCCCCACTTGTCGGCTGCCCCCGAGAAGATCCCCTGTACCCCCATGCCCGCCTCGCCATCAACCCTGGGCCCCAGATCTCGCACCCGTAGTTAATTACAGGTCGCACCAGTGCGTTGAACAGGTGCGCCTTTACTCTCACGTTGTGGAGGCCCATGGCATCGTATCTGCGCGCTAGGGCGAAGCGTGCACGCTGGCCCGCCCCCTGCCTCTGCTCCAGCCCCGCGCCTATTGCCCGACGGCTCCCAAAAAGCATGCCCAGATATTTAAACTCGTGATTCATGGGCAGGTCCATACCAGCGTACTTCAGGGTCACCCTTCCCCTGGCGCTCGTGACCGGGCAGTACTGGTCGTTAAACACCACCCCCTCAGATTTGCGGACATTGACAGTGAGAGCGTGCGTCCTGCAAAAAACGTGAAGTGCATCTAGCAAGCGCTGGAGCGCCTCCGGCGTCTCTGCCATGAGCACGAGGTCATCTGCATACAAGAGTAATCGTAGGAGCCGCCTGTTTGCTCCTGTCCCTAGGTAACAAGTAACAAGTAACACGGGGTTTCCAGCACATTTGCTCCTGTCCCTAGGTAACAAGTAACAAGTAGGTCCCTAGGTAACAAGTAACAAGTAAAACGGGGTTTCCAGCTTAGCAGGACTACTCTTCTACTAGAGATCACCCACCGATACTCTAGCTTAGCAGGACTACTCTTCTACTAGAGATCACCCACCGATACTCCAGCACACTTAGTGCACTAGAGTACCGCCGGCTCCCGGCCGATAGACTACCGCTCCCGCCGGCTAGTCCACCCCAAACAGCGGTCTCTGAGAGACATGTCTGGCAAGGAGCATATAGGAGAGAACCTTCCTCAGGTTTACAGTAGTGGCCTGGTGGCCAGTCAAGCCGACAGAGCCAACCGGCGCTGACTGGAACGGTCCCCGCCTGGCAGTGCATGCCCAGCTTTGAATAACAGTCACGCATAAAAACTACCCACACACACACACACAAAAACAACTAACACCACAGGCCATGTCTGTGTCAGGTCTTCAAAATGTCCAGCTTTGAATAGCAGTCAGCTGTCCGGCTTTGAAATGCAGTCAGGTGCTAAGCTGTGAATAGCTGTCACGCGTGCCAAGTCCCCCCAACACAAAAAAAACTCACACCACAGGCCAAGGCCCTCGGCATGCGCGCGTACTGCGACGCGGCTGACACTCACGGCAACATGCTGCTGTCAGAGGCAGTACACTAAGCTGTAATGTACTGGACTGTAATTGACGTTCAATCGGCTGTTACTGACTTTCAATCAACTGTAATTTACTTTTAATCGACTGTAATTACTCTCCATCTACTGTTATTGACTTTCAATCAACTGTAACTGACTTTCAATTGACTGTAAAATGGGCCACCACTAAGCACTGCACACACACACCCCTGCCCACGCCCAACACCACAGGCCAAGGCCCTCGGTATGCGCACGTACTGCGACGCGTCTGACACCCACGGCAACACGCTGCTGTCCGAGGCAGCACACTACGCTGTAATGGACTGGACTGTCAATCGACTGCAATCGACTGAAAAATGGGCCTCCACGAAGCACTGCACCCCCACCCCCACCCCCCAAAACTCACACCACAGGCAAAGGCCCTCGGCATGCGCGCGTACTGCGACGCGGCTGACACCCACGGCAACACGCTTCTGTCCGAGGCAGCGGCCGGCGGTGGTGCTGCTGTGGTGTCGATGCTGCTCGCGAGGGGGGCAGACCCAAACACACGCGGTACGATACAAATTCACCTGAAACCATCAACCATGAACCCCAAGCCCTTAACCCTGAATCGTTTTTTTTTTAATACCCGTGTTTGGTTTTGTTAATACCCTTAACCCTAAATAGTACACCATTCACCACAAAATGCGGCATGTGTGCCGTCAGAGGCAGCGGCCGGCGGTGGTGCAGCCGTGGTGGCAATGCTTCTGGCTAGGAGGGCAGACCCAAACACGCGCGGTATGCGGGTGTGTGGGTGTGTGTTTGTGCATGTGTGCTTGTGTGTGTGTGTGTGTATGTGCGTGTGTGTGAGCGTGTGCGTGGGCATGTGTGTGTGTGTGTGTGTGGTGGCGACGCTGCTGGCAAGGCCCAGACGCAAACACGGGCGGTGCATGTGTGTGGCTATCTATGCACTAGGACTCATAGCTGTTCCACTGATCGAAGTAACCCACCCACACCCACCCACCCACACACCACACACGCATTCAGGCGAGTTTGCACGCACCCCTCTGTGGCGTGCGTGCTTCCTTGGGAAATCGGACGTGATCGGTCCGCTGCTGCAGGGGGGAGCTGACCCGCGTATGGGCAACGAGCAGGTGTGTGTGTGTGCTAGTGCGTGTGTGTGTGTGTTTGTGTGTGTGTGTGTGTATGTGTGTGTGTTCTGCTGCCGGGGGAGCTGACCAGCACATGGGCAACGAGTAGGTGTGTGTGTGTGTGTGTGTGTGAGTGGAAATCCTGGTGCTCTCACGTATAGCGCAGATCAGAACATAAC
>VFSX01000281.1:200000-230319 GCA_016618255.1 Chlamydomonas sp. UWO 241
TGCGGCCCATGACCGGGGACGGGGGGGTGCGACCACACAACATATGGTACACTCAGGAGTGCAAGGACGCACGCCGCGCGTGCCGGGAAGCGGAACGAGCGCACGGGGCGCAGTCACCGGCCGCCAAAGAGGCAGGGAAGGCCTATAGGCGGACCGCGCGGCGCTCCCGCCGCGCGAGCGAGGCCCGGGAACACTCCGAGCTGATTGAGGACAGGAAGGGGAACCCTCGGCGGTTTTGGCAGCGGGTGAAACTGCCTGGCCAGGCGGTCGGTCTGAGAGACGTGGAGGGGTGGACAGATTATTTAGGGATTTGCTGGGGGACAACCATGCTAACGCCACTGATACGACTCATACGAATAATACGACTAACACGGATGATGCCACTGACCATGGGCACGGGGCCCCGTTTGCCCCCCCCACGACGACGGCCACGGAGCGGGCGGCAGCGCTAAATAATTCATTTACTGAGGCGGAGGTGTATGCGGCACTGATGGGCATGGACGCGGGCAAAGCCCCAGGCGTAAACGGCATGCCGATAGAGTTCTATCAGAGGGCATGGGCTAGGGCGGCGGAGGGGGGCGATGCAACGGATGCTGTGGATGAGGAGCACCTGCTCGCTGGCCCCATCACACACCTGCTCAATCGGGTCTTCCGTGAGGGGTACCCGACTGCATGGCACTTGGGGGCAACCACGCCGGTGCCAAAGCCGACAGGCAGCCTAGACGTGCGGGACGATTACCGAGGGATCGCGGTGGGGAATGCCCTCGCCAAGCTATACAGCTTGGTGCTTATGAACAGGCTGGACGCCTTAGCAGAACGGGATGGGTACCGGGCGCGGGGCCAGGCAGGCTTCCGGAAGAAGAGGGGGACCCCAGATAATGCCTTCATCCTGCAACACCTTATTGAGAAGAGCGGCCTCCAGCGCAAACCGCTGTGCGCCGCCTTTATTGACTTCAGGAAGGCTTACGATTGCGTGCGCCGCCCATTGCTTTGGGAGTGCCTTAGGAGCCTGGGAGTACATGGGGAGTTCATGGCGGCGCTGATTGCCATGTACGATGGGTCCGCAATGTGTGTGCGCATCGATGGGAAAGTGGGACCCGCGTTTCCTTCACACAAGGGGGTCATGCAAGGCGACCCACTGTCACCGCTGCTGTTTGGGCTTTTTATTGACGCATTGGAGGGAGTACTAGACGCAGAGCTCCCGGGTGATGGGGTGGAGATGGCGGGGCGGTTACTACGGCTGCTGCTGTACGCTGATGACTTGACGCTGCTGGCAGAGACGCCCGAAGCGCTTCAACGCATGCTAGATACTCTGCACGCCTTTTGCGGCACGCGCGCACTAACAGTAAACGTTAAGAAGTCAGAAGGGGTGGTGTTCAATGACCAGTTCTGCCCAGTCGGGGCGGCAGGGGGGAGGGTAACGCTGAAGTTTGCAGGAGCAGATCTACCCATGACACACGAGTTCCCATATCTGGGCATGCTCTTTCACCACCGGCGGGCAGTGGGGGGGGACGTGGGCACCCGACGCTCTAGGGGCCAGCGCACCAGATACGCGCTAACTCGCAGATGCTATATATACGCCTTAACAATATTGGCATTAAGGCCCACCTGTTCGACACGCAAGTACGGCCTGTGCTAAATTACGGGTGTGAGGTGTGGGGCCCTGCGATGATGGCGGATGCTGGGGGGGGCGTGTTTGCCAGGGCGGGCGGACGGTGGGAGAGGCAGGAGTGGGAGGGGCGCTAAGGCCGCTCGCGACGGATGGCGCACCCTGGAGGAAGTGCTTCTGCAATTTACCCGTGCGTCCCTAGGAGTCCGCAGCAACGGGCAGCAACTGGGGATTTTGGCGCGGGAGGCGGGGTGGCGGCCGCTGGCGGCAGATTGGCTGCGCCAGGCGACGCGCTTTTGGGATAAGGCGCGGGGGCGGCCTGACGGTGACCTGCTTAAAGATGCAATGCGGGAGAGCTGGGGGCTGGCCGAAGCGGGGGGGACGTGCTGGGCGGCACGCTTGCAGGTGTGCCTCGGAACTGTGGGGCACACCCTGGCGTGGGACCAGGGGACCGTACGCATCACAACCTGCTGGACGTGGCGACCGCGGCGTGGCTGGCCGCCGCGACAAGCACACCGGCGCTGCCGAGCGGCACTACCGTGCGAGATGTACCTGAGGAGTGGTCGCGCGGCTTTAAGATGCTGACCTACATGCGGTGGATGGCGGGTAGCGACAGCGAGCCACCGGCCCTGTTGAGCTCAGGGCTGAACAGTGGTGCCCGGATCACGGCTCTAGCTAGTTTCAGGATGGGGCTCCATGAGCTGCAGATAGAGCGGGGGCGCTACGCCGTGGCGGGACAGAGGCAGCGACGCAGCAGGCGGGCGTGCTGCCTATGCGGTGGGCTAGAGGATGAGGCACACATGGTATTTGAGTGCCCTGCCTATGAAGAGGCACGGGTGCAGGCCCACAGCCTGTTTCGGTCCATCCCTCGCCCTGAGGAGGCCGATTTAGATGAGCAGATGCGGGAGTTTATGAATCCTCGGCCAGGCCAGGAGAACCCCAGGTTTTGGCACGAGCTGGCTGACTTCCTTGTCGCCTGTTTTGAGACACGCACCGCGTGCACAGCAATCATGATGGCAGATGGCATGCTAGGGGTCTAATTTTGACAGCTGCCGGCCTCTTTCCTAGGGTCTAATGCGCCATCAAAGGCGTCCGACGGACTGTAAAATCGACCACACACACACACACGCACCTAGGTCACCCTGGAGCAGATCCACGCAGCCGAGACGACCGTTGAAGAAGCGCGCTCACGCGCCCATGCGTCGTCGCACCGCTTTGATGGAGCACGACTCGCGCTGAGGGTGTGTACGTGTGTGTGTGTGTGTGCGTGCGTGCGTGTGTGTGTGTATGGGGGGGTATGCTCGCACGCACGCACGCATGCTCGCACGCATGCAAGCCTCGCGCTGGGTATGTGTTTGGGGGCGCGCACACACACGCAAGCCTGCACACACGCACACGCGCATGCATGTTCGCGCGCACATGCGTCATCGCACCGCTTTGATGGAGCACGCCTCGTGCTGAGGGTGTGTTTGGCGGACACGCAAGTGTGCACGCATGTGTTCACGCACATTTGCATGCATGCACGCATGTGCACATGCATGCACTTGTAAAATGCACGCACACACACACACACACACACACGCACGTACATACGTACGCATGCATGCATGCATGCATTCACGCATTACACACGCATGCATGCTGACTCGATTGGAGGTTGCCCACTCTAACTGCCTTCGTCGCATTCTGGGTGTGCGCCTGGTCGACCGGCACAGATTAACTTATATTCGGCAGGCGTGCGACACTGAGCCAATTGAGAGCCTTGTGGCAAAGCGATCAATGCAGTGGCTAGGCCATGTGATGCGCATGCCGGCTTCTCGTCTTCCTCGTACAACTTTTGACTGCACATTGGATGTGGCTCGGCAACAAGGCCGGCCTCCAGCCTCCTCCCGACACTATTTTCTTAAGCTACTGATTCAGCAGCTAGGCGAAACTAGTGGCACTCGTTCTGATTGGAAGACTTTTTCGGACACGGCGTTTGAGCGTGCTCAGGATAGGGTCGGGTGGAGAGCCGTGGTGTACGGTCCGGCTGCCCCTCAGGCGCCGGCCCCTCCACCACGGCGGTCAAGTAGATTGGCAAGCGCCACTTGACCCCCTATCCCCTAGAAGCAGTTAGGACCTATTTTTGAGGCGTCGCACAATAGCTCTCCTTTTTGCTCTGGGACTACACGTTGGCAGGCAGCCGGCTGGTGGCTACCGCCCCTCACAAGTAATGGTAAGGGCCAGAACTGGACTTGGGTCTAGGCGGTGGTACTAGGACTAGAGGTAGTCTTTGCTGGAAAGCCGATGTAACTGTAACTGCATGCATGCATGTACAACCACGCGACCCCCCCCCCCACACACACATGCATATGCAAACACGCAGGCACACACACACACACACACACACACACACACACGGGCACGCACACCCACACCCACACACCACACACACCACAAACACAAAACACACACACACACACGACACACACCCCTACACACACACGGGCGCACCCCCGCGCACACACACACGCACACACGCACAGGAGAGCACAGCAGCAAAGAGTGTGGCTGGGCGCGACGGTGGGGTTGGAGATGAGGCGGGCGCGCTGCCAGGGGTGCCAGTCGACATCAAGGTGTGTGTGTGTTTGTGTGTGTGTGTGTGTGTGATCCTGTTGCCAACATGTACTCACACACACACGCACTCACACTCACTCGCACTCACACACGTGCCATTCCATCCCATTCCATTCCATTCCAGATCGTTACATAGATAGTGGCGACATCGTCCCAGAGTTCTGCAAACGTGCGCCTGTGAATAACGGAACACCACTCATCGCTATACCCACACATGCACACATGCACACACACACACTCACACACACACACACACAAACACACACACACAAACACACACACACACACACACACCGCACACAGGAGCTGGACGACGTTCTCGTTCGCGACGTTGGCGACCGCATCCAGTCAGACGGGCGGTGGCCGCTCGTTATCGACCCGAGCGGGCAGGCGTCAGTGTTTCTGAGGTATTTGGTGAGTGGGTCGAATTCAGCGTGTTCCTAGACGATGGGGAGGAGACAGAGACAGAGGGACAGAGAGGGACAGAGAGACAGACAGAGAGACAGGCAGAGAGACAGGCAGAGGGAGACAGAGAGAAAGGGAGAGAGAAACGGAGAGGAACTCGGAGGTTACGGGCGGTGGCCGCTGGAGTCAATGATTGACACAAGCGGGCCGGCGTCGGTGTGTCTGAGGTAAGTCACATAAGGTGTGCGGAAGAGGTTTCTAGTTTCAGGGTGATTTGTCACGCACACACAGTTACAGTTACATCGGCTTTCCAGCAAAGACTACCTCTAGCCCTAGTACCACCGCCTAGACCCAAGTCCAGCTCTGGCCCTAACAATTACTTGTGAGGGGCGGTAGCCACCAGCCGGCTGCCTGCCAACGTGTAGTCCCAGAGCAAAAAGGAGAGCTATTGTGCGACGCCTCCCAAATAGGTCCTAACTGCTTCTAGGGGATAGGGGGTCAAGTGGCGCTTGCCAATCTACTTGACCGCCGTGGTGGAGGGGCCGGCGCCTGAGGGGCAGCCGGACCGTACAACACGGCTCTCCACCCGACCCTATCCTGAGCACGCTCAAACGCCGTGTCCGAAAAAGTCTTCCAATCAGAACGAGTGCCACTAGTTTCGTCTAGCTGCTGAATCAGTAGCTAAAGAAAATAGTGTCGGGCGGAGGCTGGAGGCCGGCCTTGCTGCCGAGCCACATCCATTGTGCAGTCAAAAGTCGTACGAGGAAGACGAGAAGCCGGCATGCGCATCACATGGCCTAGCCACTGCATTGATCGCTTTGCCAAGGCTCTCAATTGGCTCAGTGTCGCACGCCTGCCGAATATAAGTTAATCTGTGCCGGTCGACCAGGCGCACACCCAGAATGCGACGAAGGCAGTTAAAGTGGGCAACCTCCAATCGAGTCAGTTGTGTTTCAGTAGGGGCCCATGTTTCGCAGCCGTACAGAAAGTGGGGCAGCACGAAAGTGTTGTAAACCCGCATCTTAGACTGCACTTGCATCTTCTTGCTGGCCCAAATCTTATCAAAAGATGCGAACTCGCCCAACGCCGCCAAGACAGAAGCGATGATTTTGCCAGCAGATTTTGTCGCGGATCTGCCCACGTTTGCGCTGACTGGTGGTGAAGTGTAGACCGTCTCTGCATTTAAGTATCTAGGGAGTTGGATAACCCAGAGTGGTGGTGTGGAAAAAGAGATCGGTGTGCGTGTCGGTCGCGCGCTGGGCGTGTTTGCGTCTTTTGATAAGATTTGGGCCAGCAAGAAGATGCAAGTGCAGTCTAAGATGCGGGTTTACAACACTTTCGTGCTGCCCCACTTTCTGTACGGCTGCGAAACATGGGCCCCTACTAAAACACAACTGACTCGATTGGAGGTTGCCCACTTTAACTGCCTTCGTCGCATTCTGGGTGTGCGCCTGGTCGACTGGCACAGATTAACTTATATTCGGCAGGCGTGCGACACTGAGCCAATTGAGAGCCGTGTGGCAAAGCGATCAATGCAGTGGCTAGGCCATGTGATGCGCATGCCGGCTTCTCGTCTTCCTCGTACAACTTTTGACTGCACAATGGATGTGGCTCGGCAGCAAGGCCGGCCTCCAGCCTCCTCCCGACACTATTTCTTAAGCTACTGATTCAGCAGCTAGGCGAAACTAGTGGCACTCGTTCTGATTGGAAGACTTTTTCGGACACGGCGTTTGAGCGTGCTCAGGATAGGGTCGGGTGGAGAGCCGTGGTGTGCGGTCCGGCTGCCCTTCAGGCGCCGGCCCCACCACCACGGCGGTCAAGTAGATTGGCAAGCGCCACTTGACCCCCTATCCCCTAGAAGCAGTTAGGACCTATTTTGGAGGCGTCGCACAATAGCTCTCCTTTTTGCTCTGGGACTACACGTTGGCAGGCAGCCGGCTGGTGGCTACCGCCCCTCACAAGTAATTGTTAGGGCTAGAACTGGACTTGGGTCTAGGCGGTGGTACTAGGACTAGAGGTAGTCTTTGCTGGAAAGCCGATGCAACTGTAACAGCGCGCGACCGACACGCACACCGATCTCCTTTTCCACACCACCACTCTGGGTTATCCAACTCCCTAGATACTTAAATGCAGAGACGGTCTTCACTTCACCACCACACACACGCACAAGTAACTAGTAACAAGTGACAAGTAACACGGGGTTTGCACACCCACGCACACACGTACACAAGACACCAACTACGTCAATGAGCTGAGCCGCTATAACATCAAGCCCACCTGCCGCCCACCTGCTGCCCACCTGCCGCCCACCTGCCGCACACCTGCCTCACACAGGACACCAACTATGTCAACGCGCTGAGCCGCCACAACATGGAGCCCAACTGCCTGCGACGCTCCATTCTGGGCGGGATCCGCTACGGAAAACCGGTGGTGCTTGATCAGGTGTGAGGGTTTAACACTTCTGCACAGGGCCTGTGCCTTCGCGAATATGTATTGTTTGGGGGCCCGGGGGGCCGTGAAGCTGAAAACTATTTTAAATCGCCGTAAATTGTGTTTTTATACATCAAATCGACAGGGCTCGGCAAATAACATCGCTGGCCCGAGAAATAACGTGATTGTTATGTTATGTCATTTCAAAATAACAAAATCACATAACATTTGCATGTTATCTCACTGAAATCCGTTTTCCTTCTCCCTGAGACTGGTACAGTAATTCGCCGTGATGTCAGGGAGCGTGCTGCCAGTGTCCAAGATTTATTCTGACTTTTTCCAGAGTTTGGGGCCAAATCCAGTTACATGACTCACAGAACGCATAAACGCGCGGCGTCAGCACCCTCTCCTACGCTCCTTCTACCTCCCCCCCTCTGCATGTTGCTCCTCCTCCTCCCCCCCCCCCCCCCCTCCTACTTTGCGTCCGAGTTCACCGCCTCGCCCTCCGACTCCACCACCTCAGGCACCTTGCGAGGGCACTTTCGGTTGAGGAGCGCGCGCCCCGCGCCGCTGCCCCCCCGCCGCCGCCGTGACCCCTGCGCCGCTGCGCCTGGCCCCCGTGTCCCCCCGCGCCGCTGCCCCAGTCGCCGCCGCAGCCGCAGCTGCTGCCTTTGTGGGGTGGCCCCGTGGCCGGCCGCCGTCGAGGCCGCGGCCGCCCTGCCGCGCGTGCCCCTGCCGCCGACGTCCCCGGGGGGGGGGGGGGGCGGCCGCGTTGAGGCCAGCGTCCGTCAGCCCCTCCCATTTGCCGCGGTGCTGAGCGGGGTCAGGCACGATGTGCGGGTAGTGCCGCCGCACCTTGAAGTCACATCAGTCCCTGTGCTGATGCTTGACACCTTGATGTGCGCTGTCTGTGGGCGCTCGCCCGGTGTGACAACCTCCACAACCTCCACAACCTCCACTAGGGCACCATCTATTCCTCCTCCTCCTCCTCCTCTCACTGCTCCCCTTCCTCCTCTGAACCCAACTCCCCCCCCCCCCCATTCCTACTACAAGCTAGCGACATGGTGCCAAGGCTGCTGGGGGAGTTCATAGGGGGGTCTTCTCTCCGCAAGTTCAACTGCACACCAAGATGTGTAGAACAATATAGTTCGCTAGATAGCGAAAAACAGGACCTGGTGCCAGTGTGTTCCTCTTCTCAAGGGCTTTCCAGAGTGCTCAACCTCGTTGAAATTCATTGAATCTATCATTTTTTCATTTTCAGTGAAATTTCCCCAATAACTAGTCCTCGCCGCTCATAACGTTATTTGTTATTTTTTTTTTTTTTTTTATCACAACAAATAAAATGTTGCAACATAAATGCCGACCCTTAAAAATCGACTAAAAACGACGCCAAACGACTCGCGGAGCATTTCAATAATTCTTGTTTACCGCCTCCCCCCCCCCGCGAGGGCTCGGGCCCCGGGCAGTATATTTAGAGTTTTAAAACATTTAGCCACAATCCCTAAACCCTAAAACGCTAAAACCCTCGACCCTTCAGCCCTCACCGCCCTTTACCCCAGCCACCTGCGACGGTCCATCCTTGGTGGCATCCGCTATGGAAAAACAGTGGTGTACGCTTGGTGCTCGATCAGGCAATAACCTAAAACTCTGAATTCTGAAAACTATTTTAACCCCTCAAACATCAACCCCAACCGCCTGCGACGGTCCATCCTTGGTGGAATCCGCTACCTCGGTTGGTGCTGGATCAGGTCAAACCCTAAAACCCTGAATCTCAAAACCCTAAAACTCTATAAAAAAAAAACTGCGCCGCTCCATCCTCGGCGGCATCCCCTATGGAAAACCAGTGGTGCTTGATCAGGTGAGAGGAACTTGAAACCCCAAACTCTAGAACCCTGCAACCACAAACCCTTAACCCCTGAATACCTGAAACCCTGAAATCCTGAAACCCTGAAACCCCAAACCCGTACCCCCAACCGCCTGCGATGCTCCGTCCTCCGCGGCATCCGCTACGGGAAACCAGTGGTGCTCGATCAGGTAAAACCCTGAAACTCTGAATTCTGAAAACCTATTTAAACTCTCAAACATCAACCCCTACTGTCTGCGACGGTCTATCCTCGGTGACATCCGCTATGGAAAGCCTGTGGTGTTCAATCAAGGTGAGAGAGAGGCCATCAACGGTTTACCAGTATACACACACACACACACACACACACACACACATTATACACGTGCACGTGCTTGTGCTCACGCATGCGCACGCACACGCGCACATGCGCGCACACACACACACGCACACGCACACATGCCCCCCTCACTCACACACACACACACACACACATGCCCCCCCACACACACGCACACGCACACAGATGGGCGTCGACCTGTGGGACGAGCTCCCCCGCATGTTTGACGCTGTGCGCCCCTGCCACACACACACACACACACGCACACACACACACACACACGCGCACGCAGATGGTGTAGACCTGTGGGACGAGCTCCCCCGCATGTTTGACGCAGTGCAACCCTGCCACACACACACACGCACACATACACACACACACACACACACACATGCGCAGATGGATGTCGACCTGTGGGACGAGCTCCCTCGCATGTTTGACGCAGTGCACCCTGGCCTCCTTGACGCACTGCTCACAAAGCGGCTGCTCAAGGATGAGGGGTGGAAGGTGCTCATCAGGTGCGATGAGACCCTGAACTCGAATGCCAGCCCTAATCAAAAAACATTAAAGATCACCCCTAAACCCTAAAACCCTGGCTCTAAACCCTGGCCTCCTGGACGCGCTGCTCACAAAGCGGCTGCTGAAGGACGAGGGGTGGAAGGTGCTCATCAGGTGTGGTTGGACATTGCCATACTCGTAACCCTTGACCCGCAACAGCCCTTGAACGGTTGGCCATCCCTACCCAACCTGGGCCAACACCAGGGGGAACAGTGGCCAAAACGGGCGACGCCAAACTTAGGGAATTTCTCGCGGCTTCCCTGGTTGACCAAGTTCACTTGTGACGAGTGCTGTTTAGTTGCAGTCTCATTAAGACGCATGCGTCGTGGGTGCCCGTGGCTTGGAGGGACGGCGCAATGCGTTGAAATTAAAACTGGACCCGTATAACCTGCAAACCTGGTTTCCTGGATGCACTGCTCATAATGAGGCTGCTGAACGAGGGGGGCAAGGTGCTCATGAGGTGGGTCACAGCTCTTACCCTGGATCTGCACGCACACACCTGCACACACACACACACACACACACACGCGCACACACACACACGCACACACAACATAAAACCACACACGCTCCAAGCGTGTGACTGGCCTGGATCGGCCTCTCACATCTCGCGCTTAGCGCGTGCCTACTACGGCACGTGCCCGCATGGCCACGCAAACCCTAACTGGCTGTAACAAAGGGGCTGCTGAAGAACTCGGGATAGGTCGCTCCCGCTGTGTCATGCTGTCAACGACGACACACCCCACACCCCACGTTTCCTCACACCCACGAGTCCAACAAGTTCTAGGACGCCCGTGTCGCTGCGTTCACACCCACCCACACCTAAAACACCCACACCCACACACACGCACACGCACGGCCCAACAAGTTCCAGGATGCACGCGTCGCCGCGTTCACAAACACACGCACACACGCACGCACGAACACGCACAAACAAACACACGCACACACGCATGCGCACGCCCAAACGCACCCACCCACCTGCCCACCCATACACGCACACGCAGTCAGGAGGACGGCGAGCAGTATGAGCTCAACCAGTTCCAGGACGCGCGCGTCTCTGCGTTCAAGTTCGTTCTCCTGACGTCGAGCGTGCAGCCGAACGAGGCCATGGTGGCGGCCACGTACGCGCTGCGCGTGGACGTCAAGGGGTAGCTGCTGCCAGCTGCAGCTACTACCAGCTGGTAGTTGAAGGACGGCTGGTAGTAGGCTGTTTGGCCACCCACTGAGCTGCGGGCTGGCAGGCCAAAGGAGACAATGGTGGCGGCCACGTACGCGCTGCGCGTGAATATCAAGGTGTAGCAAGATGGTACCAGCTGGCAATGGCGGCGGCCACTTACATACGCGCTGCGTGTATACGTACGCGCTGCGTGTGAGCGTCAAGGGAAACCCACTCACAGCTCACACTACTCAGCAGCCCTAGGTTGGTCAGATTGCCCCTGTAACTGAGGGAAGGAGGGGCAACAAGGCAAGGTGCTTGTGACTGGGTGTCACACGACAAGGAGACTAGTATCATCCTGTGTCACTGGGAGCCACCTTGACGCAAGAGCCCACGCAAGGGCCGGAGAGCATGGACATCCGGAAGACAACACCACCGTCTCGGCTAGGTCTAGCTACTGGTCGCAGCTAAGAACTGTCACACGCTACGCTGCCCTGTGCCTGCCTGTAACACGCTACGCTGCCTTGTGTGTTCCTGTCACCACGCGTGCTCTGAGAAATTGAGAAACATGGGAAGCGAGGCACATGCGGCTAGGCTTTGTGAGGAGGTTGCGGCGCAGGGGTTCCCTGCCCCAAGGCGCAGATTATTAGATGGCGACGCGATCGATGCACCAGCCGTGCGGCATGGGGCGAGGCGAGGCCCCACCAGCGGGCGGGCACCATAATGGAGATGGCGGCTAAGAACGGGGAATGCGGCTACCGGGGATGAGGCTACGGGTTATGCATGCCAGGGACGGCGGACAAGGCTAATGCGTCACGGCGCATGGGTAAAGAACGGGGAATGAGGCTACGGGAGCTGGCGGGCGCGGCGCGCGCATGGCGCGCGCGGCGCATGGGGGTTGCATGGCGGCGCTCTGCGCGTGCATGCATGGAGGAGATTGCTGGCGGGCATGGAGGAGATTGCTCGCGGGCGTGGAGGAGATTGCAGGCGGGCATGGAAGCGGATGGCGAGAAATTGAGAAACATGGGAAGCGAGGCACATGCGGCTAGGCTTTGTGAGGAGGTTGTGGCGCAGGGGTTCCCTGCCCCAAGGCGCAGATTATAGATGGCGCAGCAATCAATACACTAGCCGTGCGGCATGGGGCGAGGCGAGGCCCCACCAGCGGGCGGGCACCATAATGGAGATGGCGGTTAAGAACGGGGAATGAGGCTACAGGGAGAGGATACGGGTTACAGATGCCAAAGGGGACGGCGGAACAAGGATCAGCCATAGGTGTCACGGGGAATGGCTAAAGAACGGGAATGAGGCGGGTGGTACGGGTGCTGGCGCGCATGGAGCGCGGCGCGGCGCATGGAGATCGCATGGCGGCGCCCATGCATGGACGAGATTGCTGGCGGGCATACAGGAGATTGCTGGCGGGCATGGAGGAGATTGCTGGCGGGCATACAGGAGATTGCTGGCGGGCGTGGAGGAGATTGCTGGCGGGCATGGAGGAGATTGCTGGAGCCAATGGCGGCGGCGGGACTAGTAGTAGAACACAGGCGCACACCAACAATGCGTTGCTGTCACTACCTGGGTGGTATAGGGTGGATCTGGGGGCCCAGTGTCCTGTCTAGGTCCAGTGCGTGCGCGCGTGTGGGGGTTTACCCTCACCCCTACCAGGTAGCCAGCCAGTTTCCCACTGAAACTGAGTTTAAGGTATCGGGCGCTAGCGCCGACACCGGTCTTATACATCATTACTGGTGTCACACAGACTGTAAGATCCATCATCATCATCATCATCATCACTATCCAAACTGTGGGCTACTTACGGCCCCATTATTAAACTGTGGGCTACGTACGCCCCTAAGAGACCCCCTGCTAAACCCTGTCCGCCACGCAATCACCTCTCGTGACGCGCCGACAGGCCTCGTTCCTAGGTCTCTCCCTGAATGGAGCCTCGTAGAGCTGATCGCTGGGTGGGCCTCTCTCCGGCTGGATCTAGTGTGTGAGTCTGATCACTTGCGTCGCCTGGCTACCTAGCTAGACGTCCGAGCTACTCGGTGCTAACAATTTCTACCCGTGCAGGGCCGGCCGCCGCTGCATGCACGCGCGCCTGCACGCCACCCGCTCGCGGGCCTCTCCACCTTCGACCGAGCAGCGCCTGCGTCGCCTCTGCGCACGAGCCAGGTGCCCGCGCGTCCACCACGCATGCGCCACGCGCTTCTCCCCGCCACGCGTGCGCGACTCACGCGCCAACCCCGCAGGTTGAGACAGGCCCGCGCCACTCGCGCAAGAGGTTGCACCCGCGCCCCCACCCCTGTCAGGTGAGCAGCAGCCCGCGCCACTTGCGCACGAGGCTGCGCACCCGCGCGCGCCACGCGTGAGCCTCCTCCCTGAGGTCGAACAGTGCCCGCGACACTCGTGCGCCTGATGATGCACTGCGTTGGCACACTCAGCACCCATGCGCCACGCGCCTGCCCGAGAAGAGCGCCTGCACACACAGCCTGGGCGCCATAGCACAGCCTGGGCGTCACAGCACAGCCGCTGCGCCCGCGCGCCACTCATCGATGGACAGCCTCACAGACGACACCTGGGCGTGCCTTGTTGTTGGCCCAGGGTCTCCTGGGCCGCACCGATTGGTTGGCCTCCGTGGTGTCAAACTCCTGGCTGCTCTTACTCAGCCCCCCCTCAGGTCAAACAGCGCCTGCGCAACCTCGAGCTCGCTCGCCATCTCGGCCGTGACGCGCCGCTTCGCCGGCCCCTGCCCCTGCTGCTGCTGCCCCTGCTGCTGCTTCTGCTGCTGCACCACGCCGCCGTCCGCGGCAGACGCGCGCCGGCTGAGGCTGCTCGCAGACACGTACGACTTGCTGGGGCTGCTGCAGCGGCTGGCGCGCCCACCACCGCCACCTGACATCGCAGTGTCCGTACCCCCCCTGTGTCCATCACCGCCGCCAAAGGCCCCGTCGCCAGAGCAGTGTGAGCGCGCGCGCTTGGTCCCACCACCGCCGCCCGCGCCGCTCGCAGCCGCATGGTGCGCCACGGCAGCAGCAGTAGCAGCGCCAAGATCGGACCCCGCCGGCTGCTGCTGCTGCGGCTGCTGGGGCACGGCGCTCGCAGCGCCACCGGCAGCGCCCGCCAACGCTGCTGCGTAGTGCGCCGCAGCCGCAGCGTCGCATGCGTCGTCCAGGCTGTGCGCGCCCGCGAGCAGCGCCGCCCCACCGCCCCCACTCGCATGCGCGCCAGCACCCGCGCCCCCGCCAGCGCCCCCCCACACAACCGCCCCGCCCCCGCTGCCGCCAGCAGCGCCGCCAGCGGCTGCGCCCCCCATCGAGAGCTGCGACCCGGCGCTCGCGTTGCGCCCTGGCAGCTTGAACGTGCCGCTCACGATGCGCCGGCTGCTGCTCGCAGGCCCGCCGCCCGCGCTCATCGCGCGCGTGAGCAGCGAGTTGTCGCCAGACCCGCCAGACCCGTCTCCGCCGCCGCCCAGGGAGCAGCCCATGGGCGGCTCTCCGACCCGGCCTGCGCCGCCAAGAGAGGCACCCATGGGTGCACCCAGCGCACCCGGCAGCGGCTGGCTGTGCAGCTGCGCGCCAGCTCCCCTGTCCGACACGTGCTCCCCGGTACCAGCAGCGCCAGCAGCGCCGGCAGCAGCGCTAGCAGCACCGCCACCGACCGAGCCCTGCCGCGCGAGCGCTGCCCCCACGCCCGCGCCCGCGAGCGCGCCCGCGTTGCCGCCTGCGCTGCTGTACGCCGGCTGTGGCTGGCCGACTGCTGCCCCCGCGACAGCTGCTGCTGCGGCTGGCACCCCACCGCCGCAGCCCGCACCGCCGCCAGCGCCCCTGCCCCACCCTACGACGCCAGCCCCGGCGCCGTGCGCGTTCGCGTACCCCGCTGCCGACGCACCATCCAGCGCCTGGTGGTGGTGGCGGAGGTGGTCGCTGAGGACCGTGCCTCCCCCCGCGCCCCCGACCCCACCGGGCGTGAGCTCGCACGCGCCGTGCGGCTCAGCCAGGCCCATGCTGAGTGCGAAGCCGCCTACTCCCCCCCCGACCATCATGAGGCCGCCCACTCCGCCGCCGTGCGAGAGGTGGCCACCCCCACCACCGCCGGTGTGGTGCCCCGGGGTGGCGCCCGCCATCGCCGCCGCGGCGGCAACGTGCCTGAACGCTGGGTGGCTGGCGGCAGTGTTGACCATGTAGCGTAGCACCCTCGCGGCCTGGAAGTGTGAAGATAGGGGCAGCAGGGGGTTGCAACACACACTCGCTCACACACAAAAACACACACATATGCAGACGCACACACAAGCATGCACACACACACAAACACATAACCGTCGGATAATAAGTTGGCCAGAAAGACTGGCACCTTAATTAAGCTTAATTAAGCTTAATTAGGTGAAGTCAAAAACTTAACTCCCAGGGAAAAAATCCCAGCTGAAATCTGAAAGTTGGACATTTTTCTACGCCACTGGTGGATCTAAGAACCACGACCGGGACATGCCGATGAATTTTTTTTGAGCCGTGGGAAGCAATACAAGATGCTGTGCGCTCGTTGGACGCCGCGGTAAGCGCCTCTCCGCCGCGGTAAACGCCTCTCCATCCACTCAATTACATACACCCTACTCCTACAGTCGCTGAATTCAGCACCCACCACCCAGCACACTTAACACGTGCCTCAGCTACGCCCAAGCGGGCAGCATCATCAGGCGGGAAGCGGTATCACTAGTCGCTCACGATCCGTTCGGCCGGCCCCGTTGCTTGCCCACACGCTTCAGCACGCTTCAGCACCCTACTCCTACAGTCGCTGACATCAGAACCCAGCACACAGCTCGTGCCCCAGCTACACTACCGCGCGTATAGACCTGAATTGAGCTTAATTAAGCTTAATTTATTAAGGACTATATATAGACCGCCAAACCTTACACACACACACACACACAAACTACCTTGGCAGCTGCCTCTTGCACTGTCTCATTCAAGCCAAGGTGTCACACACACTCACACACCCAAAAACACACACATTCATACACACACAAGCATGCACAGACATGCACACACAGACATGTACACACACACACATCCTACCTTGGCAGCTGCCTCTTGCGCCGTCTCATCCAAGCCAAGGTGTCACACACACTCACACACCCAAAAACACACACATGCATACACACACACAAGCATGCACACACATGTACACGCACACACACACACACAAACACATCCTACCTTGGCAGCTGCCTCTTGCGCCGTCTCATTCAAGCCAAGGTGCCGTGCCAGGGCGACCGCGGAATCGGGGTCCATGACAAGCACCTCGGGACGCAATAATTGTGCAAGCTCCGACTGTTTGTGGGGTGGTATGGGTGTGTGGGTGTGTGGGGGGTGAGTGTGTGTGTGGGGGTGATTGGGGGAGTGATTGAGTGGGGATGGGGCAGCGTGGTTGGGGGGGGGGGTCCTGACAAGCACCTCAGGCTGAAACACAATCTACGTGCGTGCGTGCACACACGCACTGCCGTTCCTGCACACACACTCTCTCCTTTCTCACCGTGTGTATAACCCCGGACATGACCCCGTCTGGCGAGTGAAGGAACGGCAGCGCGTGCACACACACACACACACACACAAATGCACACGTTCTCTCCCTCTTTCCCCAACTCACCGTATGCGCATCCCCGGACATGACGTCGTCTGGCGAGTGAAGGAACGGCAGCGCGTGCATCCCGACCGCGTCGAGGTGGTGGTGCGCCCGTGCGTGGTGGTCGTGCTCGTTGCCCACTTCGAGCAGCCCCGGCGACGCCATCCCGGTCTCGAGCATGTGTGAGCGGAGAAGGTCGGTGAGCGGGGGCAGCGTGGCGACACCGGCGTGGTGGTGGCCGTGGCCGTGGTGCAGCGTGCTTTGGTGGCCGGCGGAGTGGAGCGACTGGTGGCCTTGGTGCAGCGTGCTGTGGTGCCCGGCAGAGTGGAGCGACTGGTGCCCCTGGTGCAGCGTGCTGTGGTGCCCGCCCGAGTGCAGCGACGACAGCTGGTGCCCGTGCCCGCCCGAGTTGTGGCCGTGGTGGCTGCCGCCGCCGCCCGCGTGGCTCAGCCCCGCATGGCTCAGCCCGGCGTGGCTCAGCCCGGCATGGCTCAGCCCGGCGTGGCCCAGCCCGGCGTGGTGCCCTGACCGCGCGCCGGTGTGCTTGGCCGACATCGGTGACGGCGCGAGCGAGCCCGGCTGGCTCCCGCCGTACGACATCGTGGACCAGAGCGCGGCGTTGAGCGAGCCGCCGGAGCGCTGCAGGCTGCAGGCTGGCTTGAGGTCGGCGATTGTCAGGGGGGGGTCAAGGCAGCCCTGGGAATTGGGAGGGGGGAAGGGAGAAGAGTGGGGTCGGGTGGGGGGGTATGTATGGGGGGGCTGGCTTGAGGTCGGCGATCATGAGGGGGGTAGGGGTGGGCGAGGCCACCCTAGGAATGGGAGGGAGAAGAAGGAGGAGAGAGTTCTGATTAGGAAGAGGGGGGGGGGGGAGGTGATCGGGAGGAAGGGGGGAGGAGGGGGGAGCGCTGCAGGCTGCAGGCCGACTTGAGGTCGGCGATCGTGAGGGGGGGGTCAACCCTGGGAATCGGGAAGACAAGGGAGAAGAGCGGGGGGCGAGGTTGTTTTGTAGGGGGGGAGGGGTGTTGAGTAGGGGGGGCTGGCTTGAGGTTGGCGATCATGAGGGGGGGGGGCGAGGCCACACTCGCGCGCACACGCGCACACACCCATTCACTGCCACCACCCACCGACGCAAAGTCCATCTCCGCCATGCCTTGCCATGCTTCTCACGACGCGTGGGCACAATCACGACTTGAACGCCCCACACCATTCCCACAACACATGCGCACCCCACCATTTCGACAATGCACGCGCGCGTGTTACCCTCGCCCCATAGTACCCACCGGCGTGCCCCCCATTGGCGCAAAGTCCATCCCCGCCATGCTGCCGCCAACACCGCCGACGCCACCTGCCCCGGCTGCCTTGTCACCGCCGCCGCCGCTCCGCATTCCGTTGCGGCCCGTCACCACCACAATCGCAGTCGCGTCCGCGGCATCATATGGGTGCTCATCCTGGTCCTGCGGGGATGGGGGTCACAGTTACAGTTACATCGGCTTTCCAGCAAAGACGACGGATGGGGGGGGGGGCAGTGATTTCCTGTTCGACTGTACACAGCTGGAATTCCAGCAAAATGGCAGTGGAATAACAATTCCAAGTCCTGAAAAAGAAATCAATGGCGGGGGGGAGGGGGGCTCAAAGGTGTGGGTGGTGCCTGTGATGGTCTTGCGGGGGGGGAGGGGGGGGGGGCGGAGCCCACGAAAAGCACCGCACACACAGTTGTATTCAGGAGGCGGGGGGCATCGCCCGCCTGCTAGAGACAGCAGCGGCAGGTTGGCTGGCATCAGAGACCAGCACACCAGAGCTGCCAGAGGACGCCAACCAGCTCAGCGTCGTCCGCTCAGTGCCTGACTCATGGTCACACCGCTTCAAGATGCTTACTTACTTGCGGTGGATGGCAGACGACTGTGGCGGCGCACCAATGCTCTGGACGGGGCTGAACAGCGCCGCCCAGATCACGACACTCGCACGCTTTAGAATGGGGCTGCATGAACTGCAGATAGAGAAGGGGCGCCACACGGCGCAGGCAGAGCCACGCAGCCAGAGGCTCTGTCGCCTTTGTGGCATGCGGGAGGATGAGGCACACGTGATTTTTGAGTGTCCAGCGTATACGGAGACACGCGTACAGTTCCACACCCTTTTCCTGAGCGTCCCTGGGGACGATAAAGGCTTGGATGCGAAGATGCGGGCGTTTATGAACCCCAGCCCGGGGCTACTTTACCCTTGTTTTTGGCGTGACATGGCCAACTTTCTGGTCTCGTGCCTTGATATACGTAACACAAGCCTGGAGATGGTAGAGGATCGGGAGGAATAATTGACCTGAAGCGAACGATGTTTTGAATTAGGAGTCAATGAGGCAGCCACGATAGTGGCGGGGACCCAAGCGTGGGTTCCCGAGGAGCTGCGGTGGACTGTGCCGTTTGCAGTGCACCGCAGCTGGCGCACCTGAGAAATGCCCACGCTGGGTCTCACACGTGAAAGCTGCCTCAAAGATGACGACCTCAAAACGGAGTATGCAGAAGGAACATATTTATCCGCTATAACCGGGGGGCAAGCTTGCTTTCTAACCTATCACCAAATCCCACACTGTTGGTCACTACTGACCGCCTTTTCCAGCCCCTTTCTAGGTAGTTAGGCTTAGGGATGTGCCCCTCACCGAGTCCTTCTGTGCCTCCCCCCTTCAGCAGGGGGGGGGCCTGCGACACGTCCAATGTCGTGCTCGGTGCAACTACAAGGGGTCAGCTTCTGCTCAGAGCCGGGTTAAGGGTAACAGGTTGAGAATCCTGTGAATGCTGGTTGAAATCCCAGTTAGAAAACCCCTTAACACGTTAGAGGTTGCGGCCCGGCTGGATATCCTTTTCGGCCACGTCTTGGCCTTTCTCCCCACGGGGGGATGTCTCTTCTGGCAATTGGCGACGAACCTGCCTTGCGTTTTCCGTTTCCCAACATGCGCTCACCGACTTCAACAAGCGTTTGCTGCCGCTGCGGTAGGGGACCTAGGGGTGCGCCCACGCTCTTTACAGAGTTGGGGTTCCCTACCACCAACAGCCAGCCATCTCAGTAAGGTGCTCGGGCCATATCGCGCCGAGCACGGTCTTATACGCCTTTAGAGGTGTCCCTGACTGTAACATCCATCATCATCATCATTCAGCTGCAGTCTAGCAGACACAGACACAGACACACACATGGTCCACCTTGCCCCCCCACCACCGCAACCTGCGGCGGCACTGCCAACAGTGCCCGCGCTAACAACGCGACCGAGCACGGTCGCACACACACACACACACACACAGACACACACATCTAATGCGGGTCTAATGCGCCATCAAAGGCATCCGACGGACTGTAAAGTCGACCACACATGCACACACCCACACATGCACACCTGATCCACCTCCGCATCCCCCACCGCATCCCGCGGCGGCAGTGCCAACAGTGCCCGTGCTAACGACGCGGCCGCGCACGGCCACACACATGCACACACACACGCACACACACAGACACACACCTGGTCCCCCTGGTCCCCCCCCCCACCCACCCACCCACCGCATCCCGCGGCGGCAGTGCCAACAGTGCCCGTGCTTACGACGCGGCCAAGCACGGCCACACACACACACACACACATGCACACCTGATCCACCTTGTCCCCCCCCCCCCGCATCCCGCGGCGGCAGTGCCAACAGTGCCTGGTGCTCACAACGCGGACGAGCACGGTCGAACACACACACACACACTCAGACACACACTCAGACACACACATATAATGCGGGCCTAATGTGCCATCAAAGGCATCCGACGGACTGTAAAATCGACCACACATGCACACACACGCACGCACACCTGGTCCACCTCATCCCCCCCACCGCAGCCCGCGGCTGCAGTGCCAACAGTGCCCGTGCTAACGACGCGGCCGAGCACGGCCACAAAACACACACACATGCACACACACACACGCACACACACACACACATGCACACACGCATGCACACACACACACCTGGTCCACCTCATCCCCCACACCACCACAGTCCGCGGCAGCAGTGCCAACAGTGCCCGTGCTAACGACGCGACCGAGCACGGCCATCGGAGTGCTGGCAGGGGGGAGTGCCAGCATGGTGGCGGCGCCGGCGCCGTATTGGCCACCACCCTGAGTCTCGTCCGGGGGGATGTTGCAGCAGCCCTCACACCTGGTGTGTGTGTGCGTGTGTGTGCATGCGTGTGTGTGTGTAGGTGTGTGTGTGTGTGCATGTGTGTGTTCGAGGAGTGGACGGGAGGGCTGGAGGGAGAGGGGTCGTCCGGTGGGATGTTGCAGCAGCCCTCACACCTAGAAGAGGATGAGAAGAGGAGAGAAGGGGGGGGGGGAGGGGGGATGAGAAGAGGAGAGGGGGGAGGGGCGTAGTGGCCAACGCCTTGGGTCTCGCCCGGTGGGATGTTGCAGCAGCCCTCACACATAAAAGAGGGCGGGGTGGGGGTGGGGGATGGGAAGAGGAGAGGAGGAGGGGGGGGAAGGGGGGTATTGGCCACCGCCCAGGGTCTCGTCCGGTGGGATGTTACAGCAGCCCTCGCACCTGTGGCACAAGTGTGTGTGTACATGCGTGTATGTGTGTGTGCATGTGTTTGTGTGTGTGCGTGTCAGGCTGTAGGGTTGGGCTGGAGAGAGGTCTCGTCCGGGGGGATGTTACAGCAGCCCTCGCACCCGGTGTGTGTGTGTGTGTGTGTGCATATGTGTGTGCATGTGTGTGTTGAAGGAGTGGGCGGGAGGGCGGGAGGGAGAGGGTTCTTGTCCGGTGGGACGTTGCAGCAGCCCTCACACCTGTGGCACAAGTGTGTGTGTGTGTGTGTACATGCGTGTGTGTGTGTGTGTGTGTGTGTGTGTGTGCATGTGTGTGCGTGTTAGGCTGGAGGGTTGGGCTGGAGAAAGAGGGGTCGTACGTGGCAGCAGCCCTCACACCAGACATGCGGGTAGGAGTTGAGGGTGTGTGTGAGCATGTGTGTGTTGGAGGAGTGGACGAGAGGGCTGGAGGCAGAAAGTTGTCCGGTGGGATGTTGCAGCAGCCCTCACGCCTGTCGTGCGGGGGGGGAGCAGGGGGGTGGTGGGGGGCTTGGGTGTGCTGGATCGAGCGACAGGTGCCAAGAGAGAGGGGGCAGGCTCAGAGCTTGGATGCTTACAGTCCCAAGTCCAAGGGGGGGGGGGGGGGGATGGGGGCAGGGGGCAGCTCCCGCCCCACCCCACCCCACACACACTCACACACTCGCACACGTCTCCAACCTCCCGCAACCCACTTGCAGTTACCTGAGCAGTACACGCACACAATATCGCACACACACATACACACACACACACACACGGGCCCATCACGCCATCAAAACGCCAGATTGGCCGAGTCGTACACTTTTCGCACACACACGCACTCACACTCGCACCCCCCACCCACCCACACACACAAAAGTACACACGCCCCCCTCTCCCCCTCGCCACCCACTTGCAGTTGGCCGAGCAGTACACGCTCACACTCTCTCACACACACACACACTTGTCTGACAGACTGTACATTTGACCACACACTTGCACAAACACGCATAGTGGGGTTGTACACACACACACACGCGCAACCCACTTGCAGTTGGCCAAGCAGCACACTCGCAAACCAACACCCAAACACTGAAGATTACGCCACCAAGGCGTCCGATGAACTGTACATTGACTCGACAAGCACACACGTACACACACACACAACCACGCCACCCACTTGCAGTTGGCTGAGCAGTACACGCTCTCACATACACACACACACACACACGCGTGCGCATCCACAAACACACACACACACACACACACGTCACCCACTTTCAGTTGGCTGAGCAGGTCACGCTCACACACACACACAGGTGGCCAGTGAGGATTGCTTCATGTATCAGTGCGGTGCCTAGCGCGCAAATTGCTGCGCCAAACGGTGTGTGTGTGCGGGAAAGAGGTACCGGGCGGGTGCCAGGTTGCGGGATCACCAGCCACCAGCGCTGCCATCACCGCCTTGGTGGCGTCCACCCCCCGACGAGGGCGCGCGGTAGCACTGGGCTGGCCGGTGATCTGGTTTGCGGCTGTGACGGCCACGCGGGACGCCCCGCGCCTTAACAGAGCATCTCGCCCAGCGTGAGCGCCCTGACCTTGGAGCACAGCCCGGTCAACAGGGCATCCGTCCTCTGACACGTGCGTGCCCGCCTGCACGCCCATCTGGCTCGCCAGGGACAGGGCTAGCACGTCCGCGGCACCGCCGCCACAGTGGGCAGACTGGAGCCGTCCGGGCGCGCTCGATGACGTTTGTGAGATCTGCACGTCAGGGGCTCGATTAACGTAGGCGCGTTCTCGTCGCCGAGCCCTGGACCCAGCAATGCGGCGCTGCTGGTGACGAGGATCTCCGTGCCGCTGACGAGCGGGGTAAAATACGACTGGCCCGGCTCCTGCTAGACTGCCCCTCGGTGGAACACTTCAGGAGCGGCTTGCCCGGCGCTGCCATGGCTTGGCGAGTAGCCACAGCCCTATACAATATAAGCTCTTCGCCAGGGGCTCCCGCCCTGGCGCCGCTCGATGGCGGACAACCGGGACAACTGCGCTTGGTACTGGGCGGCTGAAAATCTGGAAATTTCCCCTGACCCGCTCTGACGCACAGCGCTACTGGTGAACTGGTCCTGATGGGGCGAGGCTATGTGGCAGATGGGGCAGCGGTACGATGGAGAGCACGATGCACGATGGCGAGAATTGCGGCGAGCATGCACCCCCTCTCACAACGATCGGACTCAAGCAGATTGCGGCTCCTAATGGTTTACTGTGCCTGGATGGAAGAGAGAGACGGATGGCGAGAAATTGAGAAACATGGGAAGCGAGGCACATGCGGCTAGGCTTTGTGAGGAGGTTGTGGCGCAGGGGTTCCTTGCCCCAAGGCGCAGATTATAGATGGCGCAGCAATCAATACACTAGCCGTGCGGCATGGGGCGAAGCGAGGCCCCACCAGCGGGCGGGCACCATAATGGAGATGGCGGCTAAGAACGGGGAATGCGGCTACCGGGGATGAGACTACGGGTTATGCATGCCAGGGGACGGCGGACAAGGCTAATGCGTCACGGCGCATGGGTAAAGAACGGGGAATGAGGCTACGGGAGCTGGCGGGCGCGGCGCGCGCACGGCGCGCGCGGCGCATGGGGGTTGCATGGCGGCGCTCTGCGCGTGCATGCATGGAGGAGATTGCTGGCGGGCATGGAGGAGCTTGCTTGAGGGCAAACAGGAGATTGCTCCGCGGGCGTGGAGGAGATTGCAGGCGGGCATGGAAGCGGATGGCGAGAAATTGAGAAACATGGGAAGCGAGGCACATGCGGCTAGGCTTTGTGAGGAGGTTGTGGCGCAGGGGTTCCCTGCCCCAAGGCGCAGATTATAGATGGCGCAGCAATCAATACACTAGCCGTGCGGCATGGGCGAGGCGAGGCCCCACCAGCGGGCGGGCACCATAATGGAGATGGCGGTTAAGAACGGGGAATGAGGCTACAGGGAGAGGATACGGGTTACAGATGCCAAAGGGGACGGCGGAACAAGGATCAGCCATAGGTGTCACGGGAAATGGCTAAAGAACGGGAATGAGGCGGGTGGTACGGGTGCTGGCGCGCATGGAGCGCGGCGCGGCGCATGGAGATCGCATGGCGGCGCCCATGCATGGACGAGATTGCTGGCGGGCATACAGGAGATTGCTGGCGGGCATGGAGGAGATTGCTGGCGGGCATACAGGAGATTGCTGGCGGGCGTGGAGGAGATTGCTGGCGGGCATGGAGGAGATTGCTGGAGCCAATGGCGGCGGCGGGACTAGTAGTAGAACACAGGCGCACACCAACAATGCATTGCTGTCACTACCTGGGTGGTATAGGGTGGATCTGGGGGCCCAGTGTCCTGTCTAGGTCCAGTGCGTGCGCGCGTGTGGGGGTTTATCCTCACCCCTACCAGGTAGCCAGCCAGTTTCCCACAAACTGAGTTTAAGGTGTCGGGCGCTAGCGCCGACACCGGTCTTATACATCATTACTGGTGTCACACAGACTGTAATATCCATCATCATCAGCCACGGCGCTGCCGCGGCCCATGCTGGGAGACGGCCCTTATCCTCCCCCCATGCAGGACGCCATGCGGCACCGATCTCGACGAGTTGATCGACGAGTGGAGGAGCTGGCGCCCGTCAATGCATGCTGGACATTGGTCAAGATGGCTGCCCGTGGAGGCGGGCTACCATCACGGCTTCAGCGGTGGCGACCGCCGAGGCAACACAGAGTAAATCCGCTTCACCAATCGCAGCGTTCGTCACCGCGCTCACCCTCGGAGGCGCTCGTCTGCCGGTGACTGGCGTTGGAAGGTCTTCAGGCAGCCTCCATGACAACTCCGTCGCCCATGCACCCCAGGAGGGTGGGACCTGGCCATGCATGAGGCATAGGGCGCCGGCTGAGCCCCATGCAAACTAGAGCTGGACAGCCGTGCACTGCCAGGCGGGGACCGTTCCAGTCAGCGCTAGTCGGCTCTGCCGGCTTGACTGGCCACAAGGCCACTACTGTGACCCTGAGGAAGGTCCTCTCCTATATGCTCCTTGCCAGACATGTCTCTCAGAGACTGCTGTTTGGGGTAGTCTAGCCGGCGGGAGCGGTAGTCTATCGGCCGGGAGCCGGCGATACTCTAGATAGTACTTAAGTGTGCTGGAGTATCGGCGGGTGTCTCTAGTACAAGAGTAGCCTGCTTAGCTGGAAACCCCGTATGACTGTTACTGTTACTGCACGTTGGTGCTTGTGGCGGTAGGGCGTGCGGCGCGCTCGCACACACGTGCGTGCGCAGGCGGGGCTGAGGTGTACCCGTCGGCACCCCATCTGCTTTTCGGGCGGCTCTCAGAAGACCACCAGCGCCGCCCTGCCCCGCTGCCACATAGGGTGTCTGCTGTGCACACGCCATTCTTTTTACGCATGCGTATCTGCGCCAGGTGACGAAAGGAGGGGAGAGCAAGAGTCTGGCGTATTACACTGGTGCACAGTGTGCCTGTAGCAACCTCCGAGCCCCCATTTGCGCTACGCCTCCAACAAGTGCGTGGTCCCTCAAACATCAGCTCGTAGCCACCCCCTGCCCTTGTGAACGCACGCAGCCTTTCCCTGCCCTCGTTAAACCAAGACGCCACCGCCTACTCCTCCATCGCATCTGGCGCGTCCCCGCTCCCGCCTCCGCTGCCCACGTCCACCACGAGCTCGTACTCCTGGTCGCACCCCATCCACGAGTCGCACATGAAGAAGAGCGTGAGCGCGTGGGAGCCGGGCGCAGAGGGCGCAGCAAACTCGAGCTTGACCTTGGACGCGCGTCCGAGCACGACGCGCTTGATCGCGAGCAGCGTGTTTGCCTGCGCGTGTACGTGTGCGCGTGCGTGTGTGTTGTGTGCGCGCGTGGAGGGTCGGCGAGTGCGACTGACGCCCTCGGGGTAAATGTGCATCGAGTCGGGGACGCATTGGAGGGAACGAGTCGGGGACGCATTGGAGGGAACGCCCCCCCAGACAGCCGGAGTCCAACACAGTCCAACACAGTCCAACACACCGCTTCTACGTTCTACTAGTGCGCTCGGGGGGGTGGCAACACCCCGGGCGCGCTGCGATCCAGGTGTCGACGACGCGAGTCCGATGACCCTGTAGCGTAGAGCCAACCCAAGGAGGGCATACCGGCCCGGCATCACAGACGGCCAAGGACGCCTCGCGGACTTGAGCTGGCTGGCCGCGGATGCGAGCAAAGGGGAAACAAGGCACCCCATGCATGCAGCCTTTTCCTGCCCAGTCCCCGCGTGTAGCGGGGCACGCCTGGCGACGCGTCCAAGTCGTCAATCAGAACACCAGAGTGGCTACGTTCAACGTGCGGACATGTCCTGCAGAGGACGAGGGACTGGTCAAACTGGCGAGTCTGGTGCAAGATTGCGCCAAGCTTAGCGTCGGTGTTGCAGCGCTTCAGGAGCTGCGCAGGACCGGCTCCGGGGAGGCGCAAGTGGCTACGGGCGACACGTCGTGGACGCTGCTATGGTCGGGTGGGGAGCACCGGCAGCGTGGGGTGGGCTTGCTGTTGTCCCCTGCATGGGCATCGGCACTCGTCTCCTGGGAGGCGGTGTCCGACCGCCTCATCCAGGCCCGCTTTGCAGCGGACCGTGGGCAGATGATCACCATCGTCAGCGCCTACAGTCCAACGGAGGCAGCGAGCGACGAGGAGGCTGGCGACTTCTACCTTCGAGTAGCGGCGCTCGCGGACAAGGCCGACGACAAGCGCGATCTGCTCATCGTGGCAGGTGATTTCAATGCAGCAGTGGGGAGGGATTCGGTGTCCGACCACGAATGCGTTGGCAAGCACCTGCCCCTCACGGAGCCAGCGGTGGCCAGCAGGAACGGTCGCCTGCTCCGTGACACTGCCACTGCATGCAGCCTGCGCGCTGCCAACACTCTCTACCCCCACAGGCCTGAGCACCAGTACACCCACATCAGCCCCATGGCTGTTGCACAGAGCAGACGGCATGCATGCTCTGTGCGCCGCCTGCACAGCGTCAAGGACTACATCCTGGTCGCGCGCCGCCGCATGCATGCGGTGACAGACTGTAGGGTGCGTAGGAGCCCAACCTGGGACAGCGATCACTGCATGGTGGTACTGTCCATGCGCCTCCGCATGCGAGCCTCCCGCCATGCAGGCGGCTCTCAGCGGCGCGCATGGGACTCTGCACAACTGCGGCGCCCGGCTGTCCGTCGTGAGTTCAACCTCCAGCTGTCCGATCGCTTCGGGCTGCTGGAGGCCGTGCCGCCCGAGGGCGCTGATGCCCAGGCGGAGTACGACGCGATGGCTGCTGCCATTCGCGAGGTGGCCACCAACCACCTCGCTCCACGCGGCAGCCGCCGGCGGCGCGGCTGGCAGTTCACTCTGTCGCAGCGCACCCTCCGGCTCATGGACGCCCGGCAGCGCGCGCACACGGCATGGCTCAGGAGCAAGTCTGCTGCTGCCAAACGAGAGCGCAACCGCGCCAACCGCGCGGCCGACGCAGCTGTGCAGAGAGACAGGGAGAGGTGGATCGGCCAGCAGGTGGCGGAGGCGCAAGACATGCTACGCAAGAAGAATCTGCGCCAGTTTGCGCGCGCGTGCGACAGGCTGGCGGGCCGCAGCCGCAGCCATCAGATCCCACCTGCCATGCGGGACGTCTCGGGCGCGCTGCACAGCGGTCCAGACGGGGTGCTGAAGGCCATGACAGAGTCATTCGACAAGCTATATGGCGGGGAGACCAAGCTCAGCGACGAGACCCTGAACCAGCTGGAGAACGATGTAGCGGCGTTTGAGCTCACACGCGCCACAGAGGTGGACGAAGCGCACGGGCGCCCCCCTGACCTGGCTGAGACGGAGGCGTGTGTGCGAGCGTTGCGCTCGGCCGCCGCTCCGGGCGGTGACCAGCTGGACGCCATGCTGTTGCGGTGCCCACCTGCCATCGCATGGCTCCACCGGGTCATCATCGCCGTATGGCGGTCGGGGAGAGCCCCGAGGGAATGGAAAACTGCTATTATCACACCGTTATATAAGGGGAAGGGTCCGCGTGACTCCCCTGGTAACTACCGCGGTATAAGCCTTCTCTCTATTGCCGGGAAAGTGTACGCTGCCATACTTCTGCACCGCGTCTCCACGCAGGTTGATGGTCAGTTGCATGCAGTGTGGTTTCAGAAAAAGCAGAGGCACTGTTGATGCAATTTTTACTCTGCGCTCGCTGAGCGCGGCACATGCCGAGTACAAACAATGCATGGCTGTGGCATTTGTCGACTATTCTAAAGCTTACGATTGCATAAACCGTGCGGCACTGTGGAGAGTCCTTAGATTATATAGTGTTCATCCGCACATTATTGATCTGTTGGAGGATCTTCACACCAACACCGCAGCTGCCGTGCGGCTGGCTGGGAAAATCGGGCACGAATTCCCCGTGTCGTCTGGTGTGCGACAGGGGTGCGTCATTGCTCCTGTGTTGTTCAATGTTTTTATTGACCACATAGTGAAAAAGGCGCTAGACATGATGCCAGAGGGGGCTGGCGTGTCAGTCGTGACCCGAGCCGGCGGCTCTGTGTTGTCGTCGTCGGTTGAGCGCATAGTAATGCTGATGTATGCCGACGATTTATGTTTGTTCTCGCATGACCCAGCTCAGTTGGCGCTTATGCTGAAAATCCTTGACAAAGTGTCCTCTAGCTTTGGCATGCAAATCAACGCCGCCAAGACAGAAGTGATGATTTGCCAGCAGATTTTGTCGCGGATCTGCCCACGTTTGCGCTGACTGGTGGTGAAGTGAAGACCGTCTCTGCATTTAAGTATCTAGGGAGTTGGATAACCCAGAGTGGTGGTGTGGAAAAGGAGATCGGTGTGCGTATCGGTCGCGCGCTGGGCGTGTTTGCGTCTTTTGATAAGATTTGGGCCAGCAAGAAGATGCAAGTGCAGTCTAAGATGCGGGTTTACAACACTTTCGTGCTGCCCCACTTTCTGTACGGCTGCGAAACATGGGCCCCTACTAAAACACAACTGACTCGATTGGAGGTTGCCCACTCTAACTGCCTTCGTCGCATTCTGGGTGTGCGCCTGGTCGACCGGCACAGATTAACTTATATTCGGCAGGCGTGCGACACTGAGCCAATTGAGAGCCTTGTGGCAAAGCGATCAATGCAGTGGCTAGGCCATGTGATGCGCATGCCGGCTTCTCGTCTTCCTCGTACAACTTTTGACTGCACAATGGGTGTGGCTCGGCAGCAGGGCCGGCCTCCAGCCTCCTCCCGACACTATTTTCTTAAGCTACTGATTCAGCAGCTAGGCGAAACTAGTGGCACTCGTTCTGATTGGAAGACTTTTTCCGACACGGCGTTTGAGCGTGCTCAGGATAGGGTCGGGTGGAGAGCCGTGGTGTGCGGTCCGGCTGCCCCTCAGGCGCCGGCCCCTCCACCACGGTGGTCAAGTAGATTGGCAAGCGCCACTTGACCCCCTATCCCCTAGAAGCAGTTACAGTTACATCGGCTTTCCAGCAAAGACTACCTCTAGTCCTAGTACCACCGCCTAGACCCAAGTCCAGTTCTGGCCCTAAAAAATACTTGTGAGGGGCGGTAGCCACCAGCCGGCTGCCTGCCAACGTGTAGTCCCAGAGCAAAAAGGAGAGCTATTGTGCGACGCCTCCAAAATAGGTCCTAACTGCTTCTAGGGATAGGGGTCAAGTGGCGCTTGCCAATCTACTTGACCGCCGTGGTGGAGGAGCCGGCGCCTGAGGGGCAGCCGGACCGTACACCACGGCTCTCCACCCGACCCTATCCTGAGCACGCTCAAACGCCGTGTCCGGAAAAGTCTTCCAATCAGAACGAGTGCCACTAGTTTCGCCTAGCTGCTGAATCAGTAGCTTAAGAAAATAGTGTCGGGAGGAGGCTGGAGGCCGGCCTTGCGCCCGAGCCACATCCATTGTGCAGTCAAAAGTCGTACGAGGAAGACGAGAAGCCGGCATGCGCATCACATGGCCTAGCCACTGCAGTGATCGCTTTGCCACAAGGCTCTCAATTGGCTCAGTGTCGCACGCCTGCCGAACATAAGTTTATCTGTGCCGGTCGACCAGGCGCACACCCAGAATGCGACGAAGGCAGTTCGAGTGGGCAACCTCCAATCGAGTCAGTTGTGGTTTAGTAGGGGCCCATGTTTCGCAGCCGTACAGAAAGTGGGGC
>VFSX01000721.1:5000-7500 GCA_016618255.1 Chlamydomonas sp. UWO 241
ATCGTCGCTCACCTCAAACCCTTAAATTAACCCTTGAGCCAAAAAATTGAACCTTAACTCTAAAACCTTCAACCAATCCGCAACTCATGTGTGCAGCCCCCGTGCTTGTCGTCCTGCAGTGTATGCGCTTGCCGTGCTTCCTGCGGACGTCATTGTCGCTCACTTCAAACCCTCAAATTAACCCTTGAGCCCATAACAGTAACAGTAACAGAAACACGGGGTTTCCAGCTAAGCAGGCTACTCTTCTACTAGAGACACCCGCCGATACTCCAGCACACTTGAGTACTAGAGTACCGCCGGCTCCCGGCCGATAGACTACCGCTCCCGCCGGCTAAACTACCCCAAACAGCGGTCTCTGGGAGACATGTCTGGCAAGGAGCATATAGGTCACAGTAGTGGCCTTGTGGCCAGTCAAGCCGGCAGAAGCGACTGGCGCTGACTGGAACGGTCCCCGCCTGGCAGTTCATGGCTGTCCAGCTCTCGTTTGCATGGGGCTCAGCCGGCGCCCCATGCCTCATGCATGGCCAGGTCCCACCCTCCAGGGGTGCATGGACGACAGAGTTGTCATGGAGGCTGCCTGAAGACCTTCCAACGCCAGTCACCGGCAGACGAGCGCCCCGAGGATGAGCGCGGTGACGAACGCTGCGATTGGTGAAGCGGATTTACTCTGTGTTGCCTCGGCGGTCGCCACCGCTGAAGCCGTGATGGTAGCCCGCCTCCACGGGCAGCCATCTTGACCAATGTCCAGCATTCATTGACGGGCGCCAGCTCCTCCGCTCGTCGATCAACTCGTCGAGATCGGTGCCGCATGGCGTCCTGCATGGGGGGAGGATAAGGGCCGTCTCCCAGCACGGGCCGCGGAAGCGCCGCGGCTACTCGCCAAGCCCTGGCAGCTCCGGGCAAGCCGCTCTTGTAATGTTCCACCGAGGGGCAGTCTAGCAGGAGCCGGGCCAGTCGTATTTTACCCCGCTCGTCAGCGGCACGGAGATCCTCGTCACCAGCAGCGCCGCATTGCTGGGTCCAGGGCTCGGCGACGAGAACGCGCCTCCGTTAATCGAGCCCCCCATAACCTTGAACCTAAATCCTGAAATCTAAAACCAAATCTGCAACTGACTCGTGGAGCTCTTGTGCTTGTGTACTGGTTCGTCGCGCTCTTTGCGGACCTCATCGTCGCTCACCTCAAACCCTAAAATCGACCCTTAGCCCTTAACCCTTCAGCCTAAACCCTAAACCCTAAAACCTGAAACCTAAAACCAATCCGCAACTACATCGTGCGGCCCTCGTGTTTGTCTTCCTGGCCTACGCGCTCGTCGCGCTCTTTGCGGACGTCATCGTCGCTCACCTCAAACCCCCAAATCCACCCTGAAACCGAAAACCTAAGACCTAAAACCCAGAACCTTAGACCTAAAATCTGAAACCTCAAACCGCCAACCAATCCGCAAGCTCATCCGTGTGGCCCTCGTGTCTGTCTTCCTGGCATATGCGCTCGTCGCGCTCTTCACGGACCTCGGCGTCGCTCACCTCGAACCCTCAAATTAACCCTTGAGCCAAAAACTTTGAACCTAAATCCTGAAAAACTTGAACCAAATCTGCAACTCATTTTTGCAGCACTCGTGTTTGTCTTCCTGAAGTGTACGCACTCATCGCGCTCTTCGCAGACCTCGTCGTCGCTCACCTTGGAGAACCCTGGAATTGAATGCTCGAACAATTAAACCTGTAACCTTCAACCTCCAACAACCAATCCGCAACTCATTCGTGCAGCCCTTGTGTTTGTCTTGCTGAAGTAAAGGAATAGGCGCTCGTCGCGCTCTTTGCAGGCCTAATTGTCGCTCACCTCGAACCCTCAACTTGACCTTAAAACCAGAACCTTGAAAGGTTTTAGGGTTCTAGGTTTCTAGAACCTAAAACAAAACTGCAACTGATGCATTCAGCCCCCTGCTTGACTTCCTGGAGTGTACGCGCCCGTCGCGCTTTTTGCAGACCTCATCGTCGCCACCTCGAACCCCCAAATCAACTCTGAAACCCGAAACATAAAACCTAAGACCTGGAACTAATCCCAAAAAACATATTGCAGCCCTCGTGTTTGTCTTCCTGGCCTACGCCCTCGTCGCGCTCTTTGCAGACCTCATCGTCGCCCACCTGCTTCCGGAGTGCACGCTTGCACCGGACACGAGGGAGTTTCAGGCAAGGAGGGAGGGAGGGAGGGAGGGAGGAAGGGAGGGAGGGAAGGGAGGGAGGGAGGGAGGGGAGGGAGGGGAGGAGGGGGGAGGGAGGGAGGGAGGGAGGGAGGGAGGGAGGGAGGAGGGAGGGAGGGAGGGGGAGGGAGGGAGGAGGGGAGGGAGGGAGGGAGGGACACACACACTCTCACTCACACAGACTTGCCCCCCCCCCTCCTGACACACAGAATGTCCTTGATGACAGCAACACCCGCTACCAGGGCACACACACACACACACACACACACACACACACACACACACACACACACACACACACACAC
>VFSX01000721.1:12500-42500 GCA_016618255.1 Chlamydomonas sp. UWO 241
CGTCTGGCACACACGCACGCGCACCCACACACCCACCCACACACACACACTATCTCTCACACACGCACACACACACACACACACACACACACACACACACGCACAGTTCCCTCTGGTGTGGGATTCCTTGGCGCGGGCGTCGTTTGGAAGGGCTTTGTGAAGTCGGCGACGGGCGACGAGGACACGCACCAGGTCTGTCTTGCATTTTGTGCCTTGGCTGTCTACCCGGTTGCCTCGCAGATGTCTTCATTTATGTCTGCCTGTCATTTCTGCCTGTCATTCTTCTCGTCTGTCTTCTTTCTGTCTGCTTTACCTTATGTGATGCATGTACAATGTCCATCTGGAAGGCATCTTGAAGGGCCGTGTGAAGTTGTCGATGGGCGACGAGGACACGCACCAGGTCCGTCTTGCATTGTGCCTGCCTGGTTGTCTGCTGTATCTGTTTTCTGTATCTGTTTTCTGTATCTGTTTTCTGTATCTGCTTTCTGTATCTGCTTTCTGTATCTGTTTTCTGTATCGGCTTTCTGTGTCTGTTTTCTAGTCTGTGTTCTGTGTCTCGTCGAATCCATTTTAGTTCGAATGCAATACCCATCTTGAAGGGCTTTGTGAAGTCGTCGACGGGCGACGAGGACAAGCACCAGGTTGGGATTTCCCCTCATTTCCCCAACTAGATTGAGGGTCTCTCGCACATCATCCCTGGCCTGACTCTTTTGCGGCTCTCTGTCTTCTGTGTGCTGCCCACTGCCTCTTTGCCATCATATTGCAGCCCAGAAGGAAGGGATGTGAAGTCGACCGCGGGGGAAGAGGACACGCACCAGGTCCATCTTGCACCGCATCTCCTGCCCGTGTCTTTGTTGCTGTTTGTGGCTGTCTGTCTTCTGGTCTCGCCTCCCCGATCCTTGTATGTGGGTCTTTCCCACGGCGTGTTAGGAAGAGTCGTGTGCAGTCGACAGCAGAGGAGGAGGAAACACCGGGACCGTCTCGCATCGCATCTCCTGCCTGTGTCTTTGTTGCTGTTTGTGGCTGTCCGTCTTCTGGTCTCGCCTCCCCCATCCTTGTATGTGGGTCGTTCACACGGCGTGTTAGGAAGAGTCGTGTGCAGTCGACAGCAGGGGCGGAGGAGGCACCAGGTCCGTCTCGCACCGCATCTCCTGCCTGTGTCTTTGTTGCTGTTTGTGGCTGTCTGTCTTCTGGTCTCGCCTCCCCGATCCTTGTATGTGGGTCTTTCCCACGGCGTGTTAGCAAAAGTCGTGTGCAGTCGACAGCAGGGGAGGAGGAAGCACCAGGTCCGTCTCGCACCGCATCTCCTGCCTGTTTTTTATTTGCGGTTGTATCTCCTTGACAAGGCCAACGAAAAGCGCGATCTGCTCATCGTGGCAAGTAATTTCAATGCAGCAGTGGGGAGGGACTCGGTGTCCGGCCACGAATGCGTTGGCAAGCACCTGCCCCTCATGGAGCCAGCGGTGGCCAGCAGGAACGGTCGCCTGCTCCTCGACACTGCCACTGCATGCAGCCTGCGCGCTGCCAACACTCTCTACCCCCACAGGCCTGAGCACCAGTACACCCACATCAGCCCCATGGCTGTTGCACAGAGCAGACGGCATGCATACTCTGTGCGCCGCCTGCACAGCGTCAAGGACTACATCCTGGTCGCGCGCCGCCGCATGCATGCGGTGACAGACTGTAGGGTGCGTAGGAGCCCAACCTGGGACAGCGATCACCGCATGGTGGTACTGTCCATGCGCCTCCGCATGCGAGCCTCCCGCCATGCAGGCGGCTCTCAGCGGCGCGCATGGGACTCTTCACAACTGCGGCGCCCGGCTGTCCGTCGTGAGTTCAACCTCCAGCTGTCCGATCGCTTTGGGCTGCTGGAGGCCGTGCCGCCCGAGGGCGCTGATGCCCAGGCGGAGTACGACGCGATGGCTGCTGCCATTCGCGAGGTGGCCACCAACCACCTCGCTCCACGCGGCAACCGCCGGCGGCGCGGCTGGCAGTTCACTCTGTCGCAGCGCACCCTCCGGCTCATGGACGCCCGGCAGCGCGCGCACACGGCATGGCTCAGGAGCAAGTCTGCTGCTGCCAAACGAGAGCGCAACCGCGCCAACCGCGCGGCCGACGCAGCTGTGCAGAGAGACAGGGAGAGGTGGATCGGCCAGCAGGTGGCGGAGGCGCAAGACATGCTATGCAAGAAGAATCTGCGCCAGTTTGCGCGCGCGTGCGACAGGCTGGCGGGCGGCAGCCGCAGCCATCAGATCCCACCTGCCATGCGGGACGTCTCGGGCGCGCTGCACAGCGGTCCAGACGGGGTGCTGAAGGCCATGACAGAGTCATTCGACAAGCTATATGGCGGGGAGACCAAGCTCAGCGACGAGACCCTGAACCAGCTGGAGAACGATGTAGCGGCGTTTGAGCTCACACGCGCCACAGAGGTGGACGAGGCGCACGGGCGCCCCCCTGACCTGGCTGAGACGGAGGCGTGTGTGCGAGCGTTGCGCTCGGCCGCCGCTCCGGGCGGTGACCAGCTGGACGCCATGCTGTTGCGGTGCCCACCTGCCATCGCATGGCTCCACCGGGTCATCATCGCCGTATGGCGGTCGGGGAGAGCCCCGAGGGAATGGAAAACTGCTATTATCACACCGTTATATAAGGGGAAGGGTCCGCGTGACTCCCCTGGTAACTACCGCGGTATACGCCTTCTCTCTATTGCCGGGAAAGTGTACGCTGCCATACTTCTGCACCGCGTCTCCTCGCAGGTTGATGGTCAGTTGCATGAGGCTCAGTGTGGTTTCAGAAAAAGCAGAGGCACTGTTGATGCGATTTTTACTCTGCGCTCGCTGAGCGCGGCACATGCCGAGTACAAACAATGCATGGCTGTGGCATTTGTCGACTGTTCTAAAGCTTACGATTGCATAAACCGTGCGGCACTGTGGAGAGTCCTTAGATTATATAGTGTTCATCCGCACATTATTGATCTGTTGGAGGATCTTCACACCCACACGGCAGCTGCCGTGCGGCTGGCGCGGAAAATCGGGCACGATGTCCCGTGTCGTCTGGTGTGCGGCAGGGGTGCGTCATTGCTCCTGTGTTGTTCAATGTTTTTATTGACCACATAGTGAAAAAGGCGCTTCACATGATGCCAGAGGGGGCTGGCGCGTCAGTCGTGACCCGAGCCGGCAGCTCTGTGTTGTCGTTGTCACTTAGCGTATAGTAATGCTGATGTATGCCGACGATTTATGTTTGTTCTCGCATGACCCAGCTCAGTTGGCGCTTATGCTGAAAATCCTTGACAAAGTGTCCTCTAACTTTGGCATGCAAATCAACACCGCCAAGACAGAAGTAATGATTTTGCCAGCAGATTTTGACGCGGATCTGCCCGCGTTTGCGCTGACTGGTGGTGAAGTGAAGGCCGTCTCTGCATTTAAGTATCTAGGGAGTTGGATAACCCAGAGTGGTGGTGTGGAGAAGGAGATCGGTTTGCGTGTCGGTCGCGCGCTGGGCGTGTTTGCGTCTTTTGATAAGATTTGTGCCAGCAAGAAGATGCAAGTGCAGTCTAAGATGCGGGTTTACAACACTTTCGTGCTGCCCCACTTTCTGTACGGCTGCGAAACATGGGCCCCTACTAAAACACAACTGACTCGATTGGAGGTTGCCCACTCTAACTGCCTTCGTCGCATTCTGGGTGTGCGCCTGGTCGACCGGCACAGATTAACTTATATTCGGCAGGCGTGCGACACTGAGCCAATTGAGAGCCTTGTGGCAAAGCGATCAATGCAGTGGCTAGGCCATGTGATGCGCATGCCGGCTTCTCGTCTTCCTCGTACGACTTTTGACTGCACAATGGATGTGGCTCGGCAGCAAGGCCGGCCTCCAGCCTCCTCCCGACACTATTTTCTTAAGCTACTGATTCAGCAGCTAGGCGAAACTAGTGGCACTCGTTCTGATTGGAAGACTTTTTCGGACACGGCGTTTGAGCGTGCTCAGGATAGGGTCGGGTGGAGAGCCGTGGTGTACGGTCCGGCTGCCCCTCAGGCGCCGGCCCCTCCACCACGGCGGTCAAGTAGATTGGCAAGCGCCACTTGACCCCCTATCCCCTGGAAGCAGGACCTATTTTGGAGGCGTCGCACAATAGCTCTCCTTTTTGCTCTGGGACTACACGTTGGCAGGCAGCCGGCTGGTGGCTACCGCCCCTCACAAGTAATTGTTAGGGCCAGAACTGGACTTGGGTCTAGGCGGTGGTACTAGGACTAGAGGTAGTCTTTGCTGGAAAGCCGATGTAACTGTAACTGTAACTGTAACTGTATCTCCTGGTCTTGTCGCCCCTGTCTGTGTCCTTCCCAAAGCATGTTCAAAAGAGCTGTGTGCAGTCAACGGCAGGGGAGGAGGACGCACCAGTTCCGTCTCGCACCGCATCTCCTGACTGTGTCGTTGTGGCCATCTTTTTGTAGTTGTCTATCTCCTGGTCTTGACTCCCCTGTCCTTGTGTGCGTGTCCTTCTCGCAGCCTGGTAAAAAGAGCCGTGTGCAGTTGACGGCAGGGGAGGAGGACGCACCAGAGGTCCGTCTTGCACCGCATCTACTGCTTGTGTCGTTGTGGCTGTCTGTTTGTGGCTGTCTGTCTTCTGGTCTTGTACCTCTTGTCCTTGTGCGTGTGTCCTCCCCAATGGGTGTTAGGAAGAGCTGTGTGCACACACACACACACACACACACACAGGTGCACGGCCTCACAATCGCGGCGAGCAGCTAGCTCACACACACTCACACACACACACACACACACACACACACACACACACACAAAACACACACAAACACACACACACACACACACACACAGGTGCACGGCCTGACAACCGCGGCGAGCATATGGCTGAGTGCCGCCGTCGGCGTGGCGGCAGGGGGCGGCATGTACTTTGTCGGTGCGTGTTAAGGGCGCAGGAGGGGCCGCGTGTGGTGTTGTGGCGTGTTTTTTCATTGTGTTGTGTGCTGTTCACCCTTTTTTGCATTGTGGCTTGTGCGATGGTGGCAGCAGCAGGTGCCATGTACTTTGTCGGTATGTGTGCGACGGGGTCGCGAGAGTTCCTGCCCTACCACAGCCCCATCATCTGATCCGCACAAGTGAATGCGGTCATAATGCTCAGAGAGTTTGGGGGTGCGCCTCTGGCGGTGGTGGGCGCCTAAGGCGGTCGGGGTTGCAACTGAGGCGGTCGGGATGACGCCTAAGGTGGCCCACGCAACTCCGACATGCCTCCTCCCTTTGGTTTGTTTAACAACACTGTTTCTCTCCACGCACTCCACTGCCCTGATGACCCCCCCCCCACACACACACACCGCACCCCCATGTTTGCGCGTAGCGACCTTCTCCACGCTCACCATCGTCCTCATGCTTCGCTTCGGCCCACGCAACTCCGACCGCCCGCACGACGAACACGGCAACGCGCCCGACCGCGACAACACCGACAACACCGGCGCCGAAGCCAATGGCCGCGCGCGCGACGGCGACGGCGCGCACGACGGCGACGGTGGCGACACGGGAGAGGTCGGGCTTGGCGAGATCGGGCTCGCTCCTCTCGTGCGCAGGGGCAGCAGCGGCGGCGCTGACGGTGGGGCGCTGACCGTGGATCGGTGTCGTTTTCAAGCACGCACACATGCATGCACGCACACGCACAAGACGGCGACGGAGACGACACGGGGGAGGTCGGGCTTGGGGAGATCGGGCTCGCTCCTCTCGTGCGCAGGGGCAGCAGCGGCGGTGCTGACGGTGGGGCGCTGACCGTGGATCGGTGTCGTTTGCAAGCACGCACACATGCATGCACGTACACGCACACGACGGCGACGGAGACGACACGGGGGAGGTCGGGCTTGGGGAGATCGGGCTGGCACCTGTTGTGCGCAGGGGCAGCAGCGGCGGCGCTGACGGTGGGGCGCTGGCGGTGGATCTGTGCCGTAAGCATGCACGCACGCCAGGGCCGTACAGGGGGGGGCGGCTGGGATCAGGAAAATCGGACGGGGTCTGGCGAAGGCATCAGGAAGACCGGACGGGTATCTGGCTGGCCGTCCGGAAGTGTGAAAAAGTGTGGACGTTTTTTTTTTGTACACTGCCCTGTGTCCGCCCTGTGTCTCTGTCTCTTCCCACGTCTCCCTCTCTTCATTAACCCATCACAAAGCCTCCTCATTCCCGTTGCCAATCTGTATATATGTACAAAGCGTGTTTATTCGGTATGCTCTTAATCTTAAGAACTACACTTGAGTAGTTCCAAGTAGAACTTATAGATATGTAATTCAGTCGTCTGCGCCCTCTGCGCGCTCGTGCGTGGCCGCACCCAGTCGTTGTCCTCATCTTCCACAAAGACCGGCTTAGTAGCAGTGACCCCATCGTCGAGGGTGACCTCAAAGTCACCCTCGTTCTGGATGTCGTCGGCACACCTATCAAGATAAAACTACAAGCCTTTAGCTGCCCCTAGAAAAAGAAGAGAAAAAAAACGTGATTCTGGACGCACTGAGCCAGCGAAACAGGGATTTTCAGCAGCTCAACGAGGATTTCTTTTGGATTTTGACTTGCCTAAAAGTGTTCCAGCCCCGAAAGAGATGCTTCTAATGGGATTTGCCCCTGGGTGGGATGGGTTTCCCACGTTGGCTAACCACTGGCTTAACAAAACGGATCAGGGAACATCATCCAGCGCTCCGACTGCGGGCCCTCCGGGCCGAGCGTCGGCATCCGGAAAATCGGATGTCGCGCGCGCCATCCGCTTTTTCTGGTTTCGGTCGATCGGCATCCGGATCGGATCCGTTTGTACGGCCCTGACGCACGCACCTGGTCGACCGGCACAGATTAACTTATATTCGGCAGGCGTGCGACACTGAGCCAATTGAGAGCCTTGTGGCAAAGCGATCAATGCAGTGGCTAGGCCATGTGATGCGCATGCCGGCTTCTCGTCTTCCTCGTACGACTTTTGACTGCACAATGGATGTGGCTCGGCAGCAAGGCCGGCCTCCAGCCTCCTCCCGACACTATTTTCTTAAGCTACTGATTCAGCAGCTAGGCGAAACTAGTGGCACTCGTTCTGATTGGAAGACTTTTTCGGACACGGCGTTTGAGCGTGCTCAGGATAGGGTCGGGTGGAGAGCCGTGGTGTACGGTCCGGCTGCCCCTCAGGCGCCGGCCCCTCCACCACGGCGGTCAAGTAGATTGGCAAGCGCCACTTGACCCCCTATCCCCTAGAAGCAGTTAGGACCTATTTTGGAGGCGTCGCACAATAGCTCTCCTTTTTGCTCTGGGACTACACGTTGGCAGGCAGCCGGCTGGTGGCTACCGCCCCTCACAAGTAATTGTTAGGGCCAGAACTGGACTTGGGTCTAGGCGGTGGTACTAGGACTAGAGGTAGTCTTTGCTGGAAAGCCGATGTAACTGTAACTGACGCACGCACACATGCACGCACGCACGCACACACGCACGCACGCACCCCCCCACACACACCCCACAGACAGCGCGGAGCGCGAGGCGCTGCTCCCGCATGGCCGGATGCTCTCGTCGAGCGAGCAGCTTGCAACGGGCACGTCGCTCACGTTCGGCAGCGCGTCGTGGGCACCTGTGGGCGGCCTTGCACCCAGGCAGGGCGGCGGCGGCGGTGCCGGCGGTGGTGGTGGTGGCGGTGTGCGTGACGGCGGCGAGTCGGAGGCCGAGCCCGGCACGCCGTCGCTGCGCGGGCTCAGGGGTGGCGCGCCCGCGGCTGTCGGGCCGGAGCACCAGCGCATGACGCGTGCGCTGCTCGAGGCGCACGCAGCGGCGGGCGCAGACACGGGCGCGGGAGTGGGGTCGCCGTTTTCGGGGCTAACGCAGCAACATGGCGGCGGCGGCGGCGGCGGCGGCGGCGGCGGCGACACGGACATCGAGGCCGGGGGGGCGCCGCCCCGCGAGTGGCGTCGCGACGACGCGGCGGGGGAGCGCACACCAGCGCCTCGGAGCAGCACCGACCGCGCGCCGCCGCCGCTGCCGCCGCGCTCGCCCGGGGCGTCCACGGACATGTCGGGCGGCGCGCGGCGCCGGCCGGCGGCGGTCGCCCATGCGCGGCAGGCGTCGACGTCGTCGACGAACCGGAAGCTGCCGCGCAAGCCGTCTGCCAGCCTGATGTCGTCCACCTGACTGTGGGCGCCACCACGCTGCACCAGCCGGTGGCGGGCGCCCATGTGGGCTCGGTGGCGGCAACCAGCCAGAAGCAAGCTGGATGTTTTTATGTGGCGTCCCACTGTGAATCAATAAGATACCATCACGTGGGGGGGGGGGTTGTTCTATGTGCGACATAGGATGTAAGTGGCCGCCACATGTCGTCCACCTTTGGGCGTGGCTGGCGGAGGCGGCGGCAATACGAGGTTTAACATGTTATTCATGTACGCGCCTGGAGGACCCTGGGGCGTGAGGCCTAAACTACATGTCTAGGGGGGCTTTTCTAGGAGAGCCCGCAAGGCCACGCAGAGCGGCAATAATAGGGGGGGGAGGGTCATGTTGCCCATGTGGCTGGCGCCGCATAACTTGGGGCATTTTGAAAGGTTCCGTAGCTGTTCAAGGTTTTATTCAGGTGCGGGTTGAGCAGTCAGTGGAAGTAGTCTTTGAAACTTGTTGTTGTGCTGCGGGTTGTGGGTCGACAGTCTCCATCTTGCTCGTCATTGCATTCAATCAAGGGAAATCTCGAAAATCGTCGACGTTCGTGTGATATCTGGCGGTGGCTTCTCATTGTTTACCTAACGAGGCCACCAGCTCGCCCACAACACAAGTGCCATGTGTCGGGGGTCTGGGGAAGCAGCCCCGTCTACCTTCATCTGAAGCATCTAGCACACAGGCAGCATGCTGGGGCAAGTGCTGACAGTGTGGCCCTTGGAGTCGCCCAGCCCAGCTTGGCCGGCTGCCAACGGCTTCATTGCCAGCCATGAACACACTCGGGGAAAGAGCAATCTCCGGACGGCGTCAAGGGGGCGCCGTTAGGCACCAGAAGGTTATGGTGCTTTGGGCGCCACTGGGAGGCCGTCCAGGGCGTGTCTGCTGGGCGTCGAAGGCGCAGCTGGCGGGTGCTGTGCTGGGGCGTAGCAGTGCGATGGGAACGCCAAAGACGTCCATGGTGCGCCCAAGAGAGGTCCGGCAAGAGGCATTACAGACTGCTGCGCAACTGTGTAACGCAAGGGCCTCTTCAAGTAGGCAACCTTGGGGTGATGCAGCGCCCTCGCAGCAGCGATGCGCCAGCACGCTTGCGCCAATGACCCAACGCCAGCCAGCGTGCCCCACGTGCCAACACCCTACACTAGCGCCAGCGCCAGCGCCAGCAGCGCTGGGACAGCCAAGCCGGCAAGCCAGCCAACACTGCCATGCTGAGATGCTCAAACCTCCACAGTTGAGGTCTGGCGGTTGGGCGGGCCGGCGAGTTGGTGGGCTGTAGCCTGCAGCTGGCGGGCTGGCCGCCTGCAGCTGGCAGACACTTTGGCTGGCGATATGGTTCTGGTGCCGGCGCTTGCAGTTTGGTGCTGAAGCTGGGGGGCGGACGGGTTGGCGCAAGCGATGGAGGGCTGGCGGGCCGGTTGGATGGTAGGCTGGCGGCGTGGTTCTGGCACCGGCGCTGATGCTGGCAGGTCGGTGTTGAATGGCTGGCACGTGCGCCGGCGGACTGGTGCTAGTGGTCGGCTGGCAGGGTGGCAGACCGGTTTAGGCGCCGGCACTTGCGGTCGGCAAAGATGCAAGCAGTCTGGCATGCTGGCTGGTTGGGCTCGGTACCGGCGCAACCGGGCTGGCACTGATGCTGCTGGCTGGCCCAAGGACGCCCGACACCCGAAATTCTCGTTGATCCTTCCGCAATATCATACCCTACTGGTAGGCTGGCACGTTGCGTAGCCTTGCGGGCTCTCCTAGTAGAGCTGGCACATGACATGTGAGCTAGAGCTGGATGTGTCGAGAGCCCCCCCCAGGGTGAAGTCTAGGCCTTACCTCACGCCCCGGGTTCCTCCGAGCGCATGCGTGTAAAAACTGCCAAACCTGCCGCAGCGGTGGACGAGTGAGGTTACCATGTGGCCCCGTGCTTGTGTAGTGGCAAACCAGTTCTACGAGAGCAGTCAGCTAGGGGAGGTGGGAGATCAAGCTCGTTGTAGTCGGCTTGGCGCCAATATCAGCTGGCTGGTTGCGAGGAACGAGGGTGGGACTTGAAGTGCCACAAGATAACACAACGCGCGGTGGAAGGAATTAGGAAGGGGGCGGCTAGAAGCGCCTTTTATAGTCGTGGCGACTCAGGGGTAGCGAGAGACGCCTGTTATAGTCGTGGTGACTCAAGGGCGAGAGGCGCCTTCTATACTTGTGTTGACTTGGGCTCAAAGCGGCGAGAAGCGCCTTCAGTGGTTGTCGTGGCTTAAAGCGGCGAAAAGCGCCGTTTATAGTCGTGGCCACGAAGAGGCAGCGAAAGGCGCCTCAAAGTAGGGTCGTGGCAGGGCATGGCCAGGTGTCCGGGGGCTCAGCGGCGCTCGTTACAGTTACAGTTACAGTTACATCGGCTTTCCAGCAAAGACTACCTCTAGTCCTAGTACCACCGCCTAGACCCAAGTCCAGTTCTGGCCCTAACAATTACTTGTGAGGGGCGGTAGCCACCAGCCGGCTGCCTGCCAACGTGTAGTCCCAGAGCAAAAAGGAGAGCTATTGTGCGACGCCTCCAAAATAGGTCCTAACTGCTTCTAGGGGATAGGGGGTCAAGTGGCGCTTGCCAATCTACTTGACCGCCGTGGTGGAGGGGCCGGCGCCTGAGGGGCAGCCGGACCGTACACCACGGCTCTCCACCCGACCCTATCCTGAGCACGCTCAAACGCCGTGTCCGAAAAAGTCTTCCAATCAGAACGAGTGCCACTAGTTTCGCCTAGCTGCTGAATCAGTAGCTTAAGAAAATAGTGTCGGGAGGAGGCTGGAGGCCGGCCTTGCTGCCGAGCCACATCCATTGTGCAGTCAAAAGTCGTACGAGGAAGACGAGAAGCCGGCATGCGCATCACATGGCCTAGCCACTGCATTGATCGCTTTGCCACAAGGCTCTCAATTGGCTCAGTGTCGCACGCCTGCCGAATATAAGTTAATCTGTGCCGGTCGACCAGGCGCACACCCAGAATGCGACGAAGGCAGTTAGAGTGGGCAACCTCCAATCGAGTCAGTTGTGTTTTAGTAGGGGCCCATGTTTCGCAGCCGTACAGAAAGTGGGGCAGCACGAAAGTGTTGTAAACCCGCATCTTAGACTGCACTTGCATCTTCTTGCTGGCCCAAATCTTATCAAAAGACGCAAACACGCCCAGCGCGCGACCGACACGCACACCGATCTCCTTTTCCACACCACCACTCTGGGTTATCCAACTCCCTAGATACTTAAATGCAGAGACGGTCTTCACTTCACCACCAGTCAGCGCAAACGTGGGCAGATCCGCGTCAAAATCTGCTGGCAAAATCATCACTTCTGTCTTGGCGGCGTTGATTTGCATGCCAAAGCTAGAGGACACTTTGTCAAGGATTTTCAGCATAAGCGCCAACTGAGCTGGGTCATGCGAGAACAAACATAAATCGTCGGCATACATCAGCATTACTATGCGCTCAACCGACGACGACAACACAGAGCCGCCGGCTCGGGTCACGACTGACACGCCAGCCCCCTCTGGCATCATGTCTAGCGCCTTTTTCACTATGTGGTCAATAAAAACATTGAACAACACAGGAGCAATGACGCACCCCTGTCGCACACCAGACGACACGGGGAATTCGTGCCCGATTTTCCCAGCCAGCCGCACGGCAGCTGCGGTGTTGGTGTGAAGATCCTCCAACAGATCAATAATGTGCGGATGAACACTATATAATCTAAGGACTCTCCACAGTGCCGCACGGTTTATGCAATCGTAAGCTTTAGAATAGTCGACAAATGCCACAGCCATGCATTGTTTGTACTCGGCATGTGCCGCGCTCAGCGAGCGCAGAGTAAAAATTGCATCAACAGTGCCTCTGCTTTTTCTGAAACCACACTGAGCCTCATGCAACTGACCATCAACCTGCGGCGCTCGTCCAGATGTAAAAAAATTAAGCCACGCATACGCGCCATCTGCAACGAGCCATCTGCCACGACCTCGGCGCTCGTCCGGATCCTGCCAGATGAAGCCAAGGCCACGCGCAAACAGCCCTGCGCCAACAGCCACGAGCTCGGCTGGCTGTGCCTCGGCGCTCGTCCGGATCCTGCCAGACGAAGCCACGGTCACGCGCAAACAGCCCTGCGCCAACAGCCACGAGCTCGGCTGGCTGTGCCTCGTTGCTTGGGGAGAGCAGCTCGCAGCCGGCGTCCTCCTCCTTGCCTGCTGCCGCGCCGGCGCCGGTGTCGTCACGCGGGGAGGCCACACCGTTCCACACTGCAGACACAACCACCGTGCAAGTGGGCAAGTACCATGTCCCCGCATCGATGGTGGCAGTGCCATAGCACGCAGGGCCTGCACGGGTTTTGGGTAGGGGCAAGTGGAGACGCGTCGCGTTCATGTTGTTCATGCGTGCACACAAACGCATATGTGTCGACGACACACGTATGCACACACAAACAAGTTGCAATTCACACACGCAGCAAACACACACATACACACACACGTGCACCCAAAGATGGATCATACACACACAACACACACACACACACGATGCTGCATCAGGCAGGTTGCAAAGGACCGCTTGTGGCACATGCACATGTTAGCATAAGCGGCAAAGGCACCCACCAACATGGCGGATGCTAGTGCCCTCAAATATCCTACTCGCACTTGTTGGTCGCCGTGTTGCAACTGTAACTTTGGAGATTCCCGAAGTCAGCATCTGCGCGAAGGTCAGTGGGGAAGCACAGGCAATGGAGAGTCGGGAGGCTGGGCTAGCACGAAATGGCAATGTGGTGTGTGCGATTCTGGGTGGGTGGGTGGTGGGTGTGTGTGCGCGCGTGTGCTATCAACTGCCACAGGCCTTCTAAAGTACATTCGATTCCTGTAGGTGCACTCACGATCAATTAATGATCAGGTTATCAAGCGTTGTTGTGTGCAAAGAGGGTGGGTGTGGCAGGCGTGACTTTTGAAACCGGGGCACAGCTGCATGGGGTTGCAAGCACAGTAACAGGGCCCACGTGCGCAGTGAAAACCAACCACCGGTGTAAGAGCCACCCATGTGCATGGGCTGGTGTTCTCGAGTATGACCAATTGCTGTGCATGCTCGTGTGGCCATGTAACGACCAGGTGCTTGATCATGTGTGAAGGGCGCGGGAGTGGCATGCACATGCCAACGGCCAAGCGCGCCAACTGTGAGCACACCAAATGCATGTTTTGCGTAAGGGACAAGTTTCGTGGGTCAACTGCTGCTCACCCGACTTGAAGTGGCAGGTGTTGCTATGTGTGGCCATGGGTGCAGCTGCTTTTTTGAAATGGCACCGGCTGGTAACGCTGCAATGTCACATTTGCGATGCTTGGCGCATGTGTCCCCACTCCCACTCCACCCCTCTCACCGACAAGGCACTCCACGCACAGGTTGGTCACAGTGTCGCAAGTCCCCATAGCAAAAGAAGAAGTCAGTCGGCGCCGTTTGTCCATTGCGCAGTCGCTCCCTGCACGAATCCCGACAAGGGACACAGGTGACGGCGAGTTAGGACGGGAGGCTAGCATGCCGTGGTAGTTGCATGGTGTTTTTGTGTGTGTGTGTTTTTGTGTGTCTGTGCGTGATTGCAGGTGAAGGTGTGAATGTGCGCACATGTACATTCATTTCCCGCGTTTCACCTATCCTGCTGATATACTACAAGTGATTTTGTCTATGAAATGATGTGGCACCACATGCACATGTAAATTTATTTGCCCGGGGTTGACCTATACTACTGCTATACAACAAGTGTTTTCGTCTTAGAATCGTTCATGGATTGATGTGGCACCATCGTGTGCAAAGGGGCCTGAAGGGAAGCTGTGATCAACCTATCACGCTTGACCACAGACGCTTAAAATAAGTCTTTGTACATGATGGCACGACACGTTCCATGGACGAAATCGGTCATATTAAAAATCAACCCCGGCCAAATGTACACGCGCACGCACGCACACCCTCGCCTGCGCACACTGTGAGCACAAATCAACATCGTGCATCTCGCACCGAGGGAGCCGCTCACCCAACCCACACTTACATGAGGTGCGAGCACGTGCACGCGCAGAGGCACAAGCACACGGGCTCATGTGTACACCGGCATAACTTCAACTGCGTCATGCATGAGACGCGTGCGAGTGCAGCCCCCCCCCCCCCCCCTCCCGCCCTCACCTGATGGCGAGATAGGAGTCCGGGTTAGCACGAAACGGTGTATTTGTTTGTTTGTTTGTTTGTTTGTTTGTGTGTGTGTGTGTTTCTTTGTTTGTGTGCACGCTTGTGTGTGTGCATGTGAGTGTGGGTGGGCGGTGTTGCTGAGGGGGTTAAAACATGTTGGAGCGTGTGTGTTGAGTGCAGCCGGTGCCTGTGGTGGGGTGTGGGATGCGTCATCGGTGTGGGCGAGGCAACAACACGCGCGACCACGAAAATTGTGCACCGCACCCAAGGCAGAGGTTCATGGGGCTCATGCAGCTCACCCGACTTGCGCCGTAGGTGCGGGCGTGGGAAACAAGCACATGGACTGGTGTGCGCAGCAACTGGTCTGCTGCATCAGACAACCAGTGCCACTGCAGCCGTTGCCCCCCCCCCCTCACTCACCATCAACACACTCGACTCACTGATTGGTCGCAGCGTTGCAAAAATGGTGAGGTGGCACTTGTCAGTCGGCGCCTACCCGAGGCGTAACTGGCGCAGTCACTCTCTGCGCCAAAGTGGGAGGATTTGTGACAATGTAGGGTGAGCATGAAATGGCAATCGCGTGGTGTGTGTGGGGTGGGTGGGTGGGTGGGTGCTTGATTACAATGTCGTCGTCGGAGAGGGCGGGTGTGGCACGCGCACGGAAAGTGCGCAAAGCACCAGCCAAAACGCGCGACTTTTGCAACAGGGGCACAGTTGCATGGGGCTGCCACAGCTCACTCGCATCTGTAGGTTAAACGACGCACAAGCAACAGGGTCCACTGTGCACAGTGACAAGGTACGAGCACACCGCGGGGCGGCGTGAAAATCCAGCGAAGCTCCCCCCTCAAACGGGCACGTCAACACGAACACACACGCACGCACACACACAAACACACACTCACACACACACACGCGTGCATGCACAGCATTCAATGATTGGCACAACACGCAGGCACACACGGACATGTGTGCGCACACCTGTCCCGCAACGATGAGCCTTGTGGAGCCTTGAGCAGTTGCCGCATACACACCCGCGCGCGCACGCTCACACACACACACACACACACACACACCACACACACACACACACACAAACACACACACACGAGCGCACCCGCAGACACCCACACACCCACACACACAGGTTTGTGCGCCATGCTAGCCCAGTGACCACCCCATGCGCGCGCACGCTGCATGCGCGCGCATGGCACAACGCATGGAGACACGTCAATCTCACAGCCGCACCTAGGAATGCACATGCAGCGCTGTAGTCAAGTCCCATGCGTTGAGGGGCACGGGAGGAAGCGGGGCTCAGTTCCGTAACCCGTTCCGTAACTATCGGCCCCCCACACCGCGCCGCATGGGCCCTGCCCCGCCCCCTGTAATGCAACTGTTACCCGAACACATAACGTCGGGCGCGCGATCGACGCGGTGGGGAGGAGAGCGAGCACGTAAGCCCGCGGCCCGCACCCCGTCCCCTCGAGATTGCCCCCCCTCTCGCCTGAACGCAGCCTACCAACCCACCCCCCAGCGCTGTCCCAATCCATTTATGCAAATTTATGGTGCGCATGCGGGGTGCTTGGGGCGACGCAAGGGCAATGCACCCGAGGCAATCCCCTGCGGTAATGGCGGGCAAGATTGTGTCCAACACCTGGGACGCGCGCCCCGACGCCCCTGCACCCTGGCAACGCGTTGCATATGTTTATGGTAACAGGTAATGGGCAGGGAACCCACGTATTGTGCGTTTCGCAATATCGTGAATATTACGCAATGAATAGGGGCTACGCCCCTTGAGGGGGGCTTCGCCGAAAACCAACCAACGGTGTAACATCCACCCGTGTGCATGGTAAGTAAGGATATAAGTATAGCCCGAAGGGTGGTACATGTCGGAACCAACATGTGGCCCGACATTCGAGATCCGACTTTAAAATCCTTTGGTATGAAGGCGGGCCCCCTTGAACCCGCTCTCTTGCAGCCATTTCGGAGATGTGAACCACACCAGTCACAAACGATGTCACGTGTGCAGCTCCTTGTGCGTGTGCAACGTGCCCTCGCTCCTCCCCCCCCCCCTCGGCGCTACAGCCTCACCAACAAGACACTGGACGCACACGTTTGTCGCAGTGTTGCAAATTTGGCTTGAGGCCGTGGCAGTGACCCGCTGCATAAATGCCACTGGGGAGGCGCAAGCAAAAGCGGGTCAGGTTGCCACGCAATGGCGCTTGTGCATGCATACATATGCATGTGTGTGAGTGTGTGTATTTGTGTGTGTGTGTGTGTGTGCCTTTTGTTTGTACAACCCACAAGGGTGGGAGCGTACGACCGATGGCGTGGGGTGGCGGGGTGCGTGCGCGTACGTGTTCTTTAGTATGAGCAATTGTTGTGCATGTGCGCGCAACCATGTAATTACCAGGCGCTTGATCATGTGTGAAGGGTACAGGATTGATGGGGCATGCCAACTTCACGGGCGCGCCAACTGTGAGCGCACCAAATGCGTCTGTTTTGTGAAAAGTTGCGTGGGTCTGCTGTTGCTCACCCGACTTCAAGCGGCAGTTGCTGCCTGCATGTGTTGCCAAGGGTGCGACTGTTTTTTTGAAATGGCACCAGCGGGTGACGTTGCAGCGTCGCATTTGCGATGCTCAGCACATCCCCCCCCCTCTCACCGCCAAGACACTCCACGCACTGGTTGGTCACAGTGTTGCAAACCTCGGCAGTGGGGCTAATGCCAGTCAGTCGGCGCCGATTTTCAATTGCGCAGTCGTTCTCTGCGAGAATCCCAACGAGAGGCACCAGTGATGACGAGTCAAGAGGACAGGCTAGCATGTCGTGGTAGTGGTGTGGTGTTTTGTGAGTGGTGTAAGTGTGTCATTGCATGTGATGGTGTGAGTGTACATGTGATGCGTGTGAGTGCACATGTACATAGAGTACGAGCGATTTCGTCCATGGAATGATGTGGTGCCATCGTGTGCACGGAGACCTTGAGGGCGGCTGTGGTCAAGCTCGCACGCTTGACCACAACTGCTTCGTAGACCTCTCTGCACACGATGGCACCACACCGATCCATGGACGGAATCGGTCATATTATAAGTCAGCCCCGGGCAAATGTACATGCGCGCACACGCACACTCTAGCCGGCAACGGCACACAGTGCAAGCGCAAGCCAACATCATGCGTCTTGCAACCGGGTAGTTGCCCACCCAACCCACACTGACATGCATTGTGAGCACGTGCACGCGCAGTGGGTCGTGTGTACACCGTTTTAACTTGAACTGCGTCACGCATGCGACGCGTGCGAGTGCAGCCCCCCCCCCCACCACCACCCGAGCACCCCTCACACACCTTCAACACACTGAACGCACGTGTTGGTCGCAGTGTTGCAACTTGGCTTGGCGGCGTCGGTGCAGTCAACCGCTGCGTAAGAGCCAACGGGTGAGCGCGGAACTCAGCTAGTCAAGAGGCCAGGCTATAACGCATTGGCACTCGCAGGGCCCGCATGCGCACTGGCACAGTCAGTCAACTAGCGCCACATGTGCGATATCCAACAAATGCCCCCTCAGATGTGAGCACTCCCTCCGCGGGCGTTGCAGCCGCACAGTCAACACAATCGACGCACGCATTGGTCGCAGTGTTGCAAACCGGCGTGTTCACGATGTCAACAGTTAGTCGGCAGCTTGGAGAAGTGCAGTCACCAGCTACGCGAATCCAAGCAGGGGGGAACATGCAGGGCAGATGCGATGACGATTTATAGTTAGGAGGCCGGGCACAAACAAAGTTGCCATTGTGAGGTGTGTGTGGGGGGGGGATGATGGGTGGGCACGTGGTGTGTGTGTGTGTGGGGGGGGGGTGACTTCAGAACAAGTCGATCTCCGCCGATGCGCTCACACCCATGTAACGACCACATGCTTTAGTGCTGCTTTGGGTGGGGAGGTCATGTGTGGTACAACAACAATGGTTCTTGGGGAGGTCAACGGGCGTATTCATTTCATGGCTTCCTCACGGCATGGAGTGCAAGGTCCAGCAGGCCCAAGGCGAGGGTCCGGGGGCTGCGCCCCTCGTCGGTCGCAGCAACCTTTGCGTAGGAGCAGTGGATTGCACGGAATGGTCTTGGAAACATGGTCAACGCGTTCTCGGAAATTTTCGACTTATGAGGCCAACTTGGGTGGGCGTGGCCGTATATGTTGTGGGATTGTTTAGATGCCTTCGCACCAAATATGGACCGCGACGGCGCAGCTCACCGAGGTGTGTCGGAGAGTGTCGTCTATAAGATTTACCAAGGCTGACTCAAGGGTTATTCCTGTTGTTGAGAAACGCCGTATTCCTGGATGGTTTCGCACCGCATACGGACGGTGACGGCGCAGCTCACAGAGGTGTGTCGGAGAGTGTCGTCGTATAGTGTTTACTGACTCACCCAAATACACACACGCAGACAAACGCAAGCCCACGCAAGCCCACACACACGCACACACACACACACATGCATGTCTACCATGCGTTCGCACTCGCGCACGCGCTCAACCGATCGCTCATCATGCCGCGGGTGCAGTGCTGGTGCTTCGCACACACACAAACACACACACACATACACACGCACACACACACACACACACACGCACACACACACACACACACGCATGTCTACCATGCGTTCGCACTCACGCACGCACTCAACCGAACGCTCATCATGCCGCGGGTGCAGTGCTGGTGCATCCAAACGCACTAACACACACACACACACACACACACACACACACACACATACACACACACACGCACACACACACACACACACACACACACACACGCACACACACGCACACAAATACACACGCAGGTCTATTATGCGTTCGCACTCGCGCACGCGCTCAACCGAACGCTCAACATGCCGCGGGTGCAGTGCTGGTGCATCCAGAACTGGTTCGAGAACCCGCTGTGTCGTCTCCCGGGGGACCTGCACACGCGCTTCCCGCTCGACTGCTCGGCAGAATTCCTGTTCGACATGAACAAACTCTACAGCGTCGAGGTCCAGGGCGTGCGCGTGCCGATCCGCGAGTACTCCTTCCTTGACAACCCGCGCCGCCCGCGCGACGCGCCACTCGTGGTGACCGTGGATGCGGCACTCACATTCTCTGCCCAATATTCAGAGGCGGGCCACGCGCTAAAGGTGGGTTAGAGCCGAGGATTAAAAGAAATTTAATTAAAATAACAACTCATTTAAAATAAATAAAGAAGAAAAAAATCTACAATCTCACACCTGCGAGATATGGCAAGCACTGATCTGAGGCCTGCACTGATGTGGCCTGCTCTGATGTGGCCTGCTCTGATGTGGCCTACTCTCATGTGGCCTGCTCTGATGTGGCCTGCTCTGATGTGACCTGCTCTGACGTGGCCTGCTCTGATGTGGCAAGCACTGATGGGGCCTGCTCTGATGTGACCTGCTCTGACGTGGCCTGCTCTGATGTGGCAAGCACTGATCTGGGGCCTTCTCTGATGTGGCCTGGTCTGATGTGGCCTACTCTCATGTGGCCTGCTCTGACGTGGCCTGCTCTGATGTGGCCTGCTCTGATGTGGCCTGCTCTGATGGGGCCTGCTCAGATGTGACCTGCTCTGACGTGGCCTGCTCTGATGTGGCCTGCTCTGATGGGGCTTGCCCTGATGTGACCTGCTCTGACGTGGCCTGCTCTGATGTGGCAAGCACTGATCTGGGGCCTGCTCTGATGTGGCCTGCTCTGATTTGGCCTACTCTCATGTGGCCTGCTCTGACGTGGCCTGCTCTGATGTGGCCTGCTCTTATGTGGCCTGCTCTGATGTGGCCTGCTCTGATGTGGCCTGCTCTGATGTGGCCTGCTCTGACCTGCTCTGACGTGGCCTGCTCTGATGTGGCAAGCACTGATCTGGGGCCTGCTCTGATGTGGCCTGCTCTGATGTGGCCTGCTTTTGCGCTTTCGGCCGCGCTGCCCATCACCGGCGCCTCCGATGCCACTCCCATCAGAGGAGCGAAACGCGGTGTAGTCACCAGAGCCAGTCACGGGGTGTGCGCGCTTGCTTGGCGGTGACTGATAAGTGGGCGGTTGGCGGTGGCGGGTGAAGTTGTCGCCAAGCTCCACCGTCATCTCTGGCAGAGAGCCAGCGCTGCCTTCTGCGGGAGCAAACGATGACGACAGCGTGCGGCGGCCCCTCATGAGAGAGAGCATTGGGTCCTTGAGCCACAGTGCCGTGTCGTGACCATGCGACCTCAAGCATGCCTGCGGAATGCACAGGGGAGGCAGCCAGCATGCAGGGTGTGAGCTGCCTGCCGTGCGGCCAACGCAGCAGGCACGTCTCGTCTTCAGTGCTGCACACCCAAGTATCGCCGGCCTACTCACCTTCTGCTCGCACGGCTGCAGGACTCCATCAATGTAGCAGCGCAGCATCAGCGGCAGTGGCAGCTGCGCGTGCCCGGACCCAAACAGCGTGGCCAGCTGCTGTGCTGAGAACCTCAGAGACCCAGCTGCGCCATGTCCGTCCAGCTCCTCTATCACCAGGCCATCACCTCCGACTTGCGATACATGCTGTGCCACCAGCTGGCCATCGTCATCACCAGGGGTGCCAGTTTGCAGCAGGTCCGCATGCCATTGAAGCTGGGAAGACGCGCCCCTCCTGTGCTGAGCGGCAGCAACACCAGTGCTTGGCGCAGGCACGGAGGCTGGCACAGGCACAGAGGCTGGTGCCGGCTCATGCGGCTGAAGATGGGAAGACGCACCGCTCTTGCGGCAGCAACACCAGTGGCTGACGCAGGCACGGAGGCTGGTGCTGGCGCGGGCGCAGTCGCGGGCCTCGCCACAGGAGACTGCGGTGGTGGCGCTGGGTTGCCGGCCTTTGTCACCAGCACGAATGTGAGCACTGGCAGCGCAGCGTTGGTGGCCCTGTCCAGCGTGCACGTGCAGCTTGTGGCTCTTGATCAGGGACAGCATCGGCTCCATGATCTTAATCGCCAGCCTGCCGCTGCCATCATCGGGGCGCGACACAACAACCTGCAGGTGCGCATGTGTAGAAGGGGCGCAGTGCATGTGGGGGGGGGGGTCGCGCGCATGCAGGGACGCATGGGACGCACACAGGCACGCATGGGCTCGCGCGCAGGCGCCTATGCGCTCCCTGCCCTGCCTTGCATACAGCCCCACCATACGCACACGCAAGCAATCCAACAGGTAACATGGAACCCAACCAGGCCCCCAGGCCACATGGCGGCACACAGACTGTGACTTGCAGCCGCCGGTCGCATGCATGGGACACGCGCATGCGCGCATGGGCTCCCATCCTCGCATGCAGCCCCACCGTGCGCACACGCAGGCAGTCCCACAGCTCACGTGCTGCCTCACATGGAACCCAATCAGGCTCCCAGGTCACAAACAGCGTGCATCGCTCCACATGAGCCTCAGAGAGAGAGCCCACCTGCTGCTCGCCTGGCTGGCTTTTTTCATCGACGCTACTCTGCAGCAGCACCTTCATCAGCATCTCAGCGTCGACAAACAGCTCTGCGATGCTGCCATCGGCCCGCTTCACGGCTCCGCTGCTCGATCCCTCTTTCGGCGGGTTACCGACTCGGCCGCCATCGCACCCACTCTCTACAGGGTGTTGCGTGGCATGCGGTGGTGTAAGCGACGGTGCTGACGTACGGACAGGGTGAGCGTGGCACTGAGGGGTGCCTGAAGTGTGGGGGCTGCTTTCGCAAGCTGACACCACTTATACTGCCGCCGCGTGCAGTCTAATGAATGCCATAATAAACCGCAATGATCATGGCGTGGTGAGCAGCGGGAGGGCGGAGGCGGAGCATTTTACGGCGCACCATCCGCACCGACGAGATGGGAGACGAGGAGGCGTGGCTGGGGGACGACATGACACCCCTGGCGCACTCCAAGTAGATCTGGGTCCTGCCGAGGTTGAGAGATTTCATTTCAGAGTTGTACAGCCTGCAATACACGCACCCTTGCGGGGTGCGTGGGATTCAGAAGTTGTGCTTCGCGGCCACTAATCGCCACGGTGCAGGCGTAGTGTAGGCGGGTCCCCTGAAACAGCAACTCCATTGACAGTGCACCACCCTGGGCTGCAGCACCGTCACATCCACGTCCACACCCAGAACGGAGCCAACTGCATTCTTTGCAGCAGGCGCCATTGAAGCCCGCCGACGGCCTTCTGCACGGCGACCAAGAAGCAGGCGTCCGCGGCAGCGAGGTGCTGTTGTAGGATGGCTTGGTGGGCGAGCGCAGGATGTGGTGTGTGTGAGCAGAGGGCTGTCAGTGGGGTGTGGTACTCTGAGCACCCAGAATGTCACATTATCATCACCCACCGGCCATTCCCTGCTGTGCCTCTCCACCTCCGATGCCGGAGTGACCAGCTTGGCGATGTCAAGTTCCTGGGTGCGGGGTGTGGCAGGTGTGGGGGGAGGTGTGGGGAAGTGTGGAAGGGTGTGGAGTGGCGCGTGCGAGAAGAGGCTATGCATCGGCGCCGCACCCCCATGGGCACGGGGCATCAGCGAGCCTGCAGCATCAGCGACAGTGATCCCGCCGCAAGCCGTATGCCGCTCGAGTCCGGATTTCCCGTTTCCCAGAAAACCACCCCACACTTGGTGGCAGAGGGCGTGGAGGGGTGCGTTGGAAAGCTCTTGCCGCGAGCAGCACAACGGTTCATGCGTTGCGTGAAAGACCAGTGACGTCCTTAGCGCCCCCGCAGCCCCCGCTGCGGGGGTAAAATGGTTAATTTGGGGGGAAACTGCGGGGGCGAAACGCGAGAATTTTGCTACAAAAAGTGTGAAAATTGGCAATTTCACACTTTCCCGCAAAAAATCGCCTCCTGCGAGAGCAATTTGGCATATTCCCTCCAATGTTGCGGGGGCAAACAGGACATTCTCGGTTTCTTGAAGGACACCACTGGTGAACACTCGCTATGAATTGTGCCTGGTATGAGCGGTCAAAGTTGCTCGAGCGAGAAAAAAAAAACTAGGGCTCCTAGTAAAATCCTTCCCAGGGATCACTGATTAGCGAGCCTGCAGGCAGCCAAATATACACCTTTAAACCCTCCCACTGCCCTCCCACGCACCCCAAAAACCAACCCAGCAAAACCTGCTTCTGTAGCCGCTGCTGCGCCTCTCGCTGCGTACAGTCACGTGGTGCAGTCTTCAGACAGCTGGGTTGACCACTCACCCCCACCCTGCCGTCTTCAGGCAGCTGGATTGACAACTCACCCCAACCCTGCCTTGCCCAGTCCTCATGCTACGTACACACACACACGCACACACACACATGCACCTGCTGCCACAGCCGGGCCTGATGCGCCTCGCCCAGCCCTTGTGCTGCGAACACACACACACACACACACACACACACACACACACACACACACACACGCACGCACGTGCTGCCGCAGCCGCGCCTGCTCTGCCTCGCCCACCCCCCTCGCTGCATACACTTGTGTGGTGCATGGGGCGTCCTCACCTGGCTCCCCTGGGCACTCAAACACGAGGGGTCCTCGGGACGCAAAAATAACCACGTTGTGGAGTGCCTCCGAGTCCTAGAAGTGTGCGGTTAGGCATTCAGGCATTTAGGCAAGGGCAGGCAGGGGCAGGCTCCATGCATCCAGGCAGGACTGAATAGTGGTGTCGGCTGGAGGGGCAGCCGAGTGGTCGCTTGGGACGCTAACACGACCGCGTTGCGGAGCGCCTCTGAGTCCTAGAAGTGTGTGGTTGGGCATTCAGGCATTTAGGCAAGGGCAGGCAGGGGCAGGCTCCATGCATCCAGGCAGGATTGAGTAGTGGTGTCTGCTGGAGGGGCAGCCGAGTGGTCGCTTGGGACGCTAACACGACCGTGTTGTGGAGCTGCTCCGAGTCCTAGAAGTGTGTGCTCAGGCATTCAGGCATTCACGCAGGGGCAAGCAGGGTTTCAGGCGTTTAGGTATTCAGGCAGGATCGGTTGGTTGGTGGTGTCGGCTGCAAGGGCAGGCGAGTGGTCGCACAGGGTGCACACACGACCACGGTGGTGGAGGTGCTCCGAGTCTTAGAAGTGTGCGCTCAGGCATTCATACATTCAGGCAGGGGCAGGCAGGGGCAGGCAGGGTTGGGCTGGTCGGGCTCCATGCACCCAGGCCGGATTGCGTGGTGGTGTCGGCTGCAAGGGCAGGCGAGTGGTCGCTTGTGACGCACACATGACCACGTTGGTGGAGCTGCTCCGAGTCCTGGTGTGCGGTCAGGCATTCAGGCATGGCAAGCACTGATCTGGGGCCTGCTCTGATGTCGCCTGCTCTGATGTGGCCTGCTCTGACGTGGCCTCCTATCATAGTGCCTGATGTGGCGTGCAAACATGTGGCCTGATCGGGTGTTGCTTCCTTTCCTGAGATCTGAAGCTTGCTCTGACTTTGCCTGCTTCCATGTCGCATTCTCCGAGCTCTGCGACCTGTTCTGATGTGGCCACCTAACCAGCCCCCCCTGCCAATTTTGTTTCCCCCCGCATAGGTCCCCCTCCAACGCAGACGATGTGGACATTGCCAGCCAACAACCAACCGACCAGCAACAAGCAACAACCCCAACAACCAACAACCAACAACCAGCAACCAGCAACCAACAACCAGCAACCAAAAACAAAAAACAACAGCCAACAGCCAACAACCAACAACCAACAACCAACAACCAACAACCAACAACCAACAACCAACAACCAACAACCAACAACCAACAACCAACAACCAACAACCAGCAACCAACAGCCAACAACCAACAACCAACAACCGTAACAACCAACAACTAAAAACCAACGACCCCAACAACCAACAACCAACAATCAACAATCACCTATACATCCATCACAGGTCCCCGCAAATGCAGACGACGCAGACATCGCGAAAGCGCTGGCACCCTACCAGGTGGTTGCCCTAGGAGTCTGGTGTAAGCCCCGTCAGCCCTCCTGAGTTCAAACATAAATTGTAGAAGGTGTGGACCACTCACCGTCACACCAAAAATACCGCTGGAAAGGCCTAAAGGTCAGCCTTCTGAGACTGTCCCCAGATTTTCCAGGAACCCAGTATTGAGGGAGATATGGGGTTGTGAACCTATGAGTGTGCTAATTTGCCCCACTTCCTCCTACCACAACCACAACTTTTGAGGCGCGCAAGTGAAGGCGGTCGCAACGCCTGAGGCGGTCGGGGCACGCCTCAGGCGGTGGTTGGCACCTAAGGAGGTCAGAGTGGCGCCTGAGGCGGTCGGGGGTGATGCCTGAAGCGGCACCTCACGCGGTCGGAGGTGCAGGCAGCTCGGAGCGCAAGTAAAGGCGTCGCCTGAGGTGTTCCCTCAGGCGTTGGGAATGTGGTGGGGGTGGTTGAGGTTAACCTTGATAACAAGCAAAGCGGGCTTACAGAAGCGCTCCAAAGCTGACCCATTGGAATCAACTTCTACAGTATTACAGCCATGACTGTCTTGGCTTTTTGTTCTTATGCCCCGTCCTGCCGTCGGGGGCCTTGTCTGGGGCACCCGACTCCCACCCCTCGCTCACACCCACAGCCACGAACACCAGGCAAGCTCACCACAAACATATACACACACACACGCACACACGCACACCCACCCGCACACACACACACACACTTCACACCCCACCCCAGGCAAAGTACGCGCATATCCACACATGTACGCGCGTATCCACACGCACACACGTGTGAGCGAGCACCAACGTCGCCTTTGTCCACGCTCTGTCCTATTCTGTCCTATTCTCTGTGTGTTTGTGTTCATAAGCTCTTCGCCAGGGGCTCCCGCCCTGGCGCCGCTCGATGGCGGACAACCGGGACAACTGCGCTTGGTACTGGGCGGCTGAAAATCTGGAAATTTACCCTGACCGGCTCTGACGCACAGCGCTACTGGTGAACTGGTGCTGATGGGGCGAGGCTATGTGGCAGATGGGGCAGCGGTACGATGGAGAGCCCGATGCACGATGACGAGAATTGCGGCGAGCATGCACCCCCTCTCACAACGATCGGAACTCAAGCAGAATGCGGCTCCTAATGGTTTACTGTGCCTGGATGGAAGAGAGAGACGGATGGCGAGAAATTGAGAAACATGGGAAGCGAGGCACATGCGGCTAGGCTTTGTGAGGAGGTTGCGGCGCAGGGGTTCCCTGCCCCAATGCGCAGATTATTAGATGGCGACGCGATCGATGCACCAGCCGTGCGGCATGGGGTGAGGCGAGGCCCCACCAGCGGGCGGGCACCATAATAGAGATGGCGGCTAAAAACGGGGAATGCGGCTACCGGGGATGAGGCTACGGGTTATGCATGCCAGGGGACGGCGGACAAGGCTAATGCGTCACGGCGCATGGATAAAGAACGGGGAATGAGGCTACGGGAGCTGGCGGGCGCGGCGCGCGCACGTCGCGCGCGGCGCATGGGGGTTGCATGGCGGCGCTCTGCGCGTGCATGCATGGAGGAGATTGCTGGCGGGCATGGAGGAGATTGCTCGCGGGCGTTGAGGAGATTGCAGGCGGCAGCATGGAAGCGGATGGCGAGAAATTGAGAAACATGGGAAGCGAGGCACATGCGGCTAGGCTTTGTGAGGAGGTTGCGGCGCAGGGGTTCCCTGCCCCAAGGCGCAGATTAATAGATGGCGACGCGATCGATGCACAAGCCGTGCGGCATGGGGCGAGGCGAGGCCCCACCAGCGGGCGGGCACCATAATGGAGATGGCGGTTGAGAACGGGGAATGAGGCTACAGGGAGAGGATACGGGTTACAGATGCCAAAGGGGACGGCGGAACAAGGATCAGCCATAGGTGTCACGGGGAATGGCTAAAGAACGGGAATGAGGCAGGTGGTACGGGTGCTGGCGCGCATGGAGCGCGGCGCGGCGCATGGAGATTGCATGGCGGCGCCCATGCATGGACGAGATTGCTGGCGGGCATACAGGAGATTGCTGACGGGCATGGGAGAGATTGCTGGCGGGCATACAGGAGATTGCTGGCGGGCGTGGAGGAGATTGCTGGCGGGCATGGAGGAGATTGCTGGAGCAAATGGCGGCGGCGGGACTAGTAGTAGAACACAGGCGCACACCAACAATGCGTTGCTGTTACTACCTGGGTGGTGTAGGGTGGATCTGGGGGCCCAGTGTCCTGTCTAGGTCCAGTGCGTGCGCGCGTGTGGGGTTTACCCTCACCCCTACCAGGTAGCCAGCCAGTTTCCCACTGAAACTGAGTTTAAAGGTTCGGGCCGCTTAGCTGCCTGACACCGGTCTTATACATCATTACTGGTGTCACACAGACTGTAAGATCCATCATCATCATCACACACACACACACACCCCTTCCTCCCCCCCCCCCACACACACCAGGACGTGGGGGGCGAGAAGCTGACCGTACGTGCACACATACACACACACACACACAGAGAGAGAGAGAGAGATTGTTACAGAGAACTCTGCACGGCAGACCTAGATAGGCTGTTTCTGGTCATCATTGAGGAGATTCCATTTGGAGGCGGGTGACCAACCGTGCGCCAACAAGAGGGTCAATAACCTCATTCAAAAAGCAGTGGGGGAGAGGGGCAAATGCGGGTCACTGACGGCTGTGTTCGTCACTCCGCTTCGACTGAGTTGAAACTAGGTCTCGGCAGATTGACCTCCACAGTTGTGGAAATCTCGCTAAGAGGATCCACTCGGGTGTGACTCGCTTGGACAAGAGGTCCATGAACTCGGGTTGCTTGGAGATGTCGCGTTTGAAGTTGAAAAAGTGGGTGTTTGCGGAGGAACGGAACTTGACGGAGTGGGCGAAAAAGTCGCCGGCGCTGAGCCGGTAGGATGTGATGGCGCCGCCGGCATAGAGCGAAGTCATGTCCGGTCGGCAGTACGCGAAAAGGGCGGCAGTGGGGGGGTATATGATGTCGGGAGGGAGTCGGGGGGAGAAGGGACGGGCGGGTGTGTGGAGATGGAGGGGCGGGGGGACGGGGGAGGTGGGAGGCGGCGGATGAGGGAGCCGATGAACGTAGCACGGTGCTTGTTGATCGTGTCGATGATGGGGAACGTACAAGGGGGGAGGCATGCATCGTGGCGGTGGAGGTGTGCTCTGTGGTGTGAGGAGGGATGCCCTTGATGAGGCGGAGGAAGCGTTTGTGGGTTACTTCAAGTCGGTGGATGTGGGCCTTGTTCAACGTCCATGTCTGGCAGCCATACAGTAGGGCAGAGATCAAAAAGGCGTTGTAGAGGTGGATCTTGGTAGTGGGAGAGATTGAGTTGGAGTCCCAGAACCGGGGAGTGAGACGGTTGAAGGCGTACCAGGCACTTCCGATCCGGCGTGAGATCTCTGAGTCGAGGCTGTCGGAATCAGACGTGTTGGGAGCGTCATCAGAAGGGGCGGCGGGGGAGGACAGAATACTTCCCAGGTATTTGAACTTGGAGGTGGAGTGGACCAGGTGGGGGGGTAGATGAGGAGTTGGAGGGGATGGTGATAGGGGCGGAGGGGACGGTGTGGGCAGAAGGGTGGCCGAGGCATTGTGCCACGGTTTTGTCGTAGTTGATCGCAAGGGCCAGGTCTGAACAGATGCGGTCGAGGAGAGTGAGCATGGTGCGGAGGTCTTCCTCGGAGGGGGCGAGCAGGGCGATGTCGTCGGCGTAGAGAAGGAGGGGGAGGATGGTGGTCAAAAAGTCCTTGCGGGACTCAGGGGTCAACAGTTTTCCGTCGATCATGTAGCCAATTTGAATGCCAGCGTTGGGGAGCTGGGCAATCAGGGACCGGACAACTGTGTCGATGTAGACATTGAAGAGGAGGGGGGAGAGGGGCAGCCTTGCTTGACGCCAGCTTTGAGAGGGAAAGGGGCGGAGTATGCACCGTTGACTCGGGCTCTGGCGGTGGCACCAGAGTAGAGGCTTTCGATGTGTGCAAGGAGAGCAGGGTGCGCGCCGCGGTGGAGGAGGGTTTTCTAAAGGGCGGCGTGGTTGACACTGTCGAACGCCTTGGACAGGTCGACGTAAGCCACATGGAGGGGGGCGTGGGCGCGGGGTGACTCCTCTTGGAGGCGTCGTAGGGTGAAGATGGCATCGGAGGTGCCACGGCCCGGACGGAAGTCAAACTGGGAAGTGTGGAGGGTCGGCTCCAGCTGGAGCTTGAGGCGGTTGAGGAGGATGTGAGTGTAGACCTTGCCAGCGACGGGCAGGAGGGAGATGCCGCGGTAGGACTTGCTGCTCGTGGGTGGGCCCGAGGATGCGCCCTTGTAGAGGGGGCAGATGTCTGCTTGGTTCCACGCGGCGGGGATGGAGGAGGTGTTCCAACAGGTAAGGATGATCTGGTGGAGGGCGGTTGCGGTTGCGGTGCCGCCGTGTTTGAGGAGGGGGAGGTGATGTCGTCAGAGCCGGGGGCAGAGTTCCTGAGGGATTTGATCGCGGAGACCACCTCGCTCAGAGAGGGAGGGGAGGCAAGGGGGGAGGAAGCGAGGGGGGGAAGGGGCAGGGGGCGAAAAGTGGAGGAGGAGGAGGGAGGAAGAGGAGTGGGGAGGGAGAGGGACGCAGGGGGAGGGGGAGGAAGGGAGGGGGGGAGGGGGAGCGGGGAGGGGGGGGGACGTGGGAGGGGAGGGGAGGGAGCGGGGAAGGGGGACCGGAGGCGGAGCGGGGGTTAGTGTAGGAAGGAGGATGGGCGGAGGGAAAGACAGGGGGGGTGCGGGGGGGTGGTGGGTGTGAAGATGAGGTGGGAGGCGAGGG
>VFSX01000721.1:45000-53376 GCA_016618255.1 Chlamydomonas sp. UWO 241
TGGCCTGTGTGGTGCTGCCGATTCCAGTAGCTTCCCTACCACCAGCAGCCAGCCATGGCATTATGGTTCTCGGGCCATACGCGCCGAGCACGGTCTCATACGCCTTGAGAGGTGTCCCTGACTGTAACACCCATCATCAGCAGCTGTAAATGCTCCGCTCGCTCCGGTCCCCACAACAGTACTGTGTTGAGAACATGCGGCGCGTTTTAGCCGCCCGACGAGCCCACCTGCTGGCTAGCGCTGCTCGACCGTGACAACAGAGCCAGCGCATGCGTCAGGCCGCCAGCAATGACGGGCTGACGGGGGGGGGGGCAAGGGACGAGGGGGGGTTCGCGCGCACCTGTGCTCAAGACACGGGGGGTTCTTCCACTCTCAGGCCACACCACCTCACGACGCGAAACGACTCCTCATTTACAGCGTTGTTGCATTTGGCTTGCCCATGATGTTGATGTTCCGTCTGGGGGGCCTACTTGGCAAGGTACGGCGAGCTCAGTGGGCCGTGAATGTTGGTGTTCTGAACAGTGTCTGCGTTTCCTCACAATAAGCTGTGTGCTTCACGGTGGTGATTTAGCCAAGCTCGGGGTTTCTGCATTGGGCGTGCTTCCTTCTGTGATTCCTCGGATCGGAACGAATGACATTCCTGGAATTTCTAAAGGTGGCGCCACCTCGATTCTTCTCAGGTGTGGGGTGCAGGTACAAGGCGGGAGAGCTATATATGCATAGGCGTGCGTGGGGGCGTGTGCCGTGGGGGAGCGAGCGCACGCTACTGCGGCGACGATGTGTGTTGTGTGTGGCCATCGGTTCTAAATTCCACTCAAAACCATAGAGATGGGGTGCGTCGTGTCAAGTACAAGCAGCGGGGTGAGGCAGGGGGGAGGGTGCGAGGACGCACCCCCCCCTGCCCGAGCCCCCAGAAAACACAATACCAGCAAACACACAATACGCCATGTTAACGTGCGGCCACACGTCACATTCTTATATGCAGCAAACAGCGCGCACGGCAACCGTTCGCACGACAACATTTGTTCCAGATACCTCTCATCCTACGCGCACATCGCGTGCGGCGCGATCGCGTTCTGCTCGAGACCATGCGGCTGCATGCGCGTCGGCGCGCACGCTGCCTGCAGCGGCGCCTCGCCACCGCCGCCGGACGAGCCCATCTGCTGGCTGCTCGTCCGTGACGACAGAGCCAGCGCATGCGTCAGGCTACCAGCGGTGATGGAGGCGGGCGCGGGGAGGGCGGGGGACGAGCGGGGGCTCGGCACCGGAGGGGGGGCGCCGTCAAACGGCTCCTCGGGGCCGCTCGCGGCGGCGGCGCCCGTGTGCGGCTCGGCTTGCTGCTCGGGGCAGGGAGGCTGGGGGAGCGCGGTAGCACCACCGGTGCTGCCGGCGGCGACCGAGTCACTGAGCGCGGGCACTGGTGGCCGCCCTGCGGCCTCCTCCTCGACTTGCTCCCCCGCCACGCCGCCGCTGCTGCTGCTCAGCACACACAGCAGCTGCTGGCACGCGAGCGACACATCCAAGTCTTGCGCGGCGGCTGCCACGCTGGCGACGCGCGCGGCGGCGTCTGCGCGCGCGAGCCACGCGCGCGCGGATGCGCGCGATGCAGCGAGCCTCGCGAGCACGTACAGCACGCCAATCTCCACGTCGGCGTCCCCGCCGCCACCGTCGCCGCCGCTCGCGCCGAGCGCGTGCACGAGCTGCGCCAGCTGGCCCTCGCCCGCGAGCATCGCGGCAGCGAATTCGTCCTCCAGGCCGGCCGCGAGCAGGCAGCACGCGGCGACTCGCACGGTGCCGAGCGGGTGGGTGAGCAGCTGCACCGCGGGCGCTGCGCAGCCCGCCGCAAACGGCGCGCAGCGCGTGGCTGGGCGCGAGGCGAGCGTGAGCAGGAGCTGCATGGTGTCAAGCAGCACGCAGCTGCCGCGCGGCGGCGACGGCCACACCCCGCCCACGAGGGCGTGGGGGGGGCCCTGGCGCACCACGAGCGCTGCGGGGCGGCCGAGGCTCCTGCGCCCGAGTAGCCCGTCCATCGGGACCGCGGCGGCAGAGTGGTCAGCCTGGGGCGAGAATGCAACTCGGGGGCCGTCGGTGGTGGTGGCGGTGGGCGGCACCGGGCCACCCCCATCATGCTGCTGCTCCTGCTGCTGCTGGAGTGTGCAGATGCAGCTGCCGGGTGGCACGAGCAGCGGCACCAGGCGGAGCGCGGCCGCCCGCCACTCTGGCGCATGCTCGCGCGTCGCGACGCGCGCGCACGCCGTCAGGAGCTTGAGCGCGGCGCTCGCAACCTCGGCGTCTGCGGCCGGGTGGAGCAGGCTGGCCGCGGCGCGCACCAGCTGCGGGCACAACAGCCGCTGCTGTGGCTGAGGCTGCCCCGTTGGTGGCGCCGCGCCATGCCCAAACGCGAGCTCCGATACGAGCCCGAGCACCTCGACCGTGGCGCTCGGGTGGTCGTGGTCCCCGCTCTGCACCAGCAGGCGCAGCACCGCGTCGCCGCAGCCCTCGGCCGCCCACAGCTCGGCTTTGACGTCGTCGTGGCCGCGCGACAGGCGCACGAGCGCGTAGAGGCAGCGCGTGACGACGGCGCCGTGCCGCGCAAAGCGCCTGAGCACGCGGAGCAGCGCGCGCGTGCCTCCGAGGGAGCGCACGCCCGAGAGGTTCACCACGTCGTGCAGGAGCAGGTCGAGCGTGTCGAGGTAAGCGAGCGCGCGCTCGGGTTTGTCGCTCTCGGACAGGAGGCAAAGCAGAGGGCGCAGCGCGCCGGGGCCACTGCGCGTGCGTGTGTGCGTGTGTGTGTGAGTTTGTAGGAGTGCGTGCACATGTGCGTGCGTGTGTGTGTGAGTGTGTGTGTCTGCGAGCGTGCGAGTGTATTGTTTGCCCCGGGGGGGGACGCGTGCGACTCACGTGCTCTCGTGGCTGTCGAGCGGGCTGGTGCCGGGCGACGAGTTGCTCGATGACATGCTCTCTGCAAGCACCGCCTTTGCGAGCGCGATGCGGTGTACGCACAGCTGCGGGGCAGAGGAGCGATCGTGGCTGTGGCGCGCGGCGGCGGAGTCGCACGGCTCGCTGTCGGGCAAGCGCATTGACGCCACTGTGCTCAGCAGAGCTGCGATTGCAGCAGAGACTGGGCTGTCGTCGAGCCCGAGGGCGTTCCGGCCGCACTCTCCAAGGCTCCGCCGCTCGAGGGGCCGAGTCGTGGCTGGGTAGCCAGAGGGCCGCTCGCCCAGGCTGCGGGGCCGCCGACGTGCAGGGGCGGGGGGACCTTCTGGCCGGTCGAGGCCGTATCGCTCCACCGCACCCGTGGATGTGGCGTGCGTGGGCATGGAGGCGACGGGGGACAAGCCCCACTGAGGAGGTGCGAGCAGCAGTGGTCTGCGTACATGTAGGTTATATGTCTGTTATTCATCAGCTCAGCTGGCATGACGCATGCATGACAATTGTCTTCGGCATGCACGCGACAACACCACGCTGTATGCCAACGCTTGAGACCACGCTTGAGGCCCTTGTGCCATGGGCCAGGTGGTGCAGGTGGTCCAGGTGGTGCAAACATGCATGGCCTTGAGTGCCTCCCCCCCCCCCTCCCCACGTCAACGCACGCGCCACCACGTGGCACGACACGGCCTGACCTGCTGTGTGCGCCTGCCTGCCTGTGCGGAAGCAAGTTCCGACCTGAAGCCGCGGCGCCTCCCTGTCCTGTACCCGCGGAGTGGAGCTAGGCGGTGAAGGTGAGGTGATAGTGAATAGCGGTGAAGTGAAGTGAGGTGATAGCGGTGAGGTGGAGCGGAGAGGGAGGGAATAGCTTTGTGTGAGTGCCACCGGTACAACCACCCAGTTGACAACTCACACAAGCAATCTTACAGATTCTGCGGTCACCCAATCCTAACCTAAGCAACATCGTGAACGCATGCACTACTAACACCATTCCGTGACCATATGCACGAGCTGTACAGAGGGATTGACACCACGCACAGACAGCTGGCGAAGCTGGCACGACGCCGCACCCCACCTGCACACACAACCCATTCGTATTAAAATGCTCCGACATGAGATTGGATCATGATGTCCGACTGCCGAGGCATCAGAGTGGCAAGAACCCTGCGTCGGTCGCACCCGCAGTTTCATGATGAAGTTGTAATACAATCCACTGCTGGCGGTCACACGTTCGGCTCGAGACTTCCAGCGGGACTTAAGAGAGCAGGCACGAGGCCCACCAAAAAGTTCAAGCTACAAAAGTAGCCCACGGTAGCGCCAACCACGTAGTGGCAGGCACCAAGCAAGCAGCACCACAGTGCAGGCTCCACACCCAACCCCTCCAGTGGCCGGAGGGCGGGCCCAAGGTATAAAAACATGAAGGGACCAGAAAGCCCTCCCCCAAACTAAGGGAAGCGAAGCGGATGGTAGCACACCCGCCGCAGCACTCTACCCAGCGACCACACCGCTCCCGCCACCGCACGCGCGTGGCGCCACCTCACCTTCAAACACACCTCCAGAGGGGATGCAACTAGCAAACAGGCGCAGCCACCCACTCGCCGTCAACCACGAGGCGCGCGGTGGAACTGCACCAGGATATTGGAGAATGATGTCCGACTGCCGAGGCATCAGAGTGGCAATAACCCTACGTCGGTCGCACCCGCAGTCTTCACGGGGTCTCCGGCTGTGTGGTGCTGCTTGCAGTCTTCATACTTGGTGCCCGCCACTTCGTGGTTGGCGCTACCGTGGGCTGCTTTTCTAGCTTGAACTTTTTGGTGGGCGTCGTGCCTGCTCTCTTAAGTCCCTCTGGAGCTTTGGAACCGAACGTGCGACTGCCGGCAGTGATCCCTGGGAAGGATTTTAGTAATTGGTTTTTTTACCGGCTCCAACAACTTTGACCGCTCATACCAGGCACAATACACAGCGGGTATCCATGCAACGCATGCCGTTGTGCGGGTCTCGGCAAGAGCTTTCCAACGCACCGCTCCACTCCCTCTCCCACCAAGTGTGTGGTGGTTTTCTGGGGAATGGGAAATCCAGCTCGGAGCGGTATACGGCTCGCAGGGGAATCACTGACCGCCGGCAGTGGCTTGTAAACTCTCTTGCCTGTACATGTGCGCAAGCTGTCTGTTCATGGTCGTGGCAGAGACTGTAACAGCCGCACATGTCCAGTACTTAGTAAGCACGGAGGGTGCCCTATTATGTTGGGGCCAGCCAGTGGTCTCTGATATCTCGAGATCCGATCTTTTAAACCCTGCTCTGGCAGCAGAGGGTAGGGTGAAAACTCACACCCACTCACTTCTAATTCATCCGCTGTCCTCCGATTCCTGAGATGTGACAGATCGAGCCAGGCCAGTGACAGAGACGCAGCTGCCGACACGGCACAGGTGTGCTCCAAATCGGTCTGCCTGTCAACCAACAAGGAAGCGCGCTTACAGCTTCCTCCACAGAAAAACACCGACCCGGCGTGCGCACACAACAGCATCAATCCTGCATCGACACGCAGCGCCTGGTTGATCCAAATGATATCCAAGATGAATATAATTATGTTATTAGAGTCACACTCTTTTATTGCTCCCAAGACCCCCCCCCCCGGTGCAAAGAGTCAAACCCAGTCATGTCAAGTGTTTTGTCTCCATATGTTCGATGTGTCAGCGTACAACCAAAATATACTGGAGAGAAGAAGTGAGTGAGAAAACGTCAACGCTCACGCTATGCTGCTGCAGCAACAGTGCCCCCCCCCGCCAAGTCAAGTGTGTCAGCAGTTATATGCATGCAGCCGCCGCGTCATCAGTTCCACCGTGCCATCGTCGACGAGCGTTGCTGCTCCTTCGCCGCCTCCTGGAACCGGTCTGGCGCGGCCTTTGCGCGGCTGCTCTTCACCTTGCGCGCCTTGATGCCCGGCTCCTTAACGTGTGTGTACGAGTTGTTGTCCTCGCCGCCCGACAGCGCGCCGCCGTCAAACGAGCGGCCGTTGCGTGCGGACGCAGCGGCGCGCATCGGGTGGCCGGTCGGCGACGCATCGTTTGAGATCGGCGGCAGCTTGGTGACCTGGGGCCCGGGGCCCTTGGAGAACGCGGGCGCAAACGCGCCGTGAGGGTTCATGCCGCTGTGCATGCCGCCGTTCATACCGCCGTTCATGCCGCCGTTCATGCCTCCTGGCATGTACGCCATCATGCGCTGGTGCGACGCGATGCCGCCGGACAGCTCGATGCCGCGCTCGCGCCCGATGAGCAGCTTGTCGAGCATGCCGTCCATCTTCATCTTGGTTGCCTCGAGCTCGCGCTTGCGCTCCGAGACCTCGTTCTTCGCATCGAGCACCGCGTTGGCGGTCACCGTCGCCTGCTGGCGCCACTTCTCCATCTCGTCCTGCATGATCATCATGCGGTATGCCATCTCCTCGCGCGACCGGTCGAGCTCCGACTGCACCGACGCGAGCTGCTGCTGGTAGCTCGCCTCGAGGCGCTGGCGCTCGACCGCCTCGGCGCTGCGGATGCGCTCTTCCGTGCCCATGAGCGCCTCCTGCGCCTTTGCGACCTCTGACCGCGCCGCGTTCAACTCGCCGTCAAACTCCTGGCGCATCGACTCGAGCGCGGTGCGCTCGCCCTTGATCGCGTGGCGCTCATCGTCGAGCAGGCGCTGCTCTTGCCCGCGCTTCTTCATCACGTCCTCGAGCTTGTTTTTTGCGTCCATCTCGGCCGCGATCGACGCCTGCAGCAGCTCCTCGGCCTTCTTGCGCGCGGCCTGCTCGGCCTTGAAGTGCTTCTCGATGCGCAGGATCATGTCCTCGAGCTCCTCTCGCGCGCGCGTCTCCATGCGCAGCTGGTCGCCGTAGCCCTCGCCGCCTGCCGCCGCCTGGGCAGCGGGCGCCTCCTCGGCCGCCCTCTCGCTGTATGCAGCATACGGGTCCTCTTGCGCCACCGCGTAAGGGTCGACCTCGGCCGCCTCCGCGTGCTCGGCATAGGGGTCGACCTCTGCCACCTCCGCCTGCTCGGCGTATGGATCGGCCTCCACCTCGCCGCCATACTCCTGTGCCTGCTCGCCGTACTCCTCAGCCACGTAAGGCTCGCCCTCCTCGTGCTGCGCAGGCTCAACGTACTCCTCGGCGGGGAGCTCCTCGCCCTCGGCATACTCGTGGACAGCAGGCTCCTCGCCCTCGGCAAACTCGTGGACAGCAGGCTCCTCGCCCTCGGCGTACTCGTGGACAGCAGGCTCCTCACCCTCGCCCTCGACATACTCCTGGACAGCAGGCTCCTCACCCTCGACATACTCCGCGGCCGCAGGCTCCTCGCCCTCTGCATGATACTCCTCGACGGCTGCGGGCTCCTCCTCGCCCTCTGGATGCTCGGCAACAGCCTCCTCCTCGCCGGCCCCCAGCTCGGCCTCCACAACCTCCTCGCCCTCAGCAGGCTCCTCGCCCTCTGCGATGGCTGTGGGGAGCAGCAGTAGTGGCATGCAGCAGTGTCAGCCACGGGGGGGGGGGGGGGGGGGGGGCCGGGGGCGGGGCGGGGCAGGGGGCGCCCTGCGGGCGCCGCTCACAGGAGCCGGGCAGGCATGGGGCAGGCATGGGGCACGGCACGCTCCATGCTGCATGCCGCAGCAGCAGGGCAAGGGTTCAAAGTAGCGAAGATAAAAGCAGCAGGAGTGTTCTCAATGGTCTAGAGCAAAAGAGGGGGGAGGGGGGGGGGCACAGCAGAGTCCCCAGAAACATCATCAGATCATGCTTGCACCCATGACTCATGACGCGCTCTAAGGCGCGCAAACACAGTGCGGCCGCCGGCGCGCTTGTCGCCCGCGCGGCCACCACCACAGAATCACCGGTGAGCAGCGGCTCCCCTGGCTCGGACTCCCCGCCACGCCACCGCGCGTGCGTGGATGCGACACAGACACAGCTTTCGGCGCTCCATGGGGCGCGGGGGGAAGCCACATACGCGGAGGCTGCGCAATACCTGCATGGCGACGCCAGCAACCACATCTCGGCCTCGGCCGACACCACAGACGCCTTCCGCGCCCTCAGCGCGGGGCAGGCAGACATCAGACGCCTGGTAGGGGGCTGCTGGACAGGGAGGCGAGGGCGCGCTCCCAGCCACAGAATGCGCCGACGCAGGTGGGCGCGCCACAGGTTGCCGACGCCGGCCACAGCGGTGCCCTTGCGGGGGTGCTCGCTGTGGTGCAGGCGCAGGCGCAACAGATTGCGTCCCTGGTGGATGTGGTGAGCCTCCTGGTGAGCCGCGTCCCTGGGGCGCCCATGCAGATGCGCCCATGCAGATGCGCCCATGCAGATGCCGCATGCAGAGCCCGCCCGCGCGCGGGCCGGCCATGCGGCCCACAGTGCGGCGCCCCGCGCTGCGCCTGCTGCCGAGGCTGCTCAGCCTGCCCGGGCCGCTGCTGCTGCCGCCCCTGTGGCGT
>VFSX01000523.1:0-32500 GCA_016618255.1 Chlamydomonas sp. UWO 241
GAGAGTGCAAGTGGACCAGCTCCTTGCGGAGAGGCTCGCCTTCGAGGACCGGCAGAAGGCTACAGCAGCTGCGGCAGCTGTGGGCGCAGCTGCGGCAGCTGTGGGCAAGGAGGCCCTGCAGGCCGACCGTGACCGTGAGGAGCGCATGCTCGACGCCACCCAGTCGGCTGGGCGCAAGCGTGCGGGGGATGATGAGGAGCTCGATGCCGCTGACGATGCCCCGCTCGGCACCCCCGTGGGCCTCCGCCAGCCTGAGCCGCGACGCGGCGAGGCGGCGTTTGAAGCGGCAGAGGACGGCGAGGAGGGGCGGCGCATGGCACGCCGTAGGACTGGTGGTGATGAGGGTGGTGTCGCCATGCCTGCTGCTGCTCCGGCCGCGGCGGGTGGGGGCGCGGGGGCTGCAGAAGCTGTTGGTGGTGGGGGAGCTGGAGGTGCGGGTGGAGGGGGCGGGCAGACGCAGGCCCTGGCCACTACTGGGGAGGCCACTGGTCGTGGAGAGGATGGTGGTGGATGGGTCCGCGGCAAGGTTCATGCCTTTGCGTACGCGCGGGGCGGACCGTGCATTGGGCCCGTCGACAACCCCGGGATCACCAGCGGACTCAGGGACGCCATCCACTGCGGGAGCTTCCCGACAGCCGACGCAGCGAAGGAGTGGATCATGGACATCCTCAACGGATACACTGTCCAGACCCCCGTCGTGAGCAAGCGGGGCGGGCATCACGACTGGCCGATGGACGATGTCAGAAACATCCTCAATGCGGCGGGCTGCCCCGTGATGCCGGCGCTGCCGGACGACTGGCGCCTGGGTAACCCCCTGCCAGATGGCCACCCGTTCATCGTGCACGGATGACGCCACCTGCTGGACAGCCTGCGCGCGGAGGCCGCTTTGCCCCCGGCCTCCGGGTGGGCACGCACAACATGCGCGGCCTGCGAGAGGGGCCCAAGCTGGTGGATCTCATGCGAGTCTGGGCGCACGACCGCCGCCTCGATGTGGTGTGCCTCCAGGAGGTGCATATTGCAGCTGATGACGTCGCGAGGATGGATGGCGTCGACCGGTACGCGTCCGGCTGTGCCTACCACCTGGGGACTGAGTCCTACACCTTCTGGGGGGGCGGCGCGGGGACCTTGGCTGGTGTCGCCATCCTCGTGCGGTCGGACCTCGTGGCAGTGCTCCAACCGTTCGTCCAGGCGGATGGCGACGGCCGGCTGATGGTGATGGATATCACGTGGGGTGGTGGGGGCGCGGGTGGTGGGGGTGGGGGAGCTGGAGGTGGGGGAGCTGGGCGGCTGCGCCTCGTCAACGCGCACCTTCCGGCCTTGCAGCCAAACCGGCCAGCGGTGCAGGCGGCGTTCATCGAGGAGCGCATCCGACCGCTTGCTGCTGGCCATACACACCTCGTGCTCGCAGGCGATTTCAACTTTGTAGAGAGCCCACGTGACCGCGCCCGCTCTGCGGGGCCCCTCGAGTGGCGCGACTGCGCCCCGGCGGCGGCGATGGCAGCGCTGGTGGAGGACTCCCCGCTCCGTGACGCGTACTGCCTCATCCACCCCATGCAGAGGGGGTACACCTTCAGTGCGTATAATGCACAGGCGCGGCTCGACCGCCTCAACGTGTCGACGGCCCTCGTGCCACGCGTCCTCGGGTGCGACGCGGGGGAGTCGGGCGGGTCGGATCACCGCGTTGTGGCAATGCACCTCTCCCCCTGGTGCCAGAGGCGCGCGGGCCGGGGCGGCCGCGTGTGCGTGCCCATTTCTGGGCTGATCGTGACCTGGCCGATGGGTTCAGGGCATGGTTTGGTCGGGAGGCAGCGGGGGCGCCCGCCCATGGCCACACGGAGCTCATGCGGTGGTGGCAGGCTTTCAAGCCGCGTCTGGCTCGCGAGCCCCGCCGTCTCGACTGCGACCTGGGTCGGCGGCGAGATGCTGTGTCGGTGGAGGTGACCCGGCTGCGTGCAGACCTGCAGCGAGCGCGCGCGGCCGTTGAGGCAGGGCGCGATGGGCTTGCGGAGCTCGCCGGGCTCTATGCGCTGCAACGGCGCCTGGACGCGGCGGTGCGGCGGTACGCTCCAGCCCCGCCCGCCTGTGTGCGGCCGGGAGAGCGCGTTTCCGGGGGCATGGCGGCAGCCTTCCGCAAGGCAGCGGCGGCACGGCGCGTCGCCGCCCTCAGAGATGCGCGTGGCATCCTCGTCACTGATGGCAGGGGAATGGCTGACATCATGGCTGACGCCCTGGCGGCGGTCTCACGGCCGCCACCGCCATCCCCCGCTGATCGGGAGGCTGTGGTGGGGGCGGTGCGTACGCACTCGCCGCGCGTGCCGCAGGCGGTGGCGGACGCAGCGGGCGCGCCTGTTTTCACGCCCGCCGAGGTGCGGGCGGCGGCCACTCACTCCAAGCCTGGCACCGCCCCAGGCCCGGATGGCATCCCAGTGGATGTGTGGCGGAAGCTGGGAGAGCCAGCCTTTGTGCTTCTGGAGGCAGTTTTCACCGCAGTGGGCGCTGCGGGTGAGACGCCGCCTGGGTTTCTCGATGGCGTTGTCGCCTCCATCTACAAGGCCAAAGATGCAGCGGATGCGGCAAACTACCGCCCACTCACAATGCTGGGCTCTGACTACCGCATCCTCGCCAAGGTGCTGGCGACGCGGTGGACGCCGCTGCTCGCTGCGGTGGTGGGGCCGGAACAGACTGCGTTCCTCGCTGGCCGCCGCATCTCGTACAATATCTGCCTCACGCAGATGCTGCCTGGCCTGTTAGCTGCCAACGCGGCAGAGGGCGTGGGGCCGACGGGTGCAGCGCTGGAGCTGCTCGACTTCCGCAAGGCGTACGACACCATCGACCGTGGCTGCCTCCTTGCGGTCATGGAGGCGGTGGGCGTCGGTGACGGTGTGCTGGCATGGACCCGCACCATCCTCACGCACACGTACGCGTCGGCCGAGGTCAACGGGTTCATCTCTGAGCCGCGCCGGTATGCGGCGGGCGTGCGCCATGGCTGCCCCGCTGCGCCAGCCCTCTTCCTGTTCCTGGGGCATGCGCTCGCGTGCTTCCTGCGCACCTGCCCGGCGGTGGGGGTCGAGGTCGTGCCTGGCTGCAGAGTGACCTGCCCCCAGTACGCTGACGACTGCATGCCCCTCCCCGGTCGTGTGCGCCGGCTGCCGTCGCTGCGCTGGTGGAGGCGATGGCGGTGTTTGGCCGAGCGACGGGCCTCGTCCTAAACCTCGGCAAGTGCGGCATCCTGCCCCTGGGTTCGGCGGGGGAGGGCTTGCTGGCGGGTGCAGAGGTGGCTGGGCTGCGCGTGCTGGACGCGGGCGTGTCGCTGGGCGTGCCCGTTTCTGCCGGCCTGCCGCCGCCGGAGGCCGTCACCGGGGTGTGCCGTGAGAGGCTTGCGGCCGCGTACACCAAGCTCGCGCGCTTCCCAATGTCTGTCTTTGGCAGGGGGCACGCGGCGGCGACGTACGGGGTCTCCCGCATCCTGTTCCGGGCGGTGCACTGTGGCATGACTCCGGAGGCAGAGAGGCTGCTCTCCCGGTGGACGGCTACTCTGGTGGACAGGAGCGTGGGGCCGGACCCACCGGCAGCGCTGCCGCGGTGGGCCTCTTCGGTGCCAGGCGCGCCCGCTGCGATGCTTCTGGGGCGGCCGGCGCACGGTGGTTTTGGGGCGCCGGCGTGGCGGGAGATTGTGCACGCGCAGTGGGCCGTCCACCTCGCGTGCCTGTTTGGGGCGTGGGCGGCTGGCGCCCCCCATCTCCTGCTGTCGGCCCCACGGGCCGGCGATGGTGGCGAGGCTGGTGGCGGCGACGGCGGCGGAGGTGGCGGCAGCGGGGGCGACGGAGGTGGCAGGGGGGCACAGCCGGAACAGCAGCCCGCGCCCCCGGCTCAGCCGGCATGGGAGCCGCTCATGGTGGAGGCGGTGCACCGCCTCTGCCCGGGGGCCCACCCGAGCCTTTTGTGCTTATGGCGGGCCTCGCGCCTGGGCCAGGCACTCTGCCAAGCGGCCTCGTTGGTGAGTGCGTAGAACCGGCTGTGAGCGCGGCGCTGCTGGCTGGGCCGATGCGGCGCATGCTCAATGGGGTGCAGGCCCTGGGGCCAGTGGCGCGCATCCTGGGACGCGTGCAAACAGCTGAGCTGTGGGGGGCGGAGGCGCCGCTCTGGGCAAATCCCCTCCTCCAGCTGGAGCTGCCGGCTGCGCAGCGGACGGTACAGTGGCGGGAGCCCACTGGGGATGCGGCAGGGCATGCGCTCTTCAGCTCGACCGGTGCGACCTGCTGGCGGGTGGACGGCCTCGCCCGCGTGCGCGACGCCCTCCCCGGCATGCGGACGGTCACAGACCTGTGTGCGCTGTGGGCGTGGCTCGCTGCTGTCGACATGGTGCGCAGCACACGCACGGTCGACCACGCATGCCTGGCGGTGTACGCTGCCGCGGATCCGGAATGCGCGCCGCTCGTGCTGGGGCAGTTTTGCGCAGCTCTGGCGTGCGGCGCCTACGACGGGGGCAGTGTCTGGAGGGCAGTCCTGTGCCGCGCCCTATTCCCAGGGGTGCCGCCGCCAGTGCTGGGGGATGGGCCAGATCTGCTGTGCGTGCAGCGCACGCTCGACCCCCTGTTCACGGCAGTGGCGGTCGCGCTCGCGGCAGTGCCCTCAGCCTGGGTCGAGGCGGCAGCTGGTGGAGCTGCCCTCACTCTGCTCCGGCCGCTCCGTCGCTTTCAGCCCCTCCCTCGCGCGGGCGAGCGCGCTGCTGTGGTGGAGATCCTGCGGCTGGTCGGGTGGCAGCTGCCGAGTGTCATCACGCCGGCTGGATGGCAGCGTGGGCGGCCTGGCCTCCGATCCGCAACTGCCAAACATGCTCCCCTGCCTGCGGGGGGCGGGGCCGCGGACGAGCCCCGGTGGGTTGGGTTTGCGCACGGCCCGGGCGTGGTCGGGAAGCTGACGTGCAAGCTAGCGGTGGCGCTTCAACTGCGGGCGGTTGTGGACGAGCGGCGAGTGCGGCGGGCAGCCACGGTGGAGGCGGCTCTGGCGCTTGACTGCGGGATGCGCGGAGGCCCCCGTGCAACCGACGCTCAGGTCTGCGCGGGGCTGCGCACCCTGGAGGCGGCGGTGCCAGGGCTGTGGCGGCTGCCGCTCCTCAGCGCCTGCAAGGAGCCCATCTGGCGGCTGTGGGTGAGTGGCTTTCACAAGCAGGCTGCGCTTGGAGTGCCCGAGTGCCCGTGCGGGTGGCGGTGCCGTGAGGAGGACGGGCCGCCGGCGACGGCGTGGCGTGCGCACTGCTTCTGGGGATGCGCGGTGGCGGAGGCGGTGGTGGTGGCGGTTGCTGCTGCCCTCCCTGCTCCTACGCCGGTCATCACGTGCTGCAAGGTGTGGCTGCTGCAGCCTCCCGCTGGGGTGCGTGCTGGTGTGTGGGCTGTGGTGGCAGCGCTCGTGGTGGACGCTATGGAGCGCGGATGCCGCCACCTGTGGCGCATCACGCGTCCGCGTGATGGTGTGCTGCCCCCTGATCGCACGGTGTCGGTTGAGCGGGCGGGGGCGCTGGCGACGATGGACCTTTGGAACGCGCTGGCGTCCTTTGCTGAGGGCGGCGTGATGCCGCGAGGTTGGGCGGGTGTGGTGGGCCCGACCCACCCCTATGTTGGAGTGGTGGACGGCAAGCTCATTCTGAACAAGGCGTCCTAGATCCCTGAGGGGACGAGTTATGTGAGGGGAGGTAGCGCCGCACGCGTGCGCTGGCGGGATGAGTTGTGGCTGCTGGGTAGAGTGCTGTGGTGGGTGTGCGCACCTGCTCCGCTTCCAGTGTTTTGAGGGTGGGCTTTTTTTTTGGTCCCTTTATGGTTTTATACCTTGGGCCCGCCCTTCATCCACTGGAGGGGTTGAGTGTGGAGCCTGCACTGTGGTGCTGCTTGCTTGGCGCCCGCCGCCGTGTGTGGATGGCGTTGCCGTGGGGCACCCCCCCTTTTTCTGTTGGCAGGTCTTCAGGACTGCTTCATCTAAGTCCCACTGGAGCTTTGGAACCGCACGTGTGACCGCCAGAAGTGGATTGTAACGAACTCATCATCACCAAGTGTGTGGTGGTTTTCTGGGAAATGGGAAATCCGGCTCGGAGCGGTATACGGCTCGCAGTGGAATCACTGCTTGTGCCGTGTGCCAGCGTCGACGCCCTTCCAACTATATTTGAACCGCCACGCACTGCACAGATGCATAGTTGTGAGTGTTTGCGTGTGCTGTGGGGAACTGGTGGCATGGGGCTCTCGGTGGCTGCTTGGGGCCGCATCTGGCCGACCATTCTCTGTCTTCCTGCTGCGGTGGGAGCTCTGTGAGTGGCCGCTGTCTCTACGGTTGGAAGCAAAGATGCACGTGGATATGTGCTTTACAGCACACACGCGTGCAACCATCGGCCAGGGTTGCACGGCTCGTACGTATTTCGGGTCTGGAGTGTACGTACTTACGTATATTTTGGAAATACGCTGGCCGTGCGCGTGCGAAAATCCGTGCGCGTGCGAAAATCGGCCATGTACGCAGAACTAGACGCCTTTTACTTGAAATACAAAACGGTCATAACTCGCGCTCCTGTGCTTGGATATGAACCATTCCACTTGCATTGGAAAGCTGGTTGGAAGGGCTATACGCTGGTGAACCCATGTCAGATGATTTGTCCCGGCGGCCCATGGCATGCATGGCGATCGGCGGGACGCATGGTGGCCTAGACCCCATGCATGGTAGGCTGGCGCGCTGCGTGGCCTTGCATGTTTTCCCAGTAGAGCCCCCCTAGACTTTTAGTCTAGGCCTTAACCCACGCCCCGGGGTCCTCCGGGCGCGTACATGTAAAAACTGTAAAAACTGGTGAACCCATGTCAGATGGTGCCCTGTGACCGAGGCTGCTGCACTCACCGCGGGGACGGCCATCGGCAACCGCAGTGGGTCAGAGCCATACCAGAACTTGGCCTGCGCCACGCTCAGCACGCTCAGCAGGCACAGGCACGCTGCCAGCAGTGTCGGTCTCATCGCAGGAGATAAGCGTTAGATGCCATCGTGCCTCCTCGCGTCAGACGCACATTGGCCCAGCGTGCGCAATGCACCTTTGGCTCTCCTGCATGCCAGCCGATGCGTCATCATCATCGAGCAGTTGCGCAACAGCCGCACCACGAGAAGCGATTGCATCCTGATTTTGAGCGTGGTGGAAGGCCAGCTTGACCAGTGCACTTGCTGCTGCTGCTGCCGTCTGCTCGTCTTCCGGCGAGACAGGCCCCATGAATAGCGCCGACACCAGCGGCGGCGGCGACAGCCTTGTTCTGCCCGGTAAGCAGCCAGGCCTCAAAGCATGTGGTTTGGTGTATGATAAGTGGCATGTTAAGCAACATATCGTCCACGTGACTGTGGGTCTGACAGCAAGGCGTACGCCTGGTGCGGGCCTTCCACCTGGTTATGGAGGGCGTGGCTGCCTCGAGCTTAGTGCCTGGTGGCTGTGGTGGGTCGCTCGCAATGTGTGTGTGTGTGGAAGTTTGGGGCTAGATCAGTACGGGGAGCGTTCGCAAGGCTTCCACATGTCATGTGCCCTTGCGGAATACGCATGTTCACCTTACATCCCTGTTGTGCTCCCACGGTGAGGCAGCAAGTGCACTTCTATGAAGCAGGGGGGCATATATATATCACACGCGTACGCCCATTAGCTAGCCTCTGTGCCCCCACCAACAGTCGCCAGCCACCTGTAGTAGTGCTCGGGCGCTAGACGCCGAGCAAAGGCGAATGCGCTGCCTCTTGGGCGTGTACAACCTGTAAAACATTTGGTGCGACACTCACGACTGTCTATTAAAGTTATAACTTCATCATCATCTTACTAGGCTCGCCACTGCCCCAAAGCCTGGCCGTGCCTCTTATTATGTGCCCCTAGTTGCCAGCCACACAGAGGGTGGTTACACTTGGCCGATATACTGGTAGGCTGGAGCGCTGCGTGGCCTTGCCGGCTCTCCTAGTCGAGCTCCCATAGACGTGTAGTCTAGGCCTCAACTCACGCCCCGGGGTCCACCGGGCATGTACATGTAATACTGTAAAACCTGGGTCGAAATCCACATCTGATGGGGAAAATACTCGTCGAACCAACGTGACCCACCCATCAGCGAAAGCACAAACACACACATACACGTCAACCATCCGTGCGGCTGGCCTTTGCGAATTCGTATCGTTTCTTGCCACCCCCGCAGAGCTGAGAGTGTAATATAAATCATCGAAAATCGCGATTTGGGGCGCCAAAACGACGAAAACGACAAAAGAATACCCCCCCAGCAATCGCATTAAACAACAACAACATAGGTTTTCCTCCCCCCGCGAAAGCAAACATAAATAAATATGGACGGAAGGCGACCGCCGATAGCCCTCGACCGACACTCGGCACCTACACCCAGGTTGCGCAGTGCCTAATGCCCGCACACCCGGCGAGTCAAGCGGCTGCTGCTGAGGCGGAACAGCACCAGCGGCAGTTGCGACGGCCTGGATGTCAGCGTGTCCAAAAGCGAGGCCAGCAGTGCGTTTGCTGCTGCACTTTTCAAACGTTCTGCGGAGTCCGGCCCCAGTAGCTGAACCAAGGGCGGTGTGGGTTCCCGCGTGCCCATCGCTGTGGAGCCGACGGTGGCGCACACTGAGTCAAAATCTCCGCCTCAGTGGGGCAGTTTTTCCAGTGCACGCGTTGCTGCCTGCCTCACAGCTACCAATGCGCTGGACTCGTGCAGATGCACCAGGGCCGGAATGCCGCCAGCGGCGGTGATGGCTGCCTGGTTCTGAGCGTGGCCGTCTGCCAGTTGGTGAAGTGCAATTGCAGCGGCCTTTTGCACATGTGCATCGGATTCAGGCGCGAGCAGCTGGATCAGGGGCGGAATGGCTCCTGTGGCGGCGATCGCGGCCTGGTTCTGAGCACTGCTGGCTGCCATGTTCCCGAGTGTATATGCTGCTTGAAGATGGAAGTCTGGTGGCATGTTGGGAAGCAGCTTGTGTACCAGGCCTTCGAAAATGACTGACTGTGGGGCTGCCAGCTGGGTGCACGCCAGCTGCAGGCCGTCCACCTGGTTGGTGAGCACGGAGCGGCGGTTTTGGAGATCCAGCTTGCGGAGCCTGGGGCATGCTGCCAGCGGTGTCAGGCTGACGACGCCGACTGAGCGAGCCATCCACAGCTCCTCGAGCGTCTCACATGCTCCGAGCGGCGACAGATCCGACACGATGTAACACCTGGGCATCCACAGGCACCTGAGCTGCAGACAGCTGCGAACGAAGTCAATGGAGCGCAAGCTGAAGCAGAAGCTGATGTCGATCACGCGGAGCGTTGCTGCCACGCTACTGCTGGGTGTAGGGATGTCCCAAGCCGCATACAGTGCATACGGGTCCTGCAAGGGTGTGCGAGTGCGACAGAACGTGAGGCCCGCACATGTGATCTTGCCGCAACTGCATGGATCGGCATGCCACCATGCTATGCTATGCATGCGATACTCCTGGGCAGGCGTGATGTAGGGAGCGGCATGCGCGCATGCATGGGGTGCGCCCATGCGTGCATGGCACGCATGCACCCACCTTCTCGCGCACGGTCAGGCTCGTCAGCCCAGCGAGCGACGCCGTGGACAGCGGCGTGAGGTCCGTCGTGCTGCTAACGTGGAACAGGGTGAGGTTCCTGACTGCAGGCCAGCGCAGGAGAGCGGAGTTGAGGTCGTTTGCAGATGCGCCAGAGCTTGGGGTGGCCAACACCTGCACCGCCCCGTCCACCAGGCTGCGCATGCGCTTGTTCACGACCCGCAGCGAGGCCTTGGCGTCGGCGTCCAGCCACCTCCACAGCTGCTGGTGCAAGAGATCCTCGGACAGGAGGACGGCGTGTGCGCTCGCGAACTCTAGGGCTGCAGCCTCGTCATCATCGGGCTGCATCGTGTCGAACCGCAAAGCAATTGGTCGGGTGTTGCAGAGTGTGACAACACCACTCGAAGTGTATTGGGGTGCATTGTGTGTGCCTATGCTGTGACGAGGCAAGAGGCCCGGGACCCTACAAGCCCCCCCCCCCCCGACGAGCGCTCCCCTGGAATTTAAAACTAACTAGAAACCCAACCCCCAAGTGTAACAGGTGAGGTGCAACTGCCGTTGACTGCATGTCTGTTTCCCTTCAGCCAATGGATTGATGTCGGCCTGGGTGTGGAAGTGTGGTGGGTGAGATCGCCGTTCATGCTCAAGCCGGCTGCAATGCTACGCATTCCTCCGCAAGGTTTTTGGGTGACAACACATGTTCTACTGTGCCTGCCTGCTTGCCTATCTCCCAACTAACTGCTTGCTTGCCCGTAATGACCCTGGAGGTGGAGATGACGAAAAAATACAGCCAATTATTCGCGTGGGCTATATCCCACGCGCGCACACACATGCAGGAACAGAGGCTCCTGCCTCCCCCGCTGCTTCTCTCACATCCTCACGCAGGCCCAGCAACGTCTGCGACCATGCCCGCGCCGACTGAAACCGCCAGAAGGCCTTGCAGAGCCACAACAAGCAAGGTCGCGTGCCCCCTTGATCCCTAGCTGGCGCTTGTGTAGTGGCGGGCGGGGGGGGGGGGAGGGCAAGCTCCTACTTCTGACTCCCTCTCTCCGAATAGAGTCCCCCTAGACGTGTAGTGTAGGCCTTGAATCACGCCCCGAGGTCCTCCGGGCGTGTACATGTAAAACCTGTAAAACCACTTCCACACGGCCATGCGCATGCGCACGGCCATGCCCGCGCCGACTGAAGCCGCCGGCAGGCTTTGCAGAGCCATAACAAGCAGGGTCGCATGCGGTCACTGCCACCACCGCCATTGACCACACTGCCAGTGCCCACACCTTGGCGGCCGCCGCCCAGCGTGGGGCCCGTAACTGCAACCTCCCATAACCGTAACCTCCCCGTTACGTTACGGGGCTTACGGGCCATCCCTCGCAAAGTGCCCCTTAACACCCCCAACTCGAGAAAAGTGTGAAACGGTGTGAATGTGTGCCCCACACCGTTGACCAGCCCCGAAGAGCGTTGACTCGGGGTTACGGGAGGGGTTACGAGAGGGTTACGGGAATGGTTCCGAGGGTAACGGGTATCGGGCCCCACGCTGCCGCCGCCACCGGCAATGATGTCGCTGTTGTCGCCCGCGCCCGCTGCTGCTGGTGACGCTGACGCCGCCACTGCCCACACCATCGCCATTTGCCCACATCGCCACTGCCCACACGATCGCTGCCCAGATCAGCACTGCCCATACCATCGCATCCGCCACTACCACCGCTGCCACCGGCATTGATGTCGCTGCTGTGGCCCGCACCACTGCTGCTGCTGGTGCCGCCGCCACCGCCACTGCCCACCATCACCTCTGCCGACGGCGCCACTGTTGCTGCTCCTGCTGCTGCCACCGCCACCACCACCACCGCCACCGCCGCTGTTGCTGCTGCCGCCCACGCCTCTGCTGCTGCTTCCGATGCTGGTGATACCAGCAGCACCGCTGCTTCCGGTGCCACCGCTGCTGCTGGGACCTCCACCGCTGCTGTTGCTGCCGCCGTCGCCGCCTTCGCTGGCGCCACCGCCGCCTGTGCTGCTTCCCCGACCGCTGCTGCCACCGGCACCCGCAAGCGACAGCTTGCGCCCGAGTCAGTGACCACAAAGAGGAGATCACTCATGAGCACCCACACCCAGTGCATCTGCTGCTGCCGCCCTCACACCCGGTGTGCCCGATTCGAGCAGATGCTCCAGGGCCGGAATGGCGCCAGCGACAGTGATGGCGGTCTTGTTCTCAGTATGGTCAGCAGCCAGGTTGCTCAGTGCGCGAGCCACTACCATTTGCACCTCAGCCAAGGGACCAGGCCTCAGTAGCCGCACCAGACGCGGAATGGCGCCGGCAGCAGCAATCGCAGCCTGGCTCTGAGCACCGGTGGCCGCCCGGTTCTCAAGATCACGTGCTGCTAGCTGCTGTATGACAGATGGCATGTTGTGCAGCAGCTCGTGCACCAGGCCCTCAAACTCGACCGACTGCGGGTCTGCCAGCTGGGGGCATGGCAGGCCTTCCACTTGGCTGATGAGCAAAGAGGAGCAGTCACGGATGTCAAGCTTGCGGAGCCTGGTGCACGCTGCCAGTGGAGCCAGGCTTCTGACGCTGATTGATTTTGACATCCACAGCTCCTCGAGCGCCTCGCTGCATGCTCCGAGCGGCGACAAATCTGACATGGTGTAACACCTGGGCATCCACAGGCACCTGAGCTGCGAATGAAGTCGATGGAGCGCAAGTTCAAGCAGCCACTGATGTCAACCACTCGGAGCGTTGCTGCCATGCTGAGGTTGGGTGCAGGCATGTCCCAAGCCGTTCCTGGGACCTGCATGCGTTTGTGGGTGTGTGTGACAGATCGTGAGGCATGGCTCTCACGCGTGATTGCACAGGCCTGCCCAAAACCATGTGCTCATGCGTACGACACCCCAGGGCAGGCGTCAGCGAGGGAGCGGCATGCGCACATGCATGGGGTGCGCCCATGCGCATGGCGTGCCTCACCCTCTGGCGCACAGTCAGGCTCGTCAGCCCCGCGAGCGACGCCGTGGAGAGCGGTGCCAGGTCGGTTGCGTCGCTAACGTGGAACAGGGTGAGGTCCCTGACTGCAGACCAGCGCCGGAGAGCGGAGGCGAGGTCGATCGCAGATGCGCCAGAGCGTGGGTTGGCCACCACCTGCACCGCGCCGTCCACCAGGCTGCGCATGTCCTTTCTCACGACCCGCAGCGTGGCCTTGGCGTCGGCATCCAGCCGCCTCCACAGTTGCTGGTGCCAAAGGTCCTCGGATAGGAGGACGGCATGGGCGCTGGCGAACTCCATCGCCGTAGCCTCGTCGCCATCGGGCTGCATCGTGAAGAAGCGCAAAGGGGCGGCATCCTGAGTGCCGAGTGTGAACCACACTCTGGAAGTGTAGCGGGCTGTATAGCGGGTGACCGTCCGTGGAGATGCCAGGGGGGAGTTAGGTCCAGCGTTGCATCGGGGTGGGTTCTTCTTGCGTGTGCAGCCTCTTCTGCAGCCACACGAGCCAATCTATTGATCTATTGACAACGTGGTGAATGTTCATCTCAGTGTGTGGACTTGGATCAGTGTATGGAAGTGCAGGAAGTGGAATCCATTCATTATCGCTGACTATCATGCTGAAGTCAGCTGAGATTATATATATATATGGCCATATATGGGGCTCGATTAACGGAGGCGCGTTCTCGTCGCCGAGCCCTGGACCCAGCAATGCGGCGCTGCTGGCAGGGTTGCATGGTACGTGAGTATGTGTACGTACGTATTTTTCGTACGTACGTACGTACGTACGTGAGGGAGCGTATATACGTACGCGCTGTACGCAGCACTAGACGCCTTTTACTTGAAACACAAAAACGGCCATAACTCACGTTCCTGTGCTTGGATCGAAACCATTCTACTTGCATCGGAAAGCTTGTAGTAAGGGCTATCGAGAGCACTGCTCATTTGTAGCATTGCACTGCAGTAGGGGGTGGGCCTTGGGTTCTGCTGCAGCACCACGCGCGCGCGCTTGCAACGATGCACACAACAGCGGACGGAACTCCCTGCCTTCTGCCTGGATTTGAGCCATTCGACTTGCATTGGAAAGCTTGTAGCACGGGCTATCTGTATGACCTCAGTTTGCAGCACTGCAGTAGGGGGGCGTGCCTGCGGGGGTGCTGCAGCACACCACGCGCGCACGCGCTCGCACCGCACCACAAACAAAAAGGGCAGCAACTTCCTGCCCTGCAGGTCGCCCCCTACTAGATCGCACTGGACAACCCTTTCTATCAGCTTTCCAATGCATGTTTAATGGTTGCGATCCGAGCACAGGAGCGTGAGTTATGACGGTTTTTGTGGTTCAAGTAAAAGGCGTATAGTGCTGCGGCGTCCCGATTTTCGCACGCGTACGGCCAGCGTACGTACGTATTTCCGAAAAATACGTACGTACGCTCCAGACCCGAAATACGTACGTACCGTGCAACCCTGGCTGCTGGTGACGAGGATTTCTGTGCCGCTGACGAGCAGGGTAAAATACGACTGGCCCGGCTCCTGCTAGACTGCCCCTCGGTGGAACACTTCAGGAGCGGCTTGCCCGGCGCTGCCATGATGATGATGGATATTACAGTCTGTGTGACACCAGTAATGATGTATAAGACCGGTGTCGGCGCTAGCGCCCGACACCTTAAATTCAGTTTCAGTGGGAAACTGGCTGGCTACCTGGTAGGGGTGAGGGTAAACCCCCACACGCGCGCACGCACTGGACCTAGACAGGACACTGGGCCCCCAGATCCACCCTATACCACCCAGGTAGTGACAGCAACGCATTGTTGGTGTGCGCCTGTGTTATACTACTAGTCCCGCCGCCGCCATTGGCTCCAGCAATCTCCTCCATGCCCGCCAGCAATCTCCTCCACGCCCGCCAGCAATCTCCTGTATGCCCGCCAGCAATCTCCTCCATGCCCGCCAGCAATCTCCTGTATGCCCGCCAGCAATCTCGTCCATGCATGGGCGCCGCCATGCGATCTCCATGCGCCGCGCCGCGCTCCATGCGCGCCAGCACCCGTACCACCCGCCTCATTCCCGTTCTTTAGCCATTCCCCGTGACACCTATGGCTGATCCTTGTTCCGCCGTCCCCTTTGGCATCTGTAACCCGTATCCTCTCCCCGTAGCCTCATTCCCCGTTCTTAACCGCCATCTCCATTATGGTGCCCGCCCGCTGGTGGGGCCTCGCCTCGCCCCATGCCGCACGGCTAGTGTATTGATTGCTGCGCCATCTATAATCTGCGCCTTGGGGCAGGGACCCCTGCGCCACAACCTCCTCACAAAGCCTAGCCGCATGTGCCTCGCTTCCCATGTTTCTCAATTTCTCGCAATCCGCTTCCATGCCCGCCTGCAATCTCCTCCACGCCCGCGAGCAATCTCCTGTTTGCCCTCAAACAAGCTCCTCCATGCCCGCCAGCAATCTCCTCCATGCATGCACGCGCAGAGCGCCGCCATGCAACCCCCATGCGCCGCGCGCGCCATGCGCGCGCCGCGCCCGCCAGCTCCCGTAGCCTCATTCCCCGTTCTTTACCCATGCGCCGTGACGCATTAGCCTTGTCCGCCGTCCCCTGGCATGCATAACCCGTAGCCTCATCCCCGGTAGCCGCATTCCCCGTTCTTAGCCGCCATCTCCATTATGGTGCCCGCCCGCTGGTGGGGCCTCGCCTCGCCCCATGCCGCACGGCTTGTGCATCGATCGCGTCGCCATCTATAATCTGCGCCTTGGGGCAGGGAACCCCTGCGCCGCAACCTCCTCACAAAGCCTAGCCGCATGTGCCTCGCTTCCCATGTTTCTCAATTTCTCGCCATCCGTCTCTCTCTTGCATCCAGGCACAGTAAACCATTAGGAGCCGCAATCTGCTTGAGTTCCGATCGTTGTGAGAGGGGGTGCATGCTCGCCGCAATTCTCGCCATCGTGCATCGTGCTCTCCATCGTACCGCTGCCCCATCTGCCACATAGCCTCGCCCCATCAGGAACAGTTCACCAGTAGCGCTGTGCGTCAGAGCCGCTCAGGGTAAATTTCCAGATTTTCAGCCGCCCAGTACCTAGCGCAGTTGTCCCGGTTGTCCGCCATCGAGCGGCGCCAGGGCGGGAGCCCCTGGCGAAGAGCTTATGAACTAGCATGTGTTGCTAGCATAGAGTTGCCCCTAGTAGGAACTCGCCCCTTGATAAAGGTCGGATGGCTTGGCGAGTAGCCGCGGCGCTGCCGAGGCCCGTGCTGGGAGACGGCCCTTATCCTCCCCCCATGCAGGACGCCATGCGGCACCGATCTCGACGAGTTGATCGACGAGCGGAGGAGCTGGCGCCCGTCAATGCATGCTGGACATTGGTCAAGATGGCTGCCCGTGGAGGCGGGCTACCATCACGGCTTCAGCGGTGGCGACCGCCGAGGCAACACAGAGTAAATCCGCTTCACCAATCGCAGCGTTCGTCACCGCGCTCATCCTCGGGGTCGCTCGTCTGCCGGTGACTGGCGTTGGAAGGTCTTCAGGCAGCCTCCATGACAACTCTGTCGTCCATGCACCCCTGGAGGGTGGGACCTGGCCATGCATGAGGCATGGGGCGCCGGCTGAGCCCCATGCAAACGAGAGCTGGACAGCCATGCACTGCCAGGCGGGGACCGTTCCAGTCAGCGCCAGTCGGCTCTGCCGGCTTGACTGGCCACAAGGCCACTACTGTGACCCTGAGGAAGGTCCTCTCCTATATGCTCCTTGCCAGACATGTCTCTCAGAGACCGCTGTTTGGGGTAGTCTAGCCGGCGGGAGCGGTAGTCTATCGGCCGGGAGCCGGCGGTAGTGTAGTACTTAAGTATGCTGGAGTATCGGCGGGTGTCTCTAGTAGAAGAGTAGCCTACTTAGCTGGAACCCCCGTGTTACTGTTACTATATGGCCACCCCACCCAAGTTGGCCACATAAGTGGCACAAAGTGGGACATTGTGTGGAAAACGAAATTTTAAAGACGCCGTTCTCGGCCCAGGAAGCATGTCCAGACCCGGCGTGGGAGGGCCGTTTGGGCGTTTTCGGAAATGTCCGACTATTGTGGCCGACTTCGGTGGGGGTGGCCATATATACACTCCTCGGCAAGGTGTTGGGGTGTCCACACATGTTGTACTGGAGTACAAGGGCCTACTGTCTGCCCTCCGCCTGTCTAGCTCCTTGCGCTCGCACCCACACCAGTGATTCCCCTGCGAGCCGTATACCGCTCCGAGCCGGATTTCCCATTTCCCAGAAAACCACCACACTTGGTGGGAGAGGGCGGGGAGCGGTGCGTTGGAAAGCTCTTGCCAACAGCAGCCCAACGGCATGCGTTGCATGTAGACCCGCTGCGTTTTGTGCCTGGTGTGAGCGGTCAAAGTTGCGGGAGCCGGCAAAAAACTAGAATCCTTCCCAGGGACCACTGACCCACACGCACTATGATGGCGCTCCAACATGGAGACAGAGAGACTGACAAAAAATATCCAATCAGGAATGGGAATGTAAAGTGTTGAAGGACGTGATGTTGCACCGAAGGAATGCGTCTGCGTTTCAGGTTAAGTGTGCATCAACTGTGACGTCCCGCATCTACCCAGGAAGTGCTGATGACGCAGAATGCAGCCCGCGCGCGCGCACACGTGTCTCAGCTACAATTCAGATTTACGGTAAAGCTCATCACGTCAACGATCGCAGCCCTGCTGTCGCCTGGTCGAGAAGCGCGACCAGGTAGCGCGTCATCGTGCCATCGCCAGTGCCACCAGGCGCTATCAGGCACACGTCCTCGGCACTGGTGCGCCCTCCACCATCGAGGCCAGCGCCCCGCCTCTGCCTGCTCGCTGCCGCCTGCAGCCCCCCCGCAACATCCCCGCCAGATCCAGCGTTTGTGCCAGCAACAGCAGCAGCAGCCGATGCAGCAGCACCGCCAGCAGCACAACCAGCAGCAGCAGCACCACCACCATCACCAGGGCTCCCGCACCCCTCCCCCCCCAGCGCGTCCCACTCTGTCGTCGGCACGCGCACGACCACCAGCCCCAGGCTGCCCAGCATGCGCGTGCGTGTGGCGGCGGCACCCAGCACATGGGCCGGGTCGTCGGCTGCCGCGTGCGTGGGGCCGGCCACCTCGATCGCCAACGCGGCACCTACATACAAAGTGCACCGGTTGGGGGCAGCTTGGAGGAGCAAGTGGAAACAAACAAAAAACACACTTTAAAAGTGTGGGCAAGACAGTGATTTCGCTTTAAATGTTTTTCTTCTCACAGCCGTTTGAAGGCATTTCCGACTGTGTCCGGCTGTGCACAGCCGTGATCTGGTGGGCCCATGCCCACAAAAAACGCACCGCGCCACTCGCACGAGATGTCGACAACGAAGAGAGCGTCGCCAGGGGAGGAGTTCTTGAGCTCCACGTGTTCCGCAGGCGGTAGGCGGGCGAGGCAGCGTGACACCAGCACCTGCGAGCATGTGTATGTGTGTGTGTGGGGGGGGCATGTGTGTGTGTGTGCGTGTGTGTGTGCGCGAGCGTGCGTGCGGGTGTGTCACAACCGACAGTAAAATCGATCCCCAAAGCCCTTCCCTCCCCCCCCCCAGATGGGCGCACTGACCTGTGTGCCAGATGGCTGGGAGCGTGCAGCGAGCGCACGCCACGAGCGCAGGCATGCGCCCAATGTCGCCTCAACACAAGCGGCCTCCCCACCAACGTCCTGTACACGCGCCGCCCCCGTTGCCTCCGCTTTCGCTGCCTCATAACGCACATGCCCCTGCTTCTCCTGCTTCCCCTGCTGCCCCTGCTGCTTCTCCACCAGCCTCTAATGCGTCCAAACGCATATCATGTGCTGCCGCCCCCGCTGCTGCCGCCAGCACCACTGGCAGGCCCAGCAGCCGCCGCATGCTGCCCTTATCTGCTGCCATGCCCGCCAATTGCAAGCCGGCGCTGCAGAGCCATGACGAGCGAGGTCGCGTGCCGCGCGCTGCCGCCATCGCCACTGTACAAAACATCGCCCCTGCCACCGCCACTGTTGCTGCTCCTGCTGCTGCCACTGCCACAACAGAGAGAGAGAGAGCAGAGAGAGCAAAGAAAGAGAGGGCAGAGAGGTTGAGAAGAGATAGCAGGATAGAGAGGAGAGAGCAGAACAGAGCGAGCAGAGAGCGAGAAGAGAGGGCACAAAGGGCAGACAGGTTGGGCAGAGCGAGAGAGGTCAGAGAGAGACAACACAGAGAGGGCTGAGAGGTCAAGCACCACCATCGCCGTCGCCGCTGCTGCTGCTGCCGCCCGCGCGTGCGCTGCTGCCTCCGGTGCCGGTGATACCAGCAGCACCGCTGCTTCCGGTGCCATCGCTGCTGCTGGGACCTCCACCGCTACTGCGGCTGCTTCCGTCGCCGCCTGCGCTGGCACCACTGCCGCGTGTGCTGCTGCCCTGACTGCCACCTCCACCCGCAAGCAGCAGCGTGCGCGCGCAGCAGTGCCCACTAGGAGGCCCACTAAGCTCCTGCACCCAGGATGTGCAGTGCACATGCTGCTGCCTCCTGCACAACCGGAAAGTCTGACTCGAGCAGCTGCCTCAGAGCCGGAATGGCACCAGCGGCGGCGATCGCGGACTGGTTCTGAGAACTGCGAGCAGCCAACTCCCCGAGAGCACCTGCTGCCATCTCCTGTAAGCCAGATGGCATGTTGAGCAGCAGCTCGTGCACCCGGCCTTCAAACATGACTGTCTGCGGGTCTGCCAGTTGGGTGCACGCCAGGCCTTCCACCTGGCTGATGAACTCAGAGCGGCAGTCACGGAGGTCGAGCTTGCGGAGCCTGGTGCATGCTGCCAATGGAGCCAAGCTGATGACTCTGCGTGAATTAGCCATCCACAGCTCCCCGAGCGTCTTGCTGCGAGCTCCGAGCGGCGAAAGATTTGACACGCAGTAACACCCGGGCATCCACAGGCACCTGAGCTGCACACAGCTGCGAAAAAAATTGATGGACCGCAAGCGCCAGCAGCCACTGATGTCGACCACTCGGAGCGTTGCTGCCATGCTGCTGCTGGGTGATGGGAAGACCCAAGGCGCGACTGCATACTCCTGCATGCGCGTGTGTGTGACAGATCGTGAGGCATGGCTCTCCCATGCATGGATCAAACTACAACCATGTGCCCATGCGTACGACACCCCAGGGCAGGCGTGAGCGAGGGAGCAGCATGAGCGCATGCATGGTGCCCATGCATCCATGCGCGCATGCCGCGCGTGCCTCACCCGCTGGCTCACGGCCAGGCTCGTCAGCCTCGCGAGCGACGCCGTGGACAGCAGTACCAGTGCAGACGCGCTGCACACGTTGAGCAGGGTGAGGTCCCTGAACGCAGGCCAGCGCAGGAGGGCGGTGGCGAGGTCGATCGCAGATGCGCCAGTGCTTGGGCTGGCCACCACCAGGCTGCGCATGCCCTTGCTCACGGCCTGCAGGGCCGCCTTGGCGCCGGCATCCAGCCACCTCCACAGCTGCTGGTTCCAGAGGTCCTCGGACAGGAGGATGGCATGCGCGCTCGCGAACTCAGGCGCTTCAGCCTCTTCTGCAGCCACATGAGCTATGCGGCCGGTCTTGATGCTTGCATGGCCGTGTGGTTGTGCGTCCCAGTAAGTGTGTGGAAGTGTAGGAGGTGGAATCGCCATAAACCATCGCTGTTCATCATGCTGGCCGGAGATCGTATTTTATCCTTGGCAAGGTGTTGGGATGTCAACACATGCTGTGGTGAAGTACAAGGGCCTGCCTGCTGTCTACCCACCGCCTGTCTAGCTCCTTGCGCTCGCGCCCACGCGCACCATGACGGCGCTCAAACATGGAGAGAGAGCCCAACTAACGAAATAACGGCCCAGCACGAATGGAAATTTGAAGTGTTGTTGCACCTGATGCTTCTGCGTTGAGATTTATAGTGTGCACCAACTGTGTAAATCCCGCATCGACCCTGGGAGTGCTGATGACGCAGAATACACGCCCCGCGCACACACACACGCGCAAGCCCTGGGGTCACAGGTTTACAGGGTGTCTGGCCACCTTTGCTCGCCCGATATTTGCTGAATGTTCTTAGTGTAAGGGAAAGAACCTTTCAGAAACCCATTGATATAGTGCCGTCTGTGCTGAGTGTCCTCGACAGCTTGCAACACCTGATCACAGCTGTTGCTACACCTCGAGTTCGCCTAGCCGATCAGAGCTGATGAACACTGCGCAAGTAGAAGTGGGTAAGAAATAGTTTTCTGGAATCCCCAGGAAGCTTGCGGAGATAGGCAAGCGATAGATAGGCGAGCGATGCTTCCCCCACACCCACACATGACAAGTCGACCTCGGATTGACGCCATGGTTTGATGATCGCGAGCCGATGCCTGGGGCGCGGGTGGTGGTGCCGGAATGCTCCGCTCCCGCCCTCACGCGTGGCCATCGCCGCTGCATCCAAGCAGGGCAAGCCACGCGCCCATGCAAGGACACCGCATGGGCGCGGCGTGCATGGGCATGGGAACAGGTCACAGCCCAAGGACATGCAGAGCCTGCCAGCACTGAGGCAGCTGTTCGACAAGAGGCGGCGGCAGTACAGCGTGGCAGACCTGGTGGCAGTGTTTGAGCTGGCGTCACGGGCAGCGGAGCCGCCTGCCGGTAGCGCGCATGGCGGCCATGCGCACATGCACACGCGTGCCGTACGCGCCCTCATGCACGACATCCACCTGCAACTGCTGCCCCAGATGGATGGCGTCTCGTCTCGCCATCTGATTAGCCTGGTGCGTGCGATTGGGCGCGCCAGCTTCGTGCCGCAGGCTGCGTTCGTGCGGGGCGTGTGCAGCCGGCTTGTGTGCTTGTTGCAAAACCAGGCAGCGGGCGGCGCAGCGGTGGCGGCGGTGCAGCAGCAGGCCGACGGCCGGCGGAGAAAGGCACCTGAAGCGCAGCTGCTGGGCGCACGCGAGGTCGCCCATCTGCTGACTGGGCTGGCAGACCTGCAAGTGTGTGTGTGTGTGTGCGTGTGTGTGTGTGTGTATGTGTGTGCGTGCGTATGTGTGTGTACATGTATGTGTGCATGCGTGTGTGTATGTGTGTGTGTGTGTGTGTGTACGTGCCATGCACGGGGGGGGGGTCAGTGAGTCTGACTGAGTCTCTAACTGGCTACCAGTTGGGTGCTCAGTGTGCGTGCGTGTGGATTTTTCTTCGTGTTTGTGTGTGTATGTGGGGTGTGTTTTGTGTCTGTGTGCGCATGCATGCATGTGTGCGCGTGTGCGCGTGCGGCGTGTGCACGTGCGTGTGCGCGTGCTCGTGTGTGCGGCCGGCTGGTCACACATGCAGCAGGCACACAAGCATGCAGTGCAAATGACAGTCTTACTCAACCTCGCTGGCTGCGTCGCACGCAGGCGGCTGGCGCGTGGCAGTACGACCAAACACTGGTGGAGGCCGCGTGCCGGCACGCCAGCCTCGCGCACGTGGACGCGATTCCGCCGCAGTCGGCTGCGACTGCCGCGGTGAGCCTCGCGCGGCTGAGACACTACGACCGCGCTCTGATGGGCCGCCTAACGGGCGCGGCCGCGCGGCTGCTGCATGGCGGGCGCGGCAGCGGCAGCTCGGGGGACGAAGGGTGGGACAACAGCAACAGCGGCGTCAACGGCGGCCGCAGCAGCAGCAGCAGCAGCAGCAGCGTCAACAGCAGAAGCAGCAGCAGCCCCGGCAGCAGCGTCAGCAGCAGCAGCAGCAGCAGCGTCAACAGCAGAAGCAGCACCGGCACCGGCAGCAGCGGCAGCAGCAGCAACAGCGGAGAGGCCGCCAGCAACGGCCACGCCGGCAATGCCGGTGGTGGAGCGCTGCGATTCCGTGAGGCCGCCTCCGTTGTGGCAGACTGCCTGTGGGCGGCCGCCAGCCTGGGCTACTACCCACACGACGATGATGGCAATGGCGTCAGTGGGGCCGGCGGTGGTGCGGCTGCTGAACGTGGCACGTGGGGTGGCGGCAGTGGCAGCAATGGCAGCAGCACACGGGGCGGTGGGGGGCTGGCGCGGCTGCTGGCGGCTGTGGGCAACCTTGCCCGCGGCCGCGTCGTACTGGCTCTGCACATGGCACCAGGAGAAGCAGGAGCAGCAGGAGCAGGAGCGGCAGGAGCAGCAGCAAATGCAGCGGAAGCAGGGGCAGCAGCAGGAGCAGCAGCAGCGGACGCAGCGGGAGCAGGGGCAGCTGAGTCGGACGCGGGCGCATGGCAGCGACAGCCAGGCGCATCAGGAGGAGTGACACAGCGTGGACAGGATGCACGGCTTGAATCATGCCCACCAGCAAGTGCAGGGCCTTCAACACCACCAGGCACTGGTGTTGATGATGACGCGTGCGGCGGCGCGGCCGTGGTGAGGGTCGGCAGCCTGAACGTGCAGCAGGCAGCGAGCCTGCTGTGGTCGACCGGCCTGCTGCATGTCGGCTCTGATGGGACGGGGCTGGGTGGCGGCAGCTGCTGCGCGCCGGCTCTGATGGCCTGCCTCGCGCGCAAGCTGTCGCTGGCGGGTGGCGGTGGACCACCTGCCGGCAGCAGTGGTCAGGGCAGCAGTCCAGGCGGCGGCGGCGCCGGCAGCAGCGGCATCAGCAGCAGCAGTGGCACCAGCAGCAGCAGTGGCACCAGCAGCAGTGGCACCGACAGCAGCGGTCAGGGCAGCAGCACAGGCTGCGGCGGCGCCGGCAGCAGTTGCATCGGTGACACCAGCAGCAACAGCGGCACCGGCAGCGGCGGTCAGGGCAGCAGCACAGGCGGCGGTGGTGCCGGAAGCAGCGGAATCTATGACACCAGCAGCAACAGTGGCACCGGCAGCAGCGGCGGTGGCGCGAGTGACAGCGGCGGTGGTGGTAGAGGCAGCGGAGGCGGTGGTGTGCGCAGTTGTGTCAGCGGCAGCGCACGGCACGCGAGCTCGCTCGTCATGGCTGCGCAGGGCCTGCTTGCGGCTGCAGTTGGCGCGGGCATGGCAGCAAATGTGGGCAGCATGCGGCGGCTGTTGGGCCTGCCAGTAACGGTGGCGGTGGCGGCAGCGGGAGCGGCAGCACATGGTGTGCGTTTGGACACACTGGGTGAAGAGGAAGCAGGGGCAGCAGGGGGAGCAGGGGCAGCAGCGCATGTGGAGGACGTGCGTTTGGAGGCAGCGGATGCGGAGGCAACGAGGGCGACGCGTGTGCAGCCCGTTCATAAGGAGGTCGCTTGTGTTGAGGCGACTCTGGGCGCATGCCAGCGCGCGTGGCATGCGCTCGCTGCACGCTCCCAACCGTCTGGCACACAGGTCAGTGCGCCCATCTTGTGGGGGGACTTTGGGGATCGATTTTACCGTCTGTTATGTCGCACACACACACACACACGAATGCACCCCCCCCACATACACCCCACACCCACCCCACACATGCTTGCAGGTTCTTGTGTCACGCTGCCTCGCCCGCCTACCGCCTGCGGAGCACGTAGCGCTCGAGACGCCCTCCCCTGGTGACGCTCTCTTCGTTGTCGACATTTCGTGCGAGTGGCGCGGTGGGTTGGTGTGCATGGTCGCGGCCCCTTGCCCACACAAATGCGGTGAAATCACAGTTTGCATGTGCTTTCTTAAACAGCGTGCTCGTTGTAACTGCCCCCAACCAGTGCAATATCTATGCATGCATGCAGGTGCCGCGGTGGCGATCGAGGTGGACGGCCCCACGCACGCGGCAGCCAACGACCCGGCACATGTGCTGGGTGCCACCGCCGCACGCGCGCGCATGCTGCGCAGCCTGGGGCTGGTGGTCGTGCGCGTGCCGGTGACAGAGTGGGACGCACTGGGGGAGGAGGGGTGCGGGAGCGCTGGTGGTGGTGGTGTTGCTGGTGGTGGTGGTGGTGGTGGCGCTGCTGCGGGTTCTGCTGCTTCTGGCACTGACGCTGGATCTGGCGGGCATGGTGGTTGCGGCAGCGAGCAGCAGGGGCATTGCGAAGGTGTTGGTTGCGGAGGGCACACCGGCGGCGACGGCACGCGCCTGAAAGCGCCTGCTGGTGGCTGTTGCGATGACACGACGACGCGCCACGCCGCCTACCTGGCCGCGCATCTCGACCAGGCGACAGCAGGGGGCCTGGGGTCATCGAGGTGATTAGGGGCAACCTGCAGTGTAGACATGTGTGGGTGGGTGTGCCTTTATTCTGCGCCATCAGCACTTGCATGGTCGTTGACGTACTACACAAGTCGATGTGTACACACAACACTTAAAACCCAGTCGGTGCGAGAGCATCCTCCTTTCAACACCTTGCCGGAGTCAAAACCTATAAAGGAATGAAGGGATTTCTACGCATGGGCACATGGTTGTGGGCCAGTCCATGCACATCACATGTGAGATCCATGCCTCTCGATCTGTCACACACACGCGCGCATGCAGAAGTGTCCATTCGCGCCTTGGGTCATCCCTGCACCCAGCCCCAGCGTGGCAGCAACGCTCCGAGTGGTCGACATGAGCTGCTGTTCCCACTTGCGCTCCATCGAATTTGTTTGCAGCTGCGTGCAGCTCAGGTGCCTGTGGATGCCAAGATGTCGCTACGTATCAGATCTGTCGCCGCTTGGAGCATGCAGCGAGACGCTTGAGGAGCTATGGATGGCCGACTCTCACTCACACAGAGTCATCAGCCTGGCCCCACTGGCGGCATGCACTAGACTCCGCAAGCTTGACCTGCGAGGCTGTCGCTCTGAGCTCATCAACCAGGTGGAAGGCCTGCAGCTGGCTTGCCCCCAGCTGGCAGACCCGCAGTCCGTCATGTTCGGAGCTCAAGAACTCCTCCCCTGGCGACGCTCTCTTCGTTGTCGACATCTCGTGCGAGTGGCGCGGTGCGTTTTTTGTGGGCATGGGCCCACCAGATCACGGCTGTGCACAGCCGGACACAGTCGGAAATGCCTTCAAACGGCTGTGAGAAGAAAAACATTTAAAGCGAAATCACTGTCTTGCCCACACTTTTAAAGTGTGTTTTTTGTTTGTTTCCACTTGCTCCTCCAAGCTGCCCCCAACCGGTGCACTTTGTATGTAGGTGCCGCGTTGGCGATCGAGGTGGCCGGCCCCACGCACGCGGCAGCCGACGACCCGGCCCATGTGCTGGGTGCCGCCGCCACACGCACGCGCATGCTGGGCAGCCTGGGGCTGGTGGTCGTGCGCGTGCCGACGACAGAGTGGGACGCGCTGGGGGGGGAGGGGTGCGGGAGCGCTTGTGATGGTGGTGGTGCTGCTGCTGCTGGTTGTGCTGCTGGCGGTGCTGCTGCATCGGCTGCTGCTGCTGTTGCTGGCACAAACGCTGGATCTGGCGGGGATGTTGCGGGGGGGGCTGCAGGCGGCAGCGAGCAGGCAGAGCGTGGGCGGGGCGCTGGCCTCGATGGTGGAGGGCGCACCAGTGCCGAGGACGTGTGCCTGATAGCGCCTGGTGGCACTGGCGATGGCACGATGACGCGCTACCTGGTCGCGCTTCTCGACCAGGCGACAGCAGGGCTGCGATCGTCGACGTGATGCGCTTTACCGTAAATCTGAATTGTAGCTGAGACGCGTGTGCGCGCGCGCGGGCTGCATTCTGCGTCATCAGCACTTCCTGGGTAGATGCGGGACGTCACAGTCGATGCACACTTAACCTGCACTGTAACAGCCACGCGCATGTCAAGTAAGAAGTTAGCACATAGGATGCTTATGTCACACCAGAGAGCGGTGTGACATCTCGAGATCGGACCCTTTTGGAGCGGGAACCCACACCCAGCTCTTCGACAGATGAAGGCCCAGTGGCTAAGCTTTCAAATTTTCACATGCACTCAACCTGAAACGCAGACGCATTCCTTCGGTGCAACAACACGTCCTTCAACACTTTACATTCCTATTCCTGATTGGATTTTTTTGTGTCAGTCGGGCTCTGTCTCCATGTTGGAGCGCCATCATGGTGCGTGTGGGTGCGAGCGCAAGGAGCTAGACAGGCGGAGGGCACTAATAGCTTATTTTGTATACCGCCGGCTTGACTGTGTTAACACAGGGACCTGGGGGCAACACCAGCCCCTACATAATCCGCTACCAGTTCATGGCCATAAAACCTTAAGCTTTAAAGTTAACGGCGCGCAAGAAAGGATAGCGATAATCAGCAGGGCTGATTATCGCTAAGTATAATTCCCCGGCCTTCGGTCAGTGGAAACAGAGAGACCCCCTGGTCTCTCTGCAACCAAACCCCATACGACCACCCCCTCCAACCCCCCCCTGCTTTTGGCGGGGGGGGTTCGGCGTAAAAGGGAAGCAAAGCTTCTCCTTGGCTGCCTTACGAGGGGGTGGTGGTAGCAAGCTTTTGAGCTTCAAAATAAGCAGCTCAAAAGAGCCTGTTTAGCAGGCTCTTTTGCTTATCAAGAGACTAAGTCTCTTGGTTTAGCTTCCAACCCCAGCGATTAGCTGGGGTTGATGGCAGAGAGACCTAGGGTCTCTTGGATAGGCTAATCTCTTGTTTGGGTGCTTTCTATGAAAGGCCTTAGGCAGGGGGGTTGTTGCCTAGAGATAACATAAGGAGCATGTCCTCTCCCGGGGAGGGCTAAAAGCCATTCCTAATTATCTCTAGCATAACTAAAAGCCTAAACAAAATTTTTGCTAGAGGGAGTAAAGTCCCAGCCTTTTGCTGTGGTATGAGGCCAAGTGATAGCTACAAGCCGCTGCGCAAAGAGATAGCTACTAGCAGCTCTACAAAGAGAGGGCTACAAGCAGCTCTGCTGCTAGTAGCTATCTCTTTGCCGGCTACCCCCCATCTTTCACTGGGGGGTAGGAGCTACTTGTAGCCCGGGGATGGCGTCTCGCCATCCCTGATAGTCTCTTGGCTTCTAAAATATTAAAATATATAAATACCACTAGTGGTTCTATTTTTATTTCTATTTTATTAATTAATTAATAAAATAAATATGATAAGCATAAATTACATTCAGTTGTTTTTCTGGGGCGGAGGCTCATTAAAAAGACAGTAGGCCCTTGTACTCCAGTACAACATGTGTGGACACCCCAACACCTTGCCGAGGAGTGAACATATATTTATACATAATCTCAGCTGGCGTCAGCATGATAGGCAGCGATAATTAATGGATTCCACCTCCTGCACTTCCATACACCGATCCAAGTCCACACACTGAGATGAACATTCACCACGTTGTCAATAGATCAATAGATTGGCTCGTGTGGCTGCAGAAGAGGCTGCACACGCAAGAAGAACCCACCCCGATGCAAAGCTGGACCTAACTCCCCCCTGGCATCTCCACGGACGGTCACCCGCTATACAGCCCACTAAACTTCCAGAGTGTGGTTCACACTCAGCACTCAGGATGCCGTCCCTTTGCGCTTCTTCACGATGCAGCCCGATGGCGACGAGGCTACGGCGATGGAGTTCGCCAGCGCCCATGCCGTCCTCCTGTCCGAGGACCTTTGGCACCAGCAACTGTGGAGGTGGCTGGATGCCGACGCCACGGCCACGCTGCGGGTCGTGAGCAAGGACATGCGCAGCCTGGTGGACGGCGCGGTGCAGGTGGTGGCCAACCCACGCTCTGGCGCATCTGCGATCGACCTCGCCTCCGCTCTCCGGCGCTGGCCTGCAGTCAGGGACCTCACCCTGTTCCACGTTAGCGACGCGACCGACCTGGCACCGCTCTCCACGGCGTCGCTTGCGGGGCTGACGAGCCTGACAGTGCGCCAGAGGGTGAGGCACGCCATGCGCATGGGCGCACCCCATGCGTGCGCGCATGCCGCTCCCTCGCTGACGCCTGCCCCGGGGTGTCGTACGCATGGGCACATGGTTTCGGGCAGGTCCGTGCATATCACGTGTGAGAGCCATGCCTCACGATCTGTCACATACACCCACAAACGCATGCAGGTCCCAGGAACGGCTTGGGACATGCCTGCACCCAACCTCAGCATGGCAGCAACGCTCCGAGTGGTCGACATCAGTAGCTGCTTGAACTTGCGCACCATCGACTTCATTCGCAGCTGTGTGCAGCTCAGGTGCCTGTGGATGCCCAGGTGTTACACCATGTCGGATTTGTCGCCGCTCGGAGCATGCAGCGAGACGCTCGAGGAGTTGTGGATGGCTTGCTCACGCAACGTCGTGAGCTTGGCTCCACTGGCAGCATGCACCAGGCTCCGCAAGCTTGACATCCGTGACTGCTCCTCTTTGCTCATCAGCCAGGTGGAAGGCCTGCAGCCGTGCACCTGCTGGCAGACCCGCAGTAACAGTAACACGGGGTTTCCAGCTAAGCAGGCTACTCTTCTACTAGAGACACCCGCCGATACTCCAGCACACTTAAGTACTAGAGTACCGCCGGCTCCCGGCCGATAGACTACCGCTCCCGCCGGCTAGACTACCCCAAACAGCGGTCTTTGAGAGCAGACCCGCAATCTGTCTTATTCGAGGGCCTGGTTCACGAGCTGCAGCTCAACATGCCACCGGTCTTACAGCGGGTAGCAGCATATACACTCGGGAACATGGCTGCCAGCAGTGATCAGAACCAGGCCGCAATCGCTGCTGCTGGCGCCATTTCGCCTCTGGTGCAGCTGCTGGCGCCTGCGTCGACAGAATGCGTGCGGGCGGCAGCTGTGGGTGTTATCCGCCTGCTGGCGCTCAACCACGCTGCAAACCAGGCCACCATAGTCGCCGATGGTGCCATTCCGGCTCTGCAGCAGCTGCTCGAATCGGGCACGCCGCGTGTGCGGGAGGCAGCAGCAGGTGCACTGCTCGATCTGTGTGCAGGTGCTCAGTGACTGGCTGGCTAGTGGCACATTTATGAGACGTGTGGCCAGGCTGTGGCGGAAAATCAGCGGGCAGCGACAGCAGCAATAGCAGAGAGGCTGCCGGCAATGGCGCTGGCGGTGTGCTGCGATTCCGTGACGCTGCTTCGAAGCAGGAATTCCGTCGTGGCAGACTTACTGTGGGCGTCCGCCAGCACAGGCAACTTCCCACATGGTGGTGATGGCGATGCTGTCAGTGCGACTGGCGGCGGTGCGGCTGCTGGGGGCATGTGGGGTGGCGGCAGCAGCAGCAGCGGCGACGGCAGCGGCAGGAGCGCGCAGGGCCGTGGCAGTCTGGCGCGGCTGATTGGAAGCTGTGTGCGACCTCGCGCGCGGCCGCGCTGTGCTGGCTCTGCACATGGCAGGCGCAGCATGAGCAGCAGCAGCGGAAGCAAGGGCAGCAGCAGAAGCAGACGCAGCATGAGCAAATACAGCTGAAGCAGGGGCAGTAGCAGGGGCAGCAGCAGAGGCGGCTGCAGCGGGAGTAGCAGGAGCAGGGGCGTCTGCGTCGGGCGTGGATATAGTGCAAACTGATGTGCCTCACAAACTGTGAACCCTGGTGTGAAGTCCAGCGGTTGCACCCACTTGAACACACAGCACACGGTCGCGTTGAATCAGACTCTCTTCTGAGAGAGAGACAGAGAGCCAAGAAAAAGAGAAGAAGAAAGCCTTGGAACATTACACCAATGGGCCGTTGGAAGGTCGCCACACAACAGAAGAGAATGTAGGGTACAGCAAACAGTCGCTACCTTGACGCCTGCTGCGTGAATAGCGCGTGCGCTGCCGTGAGGCCGTCTGCTAGGCCACCGTCGGGCGACGGCTGCCATCCAGCGCTGCCGGCCATCTCAACGATCTTCTGGCGGAAGAGCTCCGTCTGCGCGCGGGTTGCGTGCGTGCGCACGCGCGTGTGTGAGAGAGAGCTTTAGCAAGACAAAGAGGCGTGCATGCGCCCCCACACAAATTGTGCTCACGCGCGTGTGTGCGCTGGGGGGAGAAAGAGAGGCGTGTGCACGCACGTGTTGGAGTTGGGGGGAAAAGGACGTACAGCACGCGCGCCCACACGCCCGTCCCCGCGCACCTGCTCCTTTTTTAGCTGCACCATGTAGTGCGCAGTCTCCACAACCAGCACCCCGGTGGCAGGCTTGGCGACTGCCTGCAGCTTGTGGTCGGGGCCAGCCAGGTGCATGTGGCGTGTGCCGAGCGTCACGAGGTCAAACGAGCCCTGCGTGCGTGCGTGCGTGCGTGTGTGTGTGTGTGTGTGTGTGTGTGTGCGTGCGCATGTGCGCGTGGGTGTGTGCTCGTGTGTGTCCAAGAGCGTGTGTGTGCCCATGTGGGACAAGGCCCGTGGTGTATCTCCTGCACCTGCATCTTTGCCCGCCCTGTCACCGCCTTGACAAGGTCCCCCGTGGCGAGCCTCAGCCGCAGGCGCGACGAAAGGCGCGCGCACGCGGCCGCGTCAGCCGCAGCCTCCGCCTCGCGCAGCTTCTCCGCAGCTGCCTCCATGCTGAGGCCATCGCTGGTGCCGGGGCCTCCGCCGGTTGGGAGCGCGTCGCCCGTGCCGCTCGCGGCCGCTGCGGCTGCGTCTTCAAGGTAGTAACCGACGCCCTGCACATCAGCAGGGGGTGGGGGTCGTATGGTTTGGGGTTGACAGCAACAGCAGAGCGGCCGCTGCAGGGGCGATTCTGCATGTGCCCTCCAATGTCGCGGGGTCAAACAGCAAAGGCCCAGGTTCCTTCCAAGGACACCACTGGTCAGCACAGCGTGTCCTCGTGCTCTCGGCAGCTGCGGCTGCGTGCTCCAGGTAGTAACCGACGCCCTGCACACGCAGCAGGGGGGGGGGTAGTATGGTTTGGGTTTGATCGCAACAGCAGAACGGCCGCTCGTGTGCAGTGGAGCACTGTGTGCAGTGTAATTCTGGGTGTCCACAGTGTGCACAGTCAGCAGCAGTTTATCGCAGCTGCGGCTGCATGCTCCAGGTAGTGACCGACGCCCTGCACACGCAGCAGGGGGGGGGTAGTATGGTTTGGGTTTGATCGCAACAGCAGAACGGCCGCCCGTGTGCAGTGGAGCACTGTGTGCAGTGTAATTCTGGGTGTCCACAGTGTGCACAGTCAGCAGCAGTTTATCGCAGCTGCGGCTGCATGCTCCAGGTAGTAACCGACGCCCTGCACACGCAGCAGGGGGGGGGGTAGTATGGTTTGGGTTTGATCGCAACAGCAGAACGGCCGCTCGTGTGCAGTGGAGCACTGTGTGTAGTGTAATTCTGGGTGTCCACAGTGTGCACAGTCAGCAGCAGTTTATCGCAGCTGCGGCTGCATGCTCCAGGTAGTAACCGACGCCCTGCACACGCAGCAGGGGGGGGGTAGTATGGTTTGGGTTTGATCGCAACAGCAGAACGGCCGCCCGTGTGCAGTGGAGCACTGTGTGCAGTGTAATTCTGGGTGTCCACAGTGTGCACAGTCAGCAGCAGTTTATCGCAGCTGCGGCTGCATGCTCCAGGTAGTAACCGACGCCCTGCACACGCAGCAGGGGGGGGTAGTATGGTTTGGGTTTGATCGCAACAGCAGAACGGCCGCTCGTGTGCAGTGGAGCACTGTGTGCAGTGTAATTCTGGGCGTTCACAGTGTGCACAGTCACCACAGGGTGTCCTCGTGCTAGGGGCAGCCGCGGCTGCGTCTTCCAGGTAGTAACCGACGCTGTGTCTTCCGGGTAGTAACCGACGCCCTGCAAAGCAGTGCGTCGGACCGCGGGCGGGGATGCGTTGCAGCGAGCACTCAGCGGCGCGCAGCGCAGTGTTTCCCCTGTGAGCCGTATACCGCTCCGGGCCGGATTGCTCATTTCTCAGAAAACCACACCACGCTTTGTGGGAGAGGGCGTGGAGGGGTACGTTGGAAAGGTATTGCCTAAAGCAGCACAACATGACGCGTTGCGTGAACGCCCGCTATGTACTGCGCCTGGTATGAGCAGTCAAAGTTGCTGGAGCCGGGAAATAAATAACTACTTAAATCCTTCCCAGGGGACACTGGTGCAGCGGCCATTGGTATACAGCGACACCTCAAGAGGCAACGAGCGGCGCGCAGGGGCATGCAGCGCGGCCGTCGGGGCAGACAGGCAGCAGCATGCAGCGGCAACCCGGGGTGGTGGCTGACGCCCTGTATGCGCACAGCGTGAGGGGATGCATCACCACACAGTGACCTATCAACAGTGGCTATGCGACGCAGGCACGAGCCTCATGCTCAGTGCTTCCACT
>VFSX01000523.1:40000-67500 GCA_016618255.1 Chlamydomonas sp. UWO 241
CAGCAAATCTGGAGTGGGCGGGAGGGAGGGAGGGACGGTCGATTTTACAGTCTGGCGGACGCCTGTGGTGACGTATTAGACCTGTGCTTGCGCCACACGTGCAGCACGTCGGTTATTGCGTCCTGCTCAGCAAATCTGGAGTGGGCGGTGAGGGAGGGAGGTTGAAGTTTACAGTCTGGCGGACGCCTGTGTTGGCATATAAGACGTCGGTCATTGCGTCCCGCTCAGCAAATCCGGTTGAGTGGGCGGGGAGCGGGGTGGGCGTGTCAGTGGTGTTTTTGCGGGCGCCGGGAGGTGTTGGTGGTAGGGCCGGAGAGAGTGGGCACCTGGTGGAAGAGAGGGAGGTTGTGCGTGTGTGCCGAGGCTCCTGCGGCACGTGGGTTATTGCGTCAAGTTCAGCAAACCTTGAGGGGAGGGAGGGAGAGGGGGGGGAAGGGGGTGGTGATCGATTTAACAGTCTATCGGACGCCTATGTTGGCGTTTTAGACCTGTGCTTGCGCACCCTTGGAGGAGAGGCCGGCAGCTGCAAAAGGTAGATGTCCAGGGGAACCACCCAGCATCTTGATTGCTATGCACGCACGCGTACATCTGCTGTAGGTCACTCACTTGAGTAGTGACAGGCCCTACCAAAATCCCAACGTCCGATCCCCGCAAGTGAATGCGGTCATAACGTCTGAGACGGTTCGGGGTGCGCCTCAGGCGGTCGTGGGCGCCTGAGCCGGTCGGTTTGGCGCCTGGGCCGATTTGGATAACGCCTACCAAGTTAGCAAGGCGACGCCTGAGGCGATTGTGGGTGCGCCTAAGGCGGCGCCTCAGGCGGTCGGAGCGCCTGAGGCGCCGCCTGATCCACGCAAGTGAATGGGACGCCTGAGGCGCCGCCCCAGGCGTTGTGAATGTGGTAGGGAGGTCTACGCACGATCTGTGTGGCCTCATGTATTGAGACGTGGTTTTGTCGACCCCCACCACGACCTGTAACATCCACCATTATGCGAATCTGCTGAGGTTGCCCTACCACAATCCCAACGCCCGAGGCAGCGCCTTAGGCGGCGCAGTCACTTGCGCGGATCAGCCGGCGCCTGAGGCGCTCCGACCGCCTGAGGCGCCGCCTGAGGCGCACCCCTGATTGCCTCAGGCGCCGCTAAGGCGCCACCCCGACCGCCTCAGGCGCCCACCACCGCCTGAGGCGCACCTCGATTGCCTCAGGCGTTATGACCGCCTTCACTTGCTCACCTCAGACGTTGGGATTGTGGTAGGGTTGCATCACAAGTAGCGTCACACAGACTGCAGCACCCATGAGGGCACTCACTTGAGCAGGGACAGGTCCAGGCACGACGCCAGCGCCGCGAGGCCGGGGTACCCTCCTGCTGCCTCCTGTGGCTCCGCCCCAGAGAAGAGTCCGACCTGTAGCGAGTCCAGGCAGAGGCAGTCGCAGATCGGATCAGAGACTGAGGCGAGGCTCCACTGGCTCTGCCCCAGTGAACAGGCAAACTTGCTGCAAAGACAGCCAGGGCAGTTGCAGGAAGATCAGACTTCGAGTGTGCATGAGGCGAGGCCGGGGAGCCCTCCAGCTGCCTCCTGAGGTTCCGCCCCAGAGAAGAGTTTTTCCTGCGGCGAAGGCAGGCAGAGGCAGTCGTGGAACAGATCAGAGATTGAGTGCGCGTGAGGCGAGGCTCCGCTGGCTCCGCTCCAGAGAACCGGTCAACTTGCAGCAAATACAGGCAGAGGCAGTTGCAGGCGGATCAGAGATTGAGTGTGAGTCAGGCAGGGCCAGGGAACCCGTCAGCTGCCTCATCTAAATTCGCCCCAGAGGAAAGGCCGGTCTGCAGCAAAGCCAGACAGCAGCAGTCGCAGGCGGATCAGAGATCGAGGGTGCGTGAGGCGAGACCTTGGTACCCTCCAGCTTCCTCGTCTGGCTCTGCACCAGACCTGCGAGTGGGAGGAAGGCAGACAGCACGCATCGAGGCGGCTCCAATACGGTTGGTTGCATAGCGTCGAGCTTGTTGTTGAAACGAAAATGGTCGGCGTCGACAACAAAGACACCGTACGAGCTTGGTGCAGCACTGCGTACACATCAGCACTAAGGATGAGCGTTGAGCCCATCGCCGGCGCCAGCCCATCCAGGTTGTTCTGATGTGCGCTCACTCGCCACACGACAACCACCCACAACAATCCACTGACCACCAAGCAGCGGCACTATCGGCAACCACGCGCCCTCACCAGCATCGACTCCATCGCGCGCGCCAGCCCATCCAGGTACTGTGCCGTTCGCTCCCTCAGCAGCGCGTTGCCGTGCAGCTCCAGAAGGGTCTGGACGCGGTCGCCCTCAGGCAGGCTCGAGTCCAGCATCACGGCCACCAGAAGCAGGTGGCGAGCCAGGCCCTCTGGCTCCTCCTCCCACACCGTCAGGTGGAGCGGGCCGGTGTGCGCGTCGGCGGTGCGGGACGCGCGGCACACGGTGGTGAGCGTGTGGCGTGCGTCGCAGGGGGCCACCTGTGTGTGGCAGCAGCAGCAGCAGCACAGCGAGGCGGGTGGTGTTGGGTGGAGGTGGGACATCGATGCGGCTCTCTGTGGTGCACATAGTGTTGAGCGCGATGGCACCAATCACACCCCAGTAGTCGTAAAGGGTGTTGCCGTCTGTGAGTGAGTGCAAGGGCAGGTGATCGAAGGAGTGCCACGCGCGCACACTCACACACACCACGAGTACGCAGCCATACCACCTGCTGCTCACAAGCTCCATGCCGTACCTCCAGGCATGCTGCATGGCTCGTGCCATGCCCATGCACGCGATGCATGTGTGCATGGCATGGGTCGCTCACCTGCAGCAGCCGCATCGGCTCCTCCTTGCCCAGGCCGCTCCCCTGGCGCGTCGCCAACGCGCCCATGTCGACTGGGGGCGAGATGCCCCAGAAGTGGTGCACGTTGTGCTCGTCCATCGCTGACTACTCTCCAAGATGGCACGTGGGGGTGTTGACCCTCCCCTTCCCCTCCTCGCTGCTTGCTTCACTTGATGTCCGCGTCAAGTGAAAAGTTGCCTAGTGTTGTCCCAAAAAAAAAAAAACTGCATCCACCCCTTTTAGAAGGGAAACCGCCACCTCCAAGCTGGCTTATGTTGCGATGGCGCGTACTATTCTGTTGCCCGATGAGGTTCGCTCCCCACACCTCGTGTCCACACAACGTGGAAGAAGACCCAAGGCCTCCCTCAAGGCTCCCACCTCCCAAGTCCTCCCTCCTCAGGCACATGTGCCTGGCTCACACACCTGGGTACCAAGAGAGTCACCATCATCAGGCGGGGAGCTTCGAGGAAGCAGCGGCAGCCACAGCGGCAGCGCTGGAGGGCAGCAATCTCAACAGGCTGCTCCATCCGCCACCCGTGTGCTGACGAACCAGCCTTGGTGATGCGCGCAGACAACATGGGTTCGGGTTGGACGCCTCTCATATCCCCCGCTACAGGTGGCCAAGCACACTATGATGTTTGAATAGGCGACTGAATTGGCGATTGAATCGGCAACTGAACATCGCCCGACTACAAAAAAAACTGGCAAAGAGGATGCAAAGAGGAATGGGAATGCAAAATCTCGTTTATTAGTTTTGTGTGCTGTATAAGACGCGAAGACCCTGGGGGCGCTGACAACGCAGAGTACAGCCCACTCGCTCACACACGCGCCTCATCTGCACGGCGGGTTGCCGCTGATCACCTCCACGACCCCAACCCTGCTGTCGCCTGGTCGAGACGCGCGACCAGGTAGGCAACGTGGCGCGTCACCATATCATCGCCACCAGCAAGCGATATCGGGCGAGCGTCGTTGCCGCCGGTGCGCCCTCCACTACTAACGCCCCCGGAATGCCCCTGCTGCTCGCTGCCACCACCACCAGCATCGACGGCAGCGTTGGGCCACTGTCAGCGCCTTGCCTGCTCGCAGCTGGTGCTGGTGGGCGCGAGTCTTGCCTGCGTCTCTTGTTCGCGCTACTGCTCGATCCGGACCTACTCCCATAACATTCCCAACACCTGAGGCAGCACCTCAGGCGGCGCATTTACTTGCGCGGATCAGGCGGCGCCTCAGGCGCGCCGACCGCATGAGGTGTCGCCGGAGACGCACCCCCGACCGCCTCAGGCGCAGTGATTCCCCTGCGAGCCGTATACCGCTCCGAGCCGGATTTCCCATTTCCCAGAAAACCACCCCACATTTAGTGGGTGAGGGCGTGGAGGGGTGCGTTGGAAAGCTCTCGCCGAGAGCAGCACAACGGCATGCATTGCATGAATACCCGCTGTGTATTGTGCCAGGTATGAGCGGTCAAAGTTGCTGGAGCCGGCAAAAAACGAATAAATAAAATCCTTCCCAGGGACCAATGCTCAGGCGCCACCCCGTTATCCTCAGGCGCCAAACACCGCCTGAGGCGCAACCATACCGTTTCAGGCGCTATGACCGCATTCACTTGCGCGGATCAGATGGGGCTGTGGTAGGGACTGCTGCTACTGGCTTCCGGTGCACTGTGCCCACATCGGACTCGGACGCCCCTGCTGCTGCTGCACCTGCTGCTGCTCCTGCCGCTGCTTCCGCTGCATCTGCTGCTTGTGCTGCGTCCGCTCATGCTGCTCCTGGTGTGCCTGCCACTGGTGCCCCTGCTCTTGCTGCGCCTGCTGCTGCTGCTGCCCCTGATTCAGCTGCGTCTGCCCATGCTGTTGCTGCTGCTGCTGCCTCCGCTGTTGCGCTGCTGCTGCCCCCTTCTTCAGCTGCGTCTGCTCCTCATGTTGCGTCTGCTCATGCTGCTGCCCCTGCTTCTGCTGCTCCTGCTGCCGTGTGCAGAGCCAGCACGACGCGGCCACGCGCGAGGTTGCTCACAGTTGCCAGCATACGCGCCAGCCCGCCACCGCCACCGCCCTGCGCGCTCCTGCCGCTGTTGTCGCCTTCACTGCTGCTGCTGCTGCTGCCACCCCACATGCCCCCAGCAGCCGCACCGCCGCCAGTCCCACTGACAGCATCGCCATCCTCATCGTGTGGGAAGTAGCCTGTGCTGGCGGACGCCCACAGGCAGTCTGCCAAGCGGGAAGCAGCCTCGTGGAATCGCAGCACACCGCCAGCGCCATTGCCGGCAGCCTCTCCGCTGTTGCTGCTGCCGCTGCCTGCTGATTTCCCGCCTGCCACAGCCTGGCCATGTCTCTCATACATGTGCCGAAAGCCAGCCCGCCACTAAGGACCTGCACCCAGCTCGGATAGTGCACCTGCTGCTGCCTCCCGCACATCTGGCGAGTCCGAGGTGAGCAGATGCTCCAGAGCGGGAATGGCGCCATCGGCGATGATGGTGGCCTGGTTTTCAGGGTGGTTGCACGTCAGCTGGCGGAGAACACCCACAGCTGTCGCCCTCACGTATTCTGTGGACGCAGACGCCAGCAGCTGCACCAGCGGCGGAATGGCGCCAGCAGCAGCGATCACGGCCTGGTTCTGATCACTGCTGGCAGCCAGGTGGCTCAGTGCATCTGCTGCTAGCTGTTGTATGATAGATGGCATGTTAGCCTGCAGCTCGTGCACCATGCCTTCAAAAATGACTGACTGGGGGTCTGCCAGCTGGGTGCACGCCACACACACGCACGCTGCAGGCCTTCCACCTGGTTGCGGAGTGCCAAGGAGCAGTCACGGAGGTCAAGTTTGCGGAGCCTGTGGCATGAAGCCAAGGATGCCAGGCTGACGACGCTGCATGCGTTCCCGATCCACAGCTCCTCGAGCGTCTCGCTGCATGCTTTCAGTGGTGACAGATCTGACACGCTGTAACACCTGGGCATCCATAGGCACCTGAGCTGCACACAGCTGCGAGAGAAGTCGATGGACCGCAAGCTGAAGCAGCCACTGATGTCGACCACTCGGAGCGTTGCTGTCACGCTGCTGCTGGGTGCAGGGATGTTCCAAGCCTCGCAATGATGCGGAACCTACGTGCGTGCGCTGACAGTGCGCTGACAGTAGTGATGGCTCTTACACATGGAGCGGCGTGTGCCCATGTGTGCGACACCCCACAGGACAGGCATGGGCGGGGGAGCTCTTGCCATGTGTGCATGGGATGCGCCCATGCATCCATGCGCGCATGGCAGTCTTGCCTCACCTGGTGCACGGCCAGGCTTGTCAGCCCCGCGAGCGACGCCGTGGACAGTGGCGCCAGTGGAGACGCGTCGCTCACGTTGCGCAGAGTGCGGTCCCGGACTGCAGGCCAGCGCACGAGAGCGGAGGCGAGGTCGATCGCAGATGCGCCAGAGCATGGGCTGGCCACCACCTGCACCGCCCCGTCCACCAGGCTGCGCATGACCTTGCACACGACCCGCAGCGCGGCCTGGAGTCGGCATCCAGCCACCGCCACAGCTGATGGCGCCAAAGGTCCTCGGACAGGAGGACGGCGTGGGCACTCGCGAAATCGAGCGCTTCGGCCTCTTCTGCAGTCACATGAGCCATGCGGCGGGTCTGGTTTATTCAAACACGCCGCGGTGGGGCGTGCGGACTTGGTTTATTGTGTGGAAGTGTAGGAGGTACCTCCGAGACTATACCGTTGCCATCGTGCTCAGCCGGCTGCATCCTACGCTCATCGTTAAGGTGTTGGGATGTCAACACATTTTGTTCTGGAGTAGGGCCTGCCTGATGTCCACCGCCTGTTAAGCTCTTGCGCTCACACGCGCCATGACGCTCCGACATGGAGAACCCGACTAATTATTATAATAAAAACAATGGCCAAGCTATGCAGGAATGAGAAGTTATATTGTTCATGGACATACATCCTTGTTGCACATCGAAAATTTTGCGCCTGCGCCCTGACAACGCAAGCCCCGCTTCCGCGCTTCCAGCGACACGCGCACCAGTTCTTTTTAGTTTTTACATGGACGCGGAGGATCCCTGAGCGTGAGTTCAGGCACAGACTACTCGTCTAGGGGAGATATTCTTGTAGAGCCCGCAAGGCCACGCAGACACACGCATCACACTAGCGACTTAATCTAGCCTCACAGCATAGGAGAGAGGCGAAGGGACAGCATGACATGCTGCTCTGCCGTGGCTGTCGTGGCTTGGTCCATACCGGAGCACTGTCCCAGAGCAGCTCCCTCCAGCTCGGGCAATGCGTCTATTACCTACGCTGGGCCTAGGCGTTGGCACTTTTGCTGGCATGAGGCCCGTGTTTACAGAAGGGACGTAGAACTCGGTTTGACAAGTGCCTTTTCGTCTTCTCTTGCAGCCAATCCCGATGCACTTCGTTTCTCAGCGCTACCCTGTGTCAACACGTGTTCATGTCTGCCCCTGAAAGCCAAACACAAGGTGCACAAGCAGTCACCCCAGGGCCCCTCACTGTGCGGGTCCAACAATGCCTTCAAGTCTCCTGCTGTGGAGATCGTATGGGCTCACGGCCTGGCCGGTGACCCTCTGTCTCTCTATGCGGGAGCAGCTGTGGCGGCAATAATGGCTGCGTCTCTTTCTCACCAATTTACACACGGTAACACCTACGAAAACACCCATTTGGCCCTTTGAGGTTGATCAGAACTCACTCAAACAGCAAGTAACTCCCAACGGTGTGCGTGCACGGTTGCTCCCCCCTCCTCCCGACACGGCAGCCGTGCGTGCGTGTACCTGCCGCGCCTGCGCCTGCCTTGCTCTACCCCGTTGCCGCGCGTGCGTCGCGCCTGCGCCTGCCTTTGTTCGCCTGCCCCTGCTGCTGAAATTATCTCCTTCTACTACTCCGCGCAAGTTGGCGCTGCCGCTGCAAACTGCACAGATGCTGCTGCTACCTAGTGTCACACCGCCCCACGGCCACCGGGCGCACGGTGTCACCGGCCAACCGGCAGACGAGCCGTGTGTGCGCGCGCGTGTTTGTTGCGCCACAGCCCCCATGCGCACATGGCCGCAGCCAGTGCGTGCCTCTTGCCCCAGGGAGCGGTGGCGCATTCGGTCGACCGCGGATCGCTGTATGGATGGACCGCTCGTCTGGTCACCGACTCGACCACGGAGGCCAGGCCCCACGCCACCACACGCCTCGTTGTGTCATATGAAATGGTGGTGGGTGGGTGGTTTGGGAGGTATGCCGAGGAGCCGCACCGAGCCAAGCAAACGCGCCTGTGCGTGCGTTGCACGTTGAGGTGTGCTTGCGCGTTGCGGTGTGCACGCGTTGCGCGTGCACGGGAGGCGTGTGCCATCGCCTTGTGCCCTGCCACCGCACACCCCACGCACAGGGGCCGCCGCTCGCATGCGCGCCGTCTGCGCGCACGCCCCTCCGTGCCTGTTGCTGTTGATGTTGTCGTTGCTGTTTTCTGTACGTCATACAGCACCGCAAGCGGCAAGCCACCGCCGCCGCCAGTGCCCCTCTGGTTTGCTCAAAGTGTGTGCAGTGAACGCGCGCTGATGTTGGCGCGTTTGTGTGTGTGTGTGGGGGGGGGGGGCAGCGCGCGCGCAACGGCCACGCAATGGCTGTTGCTCGCAACCGTGGCAGAGCTGTCTAGCAGCTGCCGTGTCGGGTGGGCGACGCGGGCGCGGATCCAACCTCTGTGGAGAGCCGCCTTCGCCTCCACAATCCACCTGCCCCATCCGCGCCGTGTGTGCCTCCTACCGCTTCTGCAAGATGCCTCTGTAGATGTGCACTGCCGCGCTGCGTTGAGTTGCGCTGTGTTGTGCCGTGCTGCGATACACAGCTCTGCGCTGTACTGTGCGGTGCACTGCCGCGCCTTGATGTCTTGCACTGTGCTGTGCTGCACACCGCCGCTCTTTGCTGTGCTGTGTTATGATGCGCACTGCGGCCGCTGTGCAACGCCGGCAGTGAGGGCTGCCCACACCCCCATGCCGTGCCGCGCACAACGCGCACGCCACGGCCGCACACAACGCGCCCCCTGGCGGCCCTGGAGGCGCAACACAGCTGAGCAGCGCACGCCACGGCTGCAGCTGCGCTGTGCACGCCACGGCTGCAGCTGCACACGCCACGGCTGCAGCTGCGCTGTGCACGCCACGGCTGCAGCTGCACACGCCATGGCTGCAGCTGCGCTGTGCGCGCCATGGCCGCACACAACACCCCCTGGCAGCCCTGGAGGTGCAGCATAGCCGAGCCGCGCACTCCACGGCTGCAGCTGCGCTGTGCACGCCACGGCTGCAGCCGCGCTGCGCAGGCGCCCCCAGGCAACCGGAGAGGCGCAACGCGAGTGTCGTGCCCACTCAGTGGTGGCGCGACGAGGAGACCTGCGTTGCGCGTGCGTGCGGCGTGAGGTGGTGCATGTGTGCGAATGTGTGTGGACAGGCAGTCGAGCGCGCGAAGCAGCGTCCCTCAAATTCGAACATGCCCCAAGCACACACATGCCCCCCACCCCACCCCACACGAACACACACAACTGACCTGTGGGTTTGGGAACCCCGCCTGCCCCTTGAGCCGTGCCTCGCTGTAGTAGGCGGTGACCCCGGTAGGGCAGCAGAAGTCGTAGTAACCGGGTGCGTAGGTGGGGCCCTTTGTGTGTTGTGAGGATGGGGTGGTGTGTGTGTTTGGAGGGGGGAGGGGAGGGGGGAACTCAGGTGGGTAAGCAGGAGTCGCAGTAACCGGGCGGCCTGTGTGTGTTGTGTAGTACCGCTTTGCCTTGCCGCCACTTTTATTAAGGGGGTAATTGTTCAGTAATTGTTAAAAATTTTGGTGTATTGCCGCGGGATTTTCCCGTTTTTTCTCGGTTTGACGTAACTCTTGGCATTTGACTTTTTCGGCAATAATTTTTAGAAACGACTTTGCCGCGACGTTTTCCGAATTATATAATCGGCAAGGCAAAGCGGTACTACGGTATGTGGAGCCCTGTGTGTGTGTCGTGGGGGCGGGGTGTGTGTTTGGGGGAGGGGAGGGGAGGGGAAAACTCTGGTGGGGCAGGAGGGGTCGTAGTAACCAGGCGTGTGGGTGGGGCCCTGTGTGTGTGTGTGAGGGGTGGACAGGGGGAGCGGTGAGTAATGCGAGTGTGTGTGTGTGTGTGGGGACCCCAATAGGGCAGCAGAAGTTGTAGTTACCGGGCGTGTGTGTGGGTCCTGTGTGTGCGTGCATTGGGCTTGGGTGTCGAGTGTCATCACACATGCGATCACACATGCAACCACCTGTCTATCTCTGCCCCCCCCCCCCCCCCCCGCGTAACCCCCCCTCTCTCTGGTTCCGAGCACACATCTGACCCCTTCTCCCCCCCTTAATCTTTCTCCCTCCCTCCTTCCTCTCGCTCCCCCCCAATTCCTCTCCCACATCCGTCACCCCCCCCACCCAACCTCTCTTCACATCCACCCATTGTACCCTTTCTCTCCTCCACCCCTACCCACGCGCATTTGCTCCCTTTTACCTGGATGAAGCACTGGCACAAAGACGGCGAGCCGAAAAACGATGCACACGGTATCATAAAAACACACAATCAACCATCTGACTCGTTCCCTCTCCCTCCCCCCTCTCAGTTGCCTTGTGATCGCCTAAAAAATCACTCGACAGGGTCACTCTAAACACACCCGCATCCCGTCTCCCTTTCACCCCCCCCTCTCTCTCCACATCCATCAACCACATCCCTTCTCCTCCCCACCCAAACCCCCTCTCCCTCTCTCCCTGCCACCAGGATGAGGTTCTGCCACAGAGACTGTGAGCCGAAGAACGCCGACGCCGGGCACAGCACACCACGCACACACACACGCATCCACCCATCTGACCCCCCCCCCCTTTCCTCGCCTCTCAGACACACGAGTTCAATGGGGGGCAATGCCTGTACTACTTACAGAAAGACACCCCGGAAAACACACACACACGCACACACACCTGGATGAGGTACTGGCACGAAGACTGAGAGCCAAAGTACGACGATGCAGGGCAGAGCTCGGGCACCGAAGGGTCTCCGGCCACGGTCACGGTAACCTGTGTATTGGGGAGTGTGTGTGGTCGATTTACAGTCCGTCGGACGCCTTCCCTGTGTGCGTGTGTGTGTGAGTGTGTGTATGTGCGTGAACGTCACCTGTGGGGTGGATTTGGGTGTGTCTGTGTGAACGACGACGCAGCTCGGGCGCCAAAAGGTCTCCGGCCACGGTCACCTGTGTAAAAGGTTTTAGGGTTTAGGGCTTTGGGGGTTGAGGGTTTCGGTTTGAGGGGTTGGGGTAAGGGCTTTGCGGGCCTAGGTTTTTAGAAGAGGTTCGGGTTTTGGGGATGAGGATGTGTGTGCTTTGTGTGTGGACCGATAAACCCCAATGTTGATGATGTGTGTGCATGGTGCGTGGAGGGGACAAGTGCGTCTGGAGGGTGGATGCGGAGGGCGTGTGCGTGTGTGCGCTGAGTGTTTCTGTTTGTGGGTCGAACAAAATAAGAGCCATGGCGCAGGCCCCTTCCCGAATAGGGCGGTCTGCCCCTGTGGTGCCCCTTGTGACAACAACAGTTACATCTGCTTTCCAGCAACGACTTCCTTCCAGTCCTAGCACCACCGCCTCGACCCAAATCCAGTTCTGGCCCTAACAATTACTCTTCAAGGGCGGTAGCCACCAGCCGTGTGGGGGTTTACCCTCACCCCTACCAGGTAGCCAGCCAGTTTCCCATTGAAACTGAGTTTAAGGTGTCGGGCGCTATCGCCGACACCGGTCTTATGCATCATTACTGGTGTCACACAGACTGTAATATCCATCATCATCATCAGCCGGACCCGGCTGCCTGCCCCTGTGATACCCGGTGTGATGCCAAAAAAAACTCACGCTGACTGGCACGTTCTGAACGAGGTCGTTGCCAGTGTGTTCGACGCCCAGCAGCCCTCTCCCCCTTCCCAGCGGCCACAGCCCTACCCCTAGACCCGGACCCCACTTGCAGCACCGTCAGACCCTGTAACTCACGTTGACCGGCACGTACTGATCGACGTTGACTGGCACGTACTGAACAGGGTCGTTGTTGGTGTAGTCGACAACCAGCAGCCACAGCCACGCCAAGGTAGCAGCCACAGCCCTAGGCAGATCCCAACCCTACCCCCATTTGCAACAATGTCAGAGCCTGTGACTCACGTTGACCGGCACGTACTGAACGAGGTTGGCAATGCAGTCGACACCCAGCAGCCACAGCCACGCCTAGCAACCAGCAGAGTCCACACCCTAGCTACATCCGAACCCCTAGAGCCAACCAACCAACTTGCCAGGCGTTACATGAGGTCGTCTGCATGCACCGGCAATGCCTCCACAACTAACAGCGACCCCCACACAGACACTATAACTCACGTTGACCGGCACGTACTGAACGAGATCATTGACGGTGTAGTCGACGCCAAGGAGCCACAGCCACACGGACTCCGCATCGTTGGGGGTGGTCTGTGGGGGAGCGAGAGCGTGTGAGAGTGAGAAACAGTGGCAAAAAGAGTGAGAGTGAGCGTGAGAGTGTGGCGTGTGTGTGTTTGCGTGAGTGTGGCCCACCGGCCACGGCCACACGGAATCCGCATCGTTGGGGGTGGTCTGCTGGATATAGAGAGAGAGACAGACAGAGTGGGAATGGAAGGGTGTGAGTGAGAGTCAGTGTGTGGGGTGGGGGGAGCGTGGCCCAGCAGCCGCAGCCACACTGACTCCGCATTGTTGGGGGTGGTCTGCGGGTGACAACGAAGGAGACTTGAGGGGTTGAACGAGTGGCAAAGATAGCGAGTGGCAGATAAAGTGAGAGCTAGTGGCAGTGTGCGTGTGTTTGATTGTGGCCAAGCAGCCACAGCCGCACGGACTCCGCATTGTTGGGGGTGGTCTGCGTACAGTTACAGTTACATCGGCTTTCCAGCAAAGACTACCTCTAGTCCTAGTACCACCGCCTAGACCCAAGTCCAGTTCTGGCCCTAACAATTACTTGTGAGGGGCGGTAGCCACCAGCCGGCTGCCTGCCAACGTGTAGTCCCAGAGCAAAAAGGAGAGCTATTGTGCGACGCCTCCAAAATAGGTCCTAACTGCTTCTAGGGGATAGGGGGTCAAGTGGCGCTTGCCAATCTACTTGACCGCCGTGGTGGAGGGGCCGGCGCCTGAGGGGCAGCCGGACCGTACACCACGGCTCTCCACCCGACCCTATCCTGAGCACGCTCAAACGCCGTGTCCGAAAAAGTCTTCCAATCAGAACGAGTGCCACTAGTTTCGCCTAGCTGCTGAATCAGTAGCTTAAGAAAATAGTGTCGGGAGGAGGCTGGAGGCCGGCCTTGCTGCCGAGCCACATCCATTGTGCAGTCAAAAGTCGTACGAGGAAGACGAGAAGCCGGCATGCGCATCACATGGCCTAGCCACTGCATTGATCGCTTTGCCACAAGGCTCTCAATTGGCTCAGTGTCGCACGCCTGCCGAATATAAGTTAATCTGTGCCGGTCGACCAGGCGCACACCCAGAATGCGACGAAGGCAGTTAGAGTGGGCAACCTCCAATCGAGTCAGTTGTGTTTTAGTAGGGGCCCATGTTTCGCAGCCGTACAGAAAGTGGGGCAGCACGAAAGTGTTGTAAACCCGCATCTTAGACTGCACTTGCATCTTCTTGCTGGCCCAAATCTTATCAAAAGACGCAAACACGCCCAGCGCGCGACCGACACGCACACCGATCTCCTTTTCCACACCACCACTCTGGGTTATCCAACTCCCTAGATACTTAAATGCAGAGACGGTCTTCACTTCACCACCAGTCAGCGCAAACGTGGTTTGGTCTGCGTGATCGAGAGAATGTGAGGGAGTGAGAGAGTAGCGGAGAGAGTGAGCGTGAGGTTGCGTGTTTGTGTGTGCGTGTGGGAGGGGGGGGGCGTGGCCCAGCAACCACAGCCACAAGGACTCTGCATCATTGAAGGTGGTCTGCGGGACAGAGAGAGAGGGTGCGCGAGTGGTGATGAGAGGCGGCGAGGGTGTGAGGGTGAGAGTGAGCGTTGTTGTTGGGGGGGGGGTCAGCAGCCACAGCCACACGGACTCAGCGTCGTTGGGGCTGGTCTGTGGGAGAGGAAGTGAGAGAGTGTGTGTTAGCGGGTGGCCAAGCAGCCACAGGCATTAAAGCAGCAGCATCACAGGCTCGGCATTGTTCGAGGAGAAATGAGAGTGCGAGAGGGTGTGTGTGTGAGAGAGAGAGAGAGAGCAGGAATGTGAGATGGAGCAAGTGTGACAGGGGGAGTGAGAAAGAGTGATGGAGAGAGTGCCAGAGTGTGTGCGTTTAGCGTGCCCAAGTAGCCAAAGCCACACACATACTCAAACCTTGGTCATCCCAAACAACCCACCTGCCAGTCGAGCTTTGCGCCGTTGACCGTCACGCCCGTGACGACGACGTTGGGGTAGATGGCGAGCCGGATGTGCTGGATGTTCATGGAAGAGCAGTCAACGGGGTTGCCCTGGTGGTGAGCAGGGGAGGGTGGTTGGTGAGGGCGGATGAAGTGGTTAGGGCTGGTTGCCATCTGGGAGCAGGCAATGGGCACGTCCTTGCAAGAGCCCAGCCCCCCACCCACCCACACACAAGCAAGGTGGCTGTACATGAAAAAACCTGGTCGACAGCAAGCCGTCAAAGTCGACCGTGAACGCCTTCTCGACAGAACGCGAAAGTGTTTCCACACACCCACAAGGTGAACGACCTTTGAACCTCGACCAACCAATCATAAAGCACCATGGTAAAACACGGCCAAAGCGCAATCAACAGAAGCACTACCACAAGCACCTGGTCATTCACGGTCAAAGTCGACCGCGAGCGCCGGCTCAACAGACGCGGAAGAGTATCCACACATCCACAAGGTGAACGGCCTTTCAACCTTGGCTTACCAATCACAAAACATCATGATGAAACACGTCCAAAGCACAATCACCACAAGCACTACCACAAGCACCTGGTCGCCGCCAAAGCCGTCAAAGTCGACCGTGGACGCTGTCTCAACAGGGCCGCCAAAGTGTGGCCTCTTGAGGGTGAGAAGGTAGTGGTGACACATTTTCTGCACCCACCTGGTCAACATCAAAGCCGTCAAAGTCGACTGTGAACACCGTCTCAACGGACGCGAGGTTGAACGTGTAGGTGGTCTCAATGGCATCGGTCGATTCGGCGATGTAGCCCATGCGGTAGGGCGTGCCTGTGCATACGTATGTGTATGTGTGTGTCTTTGTGCGTGTGTGCGAGAGGAATAGGGAGAGCGAGAGAGCGGAAGAGAGAGAGAGAGAGAAAGAGAGAGGGAGAGAAAAAGGGAGAGACAGAGGAGAGAGGGGAGAGAAGAGATAGATACAGATAGAGGGAGAGAGAGGGGCAAGGTGGACGTGTAGGTGGTCTCAACGGCGTCGCTCGATTCGGCGATGTAGCCCATGCGGTAGGGCGTGCCTGCGCATACGTGTGGTCGATTTTCCAGACCGTCTTTGATGGCGCATTAGAGTGTGTGTGTGTGAGAGAGAGCGAGCGAGTAATACATGCGCGAAACAGCAACGCTAAGTGCACAGCCGCCAGCAAATCCGACCCACCGTCTGCGTCGTCGCGGCAGCCGCACGTTGCGTCGCCGGGGCCCCACCCGGTGTAGCCGAGCGGGCAGCACGTCCACTGTGACTGGCGCCCGTGGAACGCCCACTCGCAGTAGGGCCCGGGGGCGCCAAATGCAGACTGTCGGGGGGGGGGGAGAGTAAGAGAGTGGGTGCGCGTTGCATGGGACGGGCGGGCGGGCGTGTGTGGAAGAGGGAGCAGCACGTCCGCTGTGACTGGCGCCTGTGGAACTCCCCATCGCAGTAGGGCCCGGGGGCGCCAAATGCGGACTGTGTGGGGTGGGGGTGGGGGCGGGGTGAGGCTGAGTGCCTGGGATGCAGGCAGACAGGTGCGTAGTAGGGGGGAAGGTAGCCCGCCCACTTGTTGCGGGGACCCGGTCAAAAAAACCTGTGGGTGTGCGATTTGCGTGGGGTGCAGTCGGGTTGGCGGTTGGGTGGCATGCAGACTGGCGCCTGGGAAACACCCACTCATACTTAGGGGGGGGGGGGCGTCAAACGCAGCTTGGGACTTCTTTATACGAGGTGTGTGATGCTTGAGTCACGCGTGATAACGGTCACGACTCGGGGCAGAGCCTGACCTCCACCGGCCGCAGATGGTGACCCGCCGTAAGGCATGACAGTCACCACCCACGACCAATGTCGAGCGGCCGAACTCTGCAGCTAGGCACCATTCTCCCTAACTCGCTCAAACTCAAAAGTCGGAAAGACACCACGATTCATCAGGGCGGTTGGGCGGTAGATCAAAGGCTGACAACGGAACTGGAAGCCGAAAACGGAGCGGTGCTAGCGACCCAAGAAGACGGATAGGAATCTTGGGGTGCTAGCACCATTGAGGTTGAGAGTCCCCCCTCCTCAGGGGTGTCCTCCCCGACACCCGGAGGTGGATAGACCTATCCACCAACCAAACTTCTTACACCTAGCCACCAAATATCACACACACACACACACACACCTGCGCCGGGCACGGCTCGTTGATGTACCCTGCGAAGACGATCTCCAGCTTGGTCGGGTGTGCAGGGTCGAAGTCTGTGCATGTGTCGGAGGGTGGGTGAGGGGGTGGGTGGGAGGGGTGGGTGTGAGGCGGGTGGGTGGGAGGGCAGAGGTGGGTGGGGGCGTGTATGTGCAGGGTAGGCGCGCCATGCGTGCGCATTGCATGCGCAGTTGACCTGATCGTTGCGTGCGTGTGTCTGTGAAAAAACGGTAGAGAGAGAGAGACAGAGAGAGAGGGAGAGAGAGAGGCAGCAGACAGATCTGACAGAGAGACAGAGGAGGGAGATGGACAGAGAGAGAGAGAGGAAGAGAGAGAGAGAGAGAATGAGAGACAGCGAGAGACAGCCCCCCCACACACCGGTGGGCCCAACCCCCCACCCCCATCCCTGACCCCATTCCTGACCCCACCTGGGTAGAATCGGTTGATGTCCACAATGTTGAGCCAGCGCGAGGTGTTGGTCGCTGTTGAGTAGTTCCACTCCATGATGCGGCCCTCCATGACGACCATGAGCACCTCGACGTGGTCGTACAGCTGGATCTACGGGCGCGGGCGAGTGTGGGAGAAGGGTGGATGGGGTGTTTGTGGGTGAGGGACGGGGGGTAGCTAGCGGTGGCTTTTGGTTTGGAGTGAATACGGAACATGCGGCCTTCCATGACGACCATGAGCACCTCGACGTGGTCGTAGAGCTAGATCTGCGGGCGTGAGAAGTTGAAGCAGAAGGTGCTGACCATTATGTTGTCTGTTTGTAAGTGAGCACGGCATGATGCGCCGCTGAGGGACAAGGGGGGGTAGGTGCTGAGGGAGAAGGGGAGGTAGGTGCTGATCATTCTGCTGTCTGTTTGTAAGCGAACACGGCAATGATGCGCCACTCCATGACGACCAGGAGCACCTCGACGTGGTCGTAGAGCTGGATCTGCGGGCGCGAGTGAGTGAGGGAGAGAAGGGTGTAGGTGTTGATCGTGTGCGGGTGATTGGCAGGGTGTGAGTGTGTGTGTGGGGGGGGGGGGCAGCTGTCGTTTCCACGTGGCTGTAGTGCTGGAACTGCGGGCGTGAGCGAGGGGGGGAGAAAGCTGGGGGTTGGCCAGGTGTCGGCGCAGGTTCAGGCGCATATCAGCGCACACGCTGGACTCTTGCCAGGACTCTCAGAGAGACAGGTGTGGGCACAAGACACCAAATTGCTAATGCGCACTCAAGCTCATCAGGAGGCCCACAAAGAGCTCTAGCTAGTGTTGGCCAATCAGGCCGGTCAGAGAGATGGACATATCCCCGACAGTGGTATGCTCAACACACCAACCTGCGCCTGCACATACTGGAGGCTCACTACATTTGCACGTGGTGGGCTCGAGGCCCACCAGACAAAATGGACGCCCACGACAGTGAAAAGCGCAACACATACAATCCCAGACACGCATCTGCGCATACTCGAGGCTCATCACGTCGCACATGCTGGACTAGGGCCCATCAGACCTAGCGCAAAACAACCTCCCAAACGCGCACCGGGGCACATGTTGTCGTGCATGCCGGGCTCGATTGATCGGCCAATCATGGCGGTGGACATCCCCTTTGACACGAGTGCACACAACACACCAAATCTTCGACATGCACCTGTGCATACTCGCGGCTCGCCACTTTGCACATGCTGGGATCTCTCGCCTCAGGCCTATCAGACAGAGACCGACAACCCCTGTAGCTGCAAGCGCAACACAGACACACCTGCACACACTCGAGGCTCATCACGTCGCACATGCTGGGCTCAAGGCCCATCAGACAAAACGGAAATCCCCTACAGTTATAAGCTCAACACTCTAACGCACCTGCGCATACTCGAGGCTCATCACGTCGCACATGTTGGGCTCGAGGCCGTCGTGGTCCTCGCCAGTGACGGGTACGACCTGTGTGTGTGTGTGTATGTCTGTGTGATGAATATAAGAGATATTGTCAGATGGGGGGAAAAGGGGGGGGGGACTTGTTGAGCTCGAGGCTGTCATGGTCTGGGCACTATCTGTGCCGAGGCAAAGAGCGAAGATCTGAGAGGGGAGGGGCGTTAGCACCAGCTCTGATGGAGATTGCTCTCATGAGGTGCTGCCGATTGCTGGAGATTGCCCTGATAGAGAAATCTCAAAGCAGTCTTGTTCTCCCGAGATTCTGGAGACTGCTGCAGATTGCTCGCATGACGACTATTTTTTTCTAGAGAACCCGGGAGGGGGGGGGGAACGCTACTGCACACCACCGAAGTGGGCCACAGGACTGCCGGCTCCCGAACGATAAAGAACCGCTCAGGCTGGACTAGACCCAAACAGAGCAGCAAAAAGCGCAATGACCCACCGCGATGCCGAACGTGAATTGCGTCTCTGTCAGCGTCGGCTCGTGGCTCTGGTAGTTGAGGCGGTAGGGGGTCTTCTGGAGGTCATCCACACAGCACTCATCGGGAGGGCCCTGCAAATGAGGGCGATCTCGCGTTAGAGAGAGGGGGAGAGGGAGAGACCGAGAGAAAACGAGACAGACATACCGACGGAGAGAGACAGGGGGAGAAAAGAGAGGCCAGCAGAGAGAGAGAGAGATTGTGAGAGAGAGAAAAGGAGAGAGAGCGGGAGAGAGAACAAGAGAGAAAGAGGGAGAGAAAAAGAGGAAGAGAGAGAGAGACAGAGACAGAGGGAGAGAGAGAGAGAGAGAGAAAAGGCTAACAAGGCATGCGTTGATGGTCAGCTTCCAATGCACTGCCCGCCCCACACACGCACGCACCACGCACCTGGGGCAGCGTGATGCTGTGTGGGCAGCACTGGAAGTCGCCGTCACAGCCATTGCTGCTGCTGGCGAGCACACACACACACACACACACACACACGTAAGCGCACACACACACGCACGCACCTGGGGCAGCGTGATGCCGTGTGGACAGCACTGGTAGTCGTCGTCGCGGTCGCTTGCTGCTTGCGAACACACACACACACACGCACACACACACACAGACACACAAGCACACACACATATACACACATCTGGGGCAGCGTGATGCCGTGTGGGCAGCACTGGAAGTCGTCGTCGCGGCCGCTTGCGGCTGCGAACACACATACACACACACACACACGTGCACACACACCCACACACACGCGCACCTGGGGCAGCGTGATGCCGTGTGGGCAGCACTGGAAGTCGCCGTCGCGGCCGTGCATCGCGTACTCGCACGCGTTGCTGCTGTGCATGAAGACGGTCGCTGGGCAGAGGTCCTCGACGGCGCCGCGCACAGTCACGGTCAAGTCTGCGCGCGCATAAGTGACGAGGCAAGATGGAGAGGTGAAAGCATGCAAGGACAGATAGGGGCCAGCTCTGGGTATGTGGTGTTGGGGGGGGGGGGGGGCATGAACACAGTCGCTGGGCAGAGGTCCTCGACCGCATAGTTACGGCCACGTCTGCGCGCGCATGACCGACGAGTGACCGGTTTCAGTGATTGGAGGCAGAATCCTAGACACATGGGGGCAAGTTTTGGGTGTGTTGCTTGGGTGTGTGTGCATGAAGACAGTCGCTGGGCAGGGGTCCTCGACGGCGCCGCGCACAGTCACGGTCAAGTCTGCGCTTGTATGAGTGACGAGGCAAGATGGATGAGTGACAGCATGCAAGGACAGATAGGGGCCAGCTCTGGGTAATGCGGTTTTGTGTGTGTAGGAGGGGGGGAGGGCAGTTGCTGGGCAGAGGTGCTCTACGGCGCCGCGCACAGTAACGCCTGCGCACGCATGAAGGAGTGACGGGGTTGAGGGGGCGCAGGCGAAGTTGAAGACGGATGGGGGCAAGTTTTGAGTGTGCGTCTTGGGTGTGTGTGCATGGAGACGGTCGCTGGGCAGAGGTCCTCGACGGCACCGCGCACAGTCACAGTCAGATCTGTGCGCGCATGGGTGACGAAGCGAGAGAGATGAGTGACCCACATCCACACCCTCCAATCATCCCACACCCATGTCAACACCCTTCATACCTTCCACACCCTCCAAACTCGCCACACCGAAGCAAACACTATCCACACGCACCAACACACACATTGGGGACGAACGAAGGCAGTGTCTGGTGCACTGGGAACCAGTGGTCCCTGGGAAGAATTTTAGTAATTGTTTTTTGCCAGCTCCAGCAACTTTGACCGCTCATTCCAGGCACAATACGCAGCGGGTATTCATGCAACGCATGCCGTTGTGCTGTTCTCAGCACGAGCTTTCCAACGCACCGCTCTACGCCCCCTCCCACTTAGTGTGGGGTGGACTTCTGGGAAATGGGAAATCCGGCTCGGAGCGGTATACGGCTCGCAGGGGAATCACTGCTGGGAATGACAACCGCATCCACACCATCCAAACTCCCCACACCCATGTCCACATTCTCCACACCTTCCACACCCAAACCATCCACTTACCAACAAGGACGTTGGGGCTGAACAGGCTGAGCGCCTGGTGTAGTGGGATTGACACCCACATCCACACCCTCCATCCGCCCCACACCCACAGCACCCACACTCCAACAGGCACGTTGGGGTCAAACGAAGAGAGCGCCTGGTGCACTGGGAATGACACCCCACGTCCCCACCCTCCATCCTCCCCTCCCCACCCATCCACACTCACCAACGGGCACGTTGGGGTCGAACGAAGAGAGCGCCTGGTGCACTGGGAAAGACACCCAGTTGGAGTTTGGCGTGTTGGGCGACATCCACCAGTCGACCGCCGAGTTGTTGAAGAGGACGTACTTGACGAGGAGGCCGGAGACTGCGTGTGTGTGTGCGTGTGTGTGTGCATGTGTGTGTGTGAGCGCGAGTGTGTGTACGTGTGTGTGACATCCACCAGTCGACCGCCGAGTTGTTGAAGAGGATGTACTTGACCAGGAGGCCGGAGACTGCGTGCGTGTGCACATGTGTGTGTGTGTGTGTGTGTGTGTGCACGCGCGTGTGTGATGTTCAACAGTCAACCACAGAGTTGCTCGAGAGGACATACTTGACCAGGAGGCCGGAGACTGCGTGTGAAGAATCCTTATAAGCAACAGCAGCGACAACACACTCACATATCGACAGCTCAGCGTCGCGCAGAAACATCGCGGCACAGTTGCTTGCCTAGCTACCTGCGAGGAATCCTAAGAAGCAACAGCAGCAACAGCACACTCACAGATTGACAGCTCAGCGTCGCGCAGGAACATCGCAGCACAGTCGCCAGGCTCAGGTCCAGTGAAGTCAGGGAATGTGGGGTCCACAGGGCTGATGATGAGCTGGTAGCTGTGTGTGTGTGTGGAGGGGGGGGGTCAAATCAGGGAAGGTGGGGTCCACAGGCTTGATGATGAGCTGGTAGCTGCGCGTGTGTGTGTGTGTGTGTGTGTTTGTGTGCGTGCGTGTGAAGTCAGGGAAGGGATCCACAGGCTTGATGGAGAGCTGGTAGCTGTGTGTGGGGGTGGGGGGTGGGGGGGTGAGAGAGTGTCAAGCCAGGGAAGGTGGGGTCCACAGGCTTGATGATGAGCTGGTAGCTGTGTGTGTGTTTGTGCATGTGTGAGTGTGAGAGGGGCTCGATTAACGGAGGCGCGTTCTCGTCGCCGAGCCCTGGACCCAGCAATGCGGCGCTGCTGGTGACGAGGATCTCCGTGCCGCTGACGAGCGGGGTAAAATACGACTGGCCCGGCTCCTGCTAGACTGCCCCTCGGTGGAATACTTCAGGAGCGGCTTGCCCGGCGCTGCCATGGCTTGGCGAGTAGCCGCGGCGCTGCCGCGGCCCGTGCTGGGAGACGGCCCTTATCCTCCCCCCATGCAGGACGCCATGCGGCACCGATCTCGACGAGTTGATCGACGAGCGGAGGAGCTGGCGCCCGTCAATGCATGCTGGACATTGGTCAAGATGGCTGCCCGTGGAGGCGGGCTACCATCACGGCTTCAGCGGTGGCGACCGCCGAGGCAACACAGAGTAAATCCGCTTCACCAATCGCAGCGTTCGTCACCGCGCTCATCCTCGGGGTCGCTCGTCTGCCGGTGACTGGCGTTGGAAGGTCTTCAGGCAGCCTCCATAACAACTCTGTCGTCCATGCACCCCTGGAGGGTGGGACCTGGCCATGCATGAGGCATGGGGCGCCGGCTGAGCCCCATGCAAACGAGAGCTGGACAGCCATGCACTGCCAGGCGGGGACCGTTCCAGTCAGCGCCAGTCGGCTCTGCCGGCTTGACTGGCCACAAGGCCACTACTGTGACCCTGAGGAAGGTCCTCTCCTATATGCTCCTTGCCAGACATGTCTCTCAGAGACCGCTGTTTGGGGTAGTCTAGCCGGCGGGAGCGGTAGTCTATCGGCCGGGAGCCGGTGGTACTCTAGTACTTAAGTGTGCTGGAGTATCGGCGGGTGTCTCAAGTAGAAGAGTAGCCTGCTTAGCTGGAAACCCCGTGTTACTGAGTGTGAAAGAGCACAGCACCATGCAAGAGAGCGTGCCCCAGAAGCCCCGTGTGTGCATGTGTGTGTGTGCGGCGTAACATCCTTCGCTCTCCAACGCAAAACCAACAACTGTACACACGCACGCGAGCAGACGAGCTCACGCACACACACACACACACACACACACACACAGACGCACCTGAACGTGTTCGAGCCAGCCTTGGTGGACCCAACATAGGCCAGCCGGTACGGGCTTTTCCACACACACACACACAAAGACACACACGCGCGCGCGCACACACACATGCCCACACACGCGCACCTGAACGCAGTGTCCGACCCAGTCTTAGCGGACCCAACGTACACCAGCCGGTACGGGCTCTTCCAAATGTCCTCAATGCAGCAAGACTCGGAGGGAGGGGGCGGCGGCGGCGGCGGCGGCGGGGGAGGGAAGTTCGGGGGCGCTGACGGCGGCGGCACGGGGGGGGACGGCGGCGGCGCGGGGGGGGACGGAGGGACGTCCGTGTCGATGAAGGGCATGGGGGGCATGGGGGGGGCCTCGAAGTCAGGCGCGCCCGGCCAGCTGCGTGTGTGTGGGGGGGGGGGAGGGGCGGTGTGTGTGAGGGTGTGTGTGTGTGTGTACGAGCAAGTGTGTGTGGGGGGGAGCATGTGTGTGTGAGGGTGTGTGTGTGTGTGTGTGTGCGAGCAGGTGTGTGTGGCTGTTTTTTCAGTCGCTATTGATCACATGTGTGTGTGTGTGTTTGCCACACAGCCACCCACAACTCCCCGCCACAAGCACCCCACAACCACCAACCAGCCGTCGGGGTACACGTCACTGCGGTATGTTCACCCACAACCATCCAACACCACCACTACCACCACAACTACAACCACCCACAACCATCCACAACAACAACCACCATAACCACCACCACCACAACAACCATCCACCACCACCACCCACAAACCACCACCACCCATAACCACCACAACCATCCGACACAGCCAGCACACCCATCACAACCACGACCACCACCCACCACCACGACCACCACCACCATCACCACAGCCATCCGACACAGCCAGCACACCCATCACCACCACCACGACCACACACCACCACACACCAACATCACAACCACCACCACAAAACAACAACAACCACAACCGCCACAACCACTACAACCACACCCACAACCACCATCACCACCATCACAACCACCACCACCACAACAACAACAAACACAACCGCCACACCCACACCCACAACCCACACCCACCGACACACCCACCCACAACCATCCGACACAGCCACTCCCACCCACCCACACCCACCTACACCCACAACCACCGACCGGCCATCAGGGTACACCGCGCTGCGCTGGATGCAGCACATTCCGTCCGCGTTGTAGATTGTTGGCTCCGCTACCGTCCACACCCGCCCACAACCATCCACACCCACCCACACCCATCCAAAACTACCACCACCACAACCACCATCAACAACCATCACAACCACCAACACAACCACCAACACAAAAACAGCAACAAACACAACCGCCACACCCACACCCACCAACACACCCACCCACCCACACCCACCCACACCCATCCACAACCACCGACCTGCCATCAGGGTATACCGCGCTGCGCTGGATGCAGCACATTCCATCCGCGTTGTAGATTGTTGCGTCGCAGACCTCAGCGATGCGGCCGCGTGGGCACAGCTCTGCAAAGCTGGTCATGCCTGTGTGCGTGCGTGTGTGTGTGTGTGCATGCGTGTGGCATGCGTGTGCGTCAGAAGGAGACAGCGTGGGCACAGCTCTGCAAAGCTTGTCATGCGTGTGTGCGTGTGTGTGCGTGCGTGTGTGTTTATGTGTGTTTGTGTGGATAGCATGTCAGGAAGAGACAGGACACAGCTCTGCAAAGCTGGCCATGCCTATGTGCGTGCATGTGTGTGTTTTGTGTGTGCTTGTGTGTATGTGTATGTGTGTGAGTGGAGTGGCATGCAGATGCAGCAGGGGAGACGCAGCCGTGAGGATAACAGCGGTGCACACGATCGTCATGCCTGCGGGGTGCGTGGCGCTTGCTGCATGCCCCTGCCCCCCCGCCCCCCCCCCCACACACACACACTCCTGTGCATGCGCTGTGTGTGTGCACTCGTGTGCGCATGTGTGTGCGTGTGTTTGTGTGTGTGTACTCGGCGTTGTCAGACCTGTGACGTTGGGAGGACAGGGTTCGGGGGGCGTCTCCGCCGTGCACACCTGTCACATAGAGGACGATCGAGTGGGGCACCTCGCCCGGCGTCGGGTCCAGCTGCGGCGCCATGGTGATGGTGAGCCCAGACGCGTCCATCTTCCAGGGGTAGTCGCCCAGGCCGTCAACCGACACGGCGGTCACGTTGGCGGCCGGGTCTGTGCGTGGTGGCGGTGGCTCGTGTGAGCATGCGCTCATGGGGCCGCCATGCGCTTGCGCGCATGTGCCATGCGTGCTGGCTGATTAACTTCCAACCCCCATTGCAGGCTATCCCTGGTGACGGCAGCACCAGCAGTACCATGCGTGCACCTGTAGCGCTGCTACTCACCAATCTTGAGCAGCATGCTGTCCATCGGCTGCGTGCAGCAGAACGTGTCTGCCACGGGGCACTCATGCACCTCAACCACGAACTGGAACGACCCTTTCAGCTCGTCCTCCTCGCTTGCGGTCTTACGGAACACGCGGAAGGGCGAGAAGTAGGACGAGCGCGTGCATGACGAGGGCACGGCGACTGGGAAGTTATGGGCCAGCGGGTCGTCGCCAGTCGCGGACAGCCCACGCCCCAGCGGCACGCTAATTGTCTCCTCTGATCCTTGTCGGCGGTCCAGGGACCCTGCGGGGGTGGAGAGGGGCAAGAGGGGGGGCAGGTCAGCGTGCTGTGTACCGCGACAGCTGCAATCCATCAGCGCAATCCGCCATGCTTCCCCATGCACCTCACCTGCTGCCCCCGTGACTGCTATTAACGTCGCCATCGCCAGGGCAACTAGCCGCCGCGAATGGCTAGAGCTGCGCCCCATGGTCGGCGACCCTGCGGTGGTGCAGCAGCAGGGAGAGCCGTGAGTCATGGCCCATGCGAGTCGTGCCGTTTTAAACGTGGTCCCCTGCATGCGACCGATTCCCAGCCCAGAGTCGCCGCTGTCGCTCGTTCTGACATCCCAAATAGCGCTGTGCCGCTGCTGCTGGGGTGCTGGTGGTTCGCTGCGGTCGGCTGGCCGATCAGCGCCTTTGAACTGGGGAACACCGCCCCCAGTGTTGCCTCCCCGCCGCTGCCTGTCAGCCATGCGCCGCTGTCATTGCCGACATGGTTGCATCTGAGTCGCATTCAAGCTGTCGTCTGGGGCGTGCGTGAGCCCGGAGCTGCATGACGCACATGCACCTCCACTTGGCTGTCTCTCCCCTGGCCGACCGCTCCTCGCAGCCAACACGCCATGCAACGCTGCCATCTCCTGAGGAATGCTTCCAAGCTGCTGCTGACGATGGCTGGGCCGATTTGTGTCGCTGGCTGTGCTGGAGGCGTGCCACTCTGACTGCGACTGCCTTCACCCCCTGCCTCCGCCAATCGCCTCGCACCTGGTTGCCTACCACCCAGAAGAGGCCGTGGGTTTCTCCACGCCCCGATGGTGAGCGACTGGGGGTCGAGGCGCTGCGCTCGCTACTAGCACACTCCGCTGACTGCGCCTCGTGGTCGACTTGACGTGGGGGGCTCGTGCGGGTCGCGTTGCGCAACGCGGACCTGCAACCTGCAACCTCGATGCCCTGCCGGAGGTGGTGGGGGGGCTGCCCAGCATGGAGAATGCGCATTCAACCCCCCCACACCCCCACACCCCGACGATGGCAGGTGCTGTGGGAAATCGCGCGCCTGGCTTGTGTTGGCAACTACGATGATGCGTGTGCAGCGGCAGGGGAGCAGTGGCACCGCCATCGCTCACCCCACGAGGAGGGATACGCTGTTGCTGGGGTCGTCTACGTCACTGGCGCTGGGCCTGGGCCTCCTGGGCGCACCACACGCGCGTGCCGCCCTGATGCAATTCCCTGCCGCTAGCCTGAAGAACGAGTACGTGCTGGTGAGACCGCAGCATGTATGACCATTGATCTAGGGCTCCCATGCGCGCATGTGGGTGCTCCACGCATGCAGTGGTACAGCAAGGAAGGGCTGCTGGAGGGCTGCGACAAGCCTGTGGGGATGTGTGCGTGTGTCTGTATGCGCGGGCATGCGTGTGCGAGGCGTACATGAGGCGTGTGCGAGGCGTGTGCAAGGCGCACACACACACACGCACCACACACACACGCACATGCACACGCACACGCACACACGCACTCACACACTTACACATGCGCGTGCGCGCACACGCACACACGCACTCACACACACACACACCACACCACACACACTCTCAACCGCAACGCAGGTGCGTGCTGGCCTGACTGTTGCTGAGGAGGCCAACACCACGGTCAGTGTGTGTGTGTGTGTGCGTGTGTGTGAGTGTGTGTGTGTGTGTGAGTGTGTGTGTGTTCTGGCCTGGTCATCGCTGAGGAGGCCAACACCACGGTCTGTGTGTTTGTGTGTGTGTTTGTGTGTGTGTGTGTGTGTGCGTGCATGTGTGTGTGTGTGTGTGTGTGTGTGTGTGTGTGTGTGTGTGTGTGTGTGTGTGTGTGTTTTTGCTGGCCTGGCCGTTGCTGAGGAGG
>VFSX01000523.1:75000-87500 GCA_016618255.1 Chlamydomonas sp. UWO 241
GCGTCCCAACACACACACACACACACACACAAACACACACACACTCAGGTCATGGAGGGCGACTCGCAAGACCGGTTCTGGCAACCGCGTCCCAACACGGACGGCACACACACACACACACACGCACACGCACACGCACACACACACACACACACACACAGGTGATGGAGGGCGACTCACAAGACCGGCTGTGGCGGCCGCGTCCCAATGCGGATGGCACGCCGCACGAGAGCATCGCAGACGTGCACAAACACGCACACACGCACACACACACACACACACATACACACACACACACACACACACACACACACCACCACCACAGGTCATTGAGGGCGACTCACGAGGCCGAGTGTGGCAGCCGCGTCCCACCACATACAACCGCACCACACACACACACACACACACACTCAGGTGATGGAGGGCGACTCCCAAGACCGGCTGTGGCGGCCGCGTCCCAACACGGACGGCACGCCGCACGAGAGCATCGCAGACGTGCTGGTGCGCGTGCGCCAGATGATGTCAGTCACGGAGACGCAGTTCTCGGGGCAGGAGGTGAGTGGCCCAACCAAAATCCTAACGTCTGATCCGCGCCATGGAATGCGGTCATAACGCCTGAGACGGTCCGGGATGCGCCTCAGGCGGTGGTGGGCGCCTGAGGCGGTCAGGGTGGCACCTGGGGCGGTTTGGATAACGCCCGAGGCGACGCCTGAGGCGATCAGGGGTACGCCTCAGGCGCCGCCTCAGGCGGTCGGAGCGCCTGAGGCGACGCCTGATCCGCGCCATGGAATGGGACGCCTGAGGCGCCGCCTCAGGCGTTGTGCATGTGGTAGGGCAGCGATGCCGGAATGGGTGAGGGTGACGGGTTTACAGGTCTTGGGATAAGTGTTTAGGGTTTGGGGTTAAGGGTTTAGGGTTAAGGGTTTAGAGTAGGGATGACAGTCACTCAGGCGCAGTTCTTGGGGCGGGGGGTGGGGATCTTGCCTCCTAAAATGATCGAATCTCTGGGATGGCTGGCCGACGACTGGCCAACAACTGGCTCTCATCTTTTCAGATGAGGGGTGCGCGTGCGCCAGGTGATGTCCGTCACGATTGCTACAAGGTCTGACCTATGCATTGGGATGTCTTTCAAATCGCGGGTGACTGACCGGCGCCTGGATTGAGCGGAAAGTATCCTTGGTTTTCGGGGGAGTCACACACATGCATGCAGTCACACGCGTACACACACATACACACACGCACACACATTTCCTCCGGGCACGTATGTGTAAAACCTGTCAAACCACATACACACACACACACACACACACACACGCACGCACGCACGCACGCACACACACATACATACATACATACATACATACATACATGCATACGCACACACACACACACACACAACGCGCACAGGTGGTCATCGTGTCGCCTGATTCGTACAGCCTCTCTGCGCTGCAAGCAGCAGTGCTGGGCGTTGACCTCAGTCAACACATGCGGTTCGCGATGGCGCCTGGGGAGGTAGGTTCCTACATATGGACCCTAAACCCTAGACCCTAAACCCTGAACCCTGAACCCTGAACTTTCAAGCCTTAACCCTAAAACTCAACCTCGGTCAACACATGCGGCTCGCAATGGCGCCTGGGGAAGTAGGTTTCTACACCCTGATGATGATGGATGTTACAGTCAGGGACACCTCTAAAGGCGTATAAGACCGTGCTCGGCGAGTATGGCCCGAGCACCTTACTGAGATGGCTGGCTGTTGGTGGTAGGGAAACCCAACTCTGTAAAGAGCGTGGGCGCACCCCTAGGTCCCCTACCGCAGCGGCAGCAAACGCTTGTTGAAGTAGGTGAGCGCATGTGGGGAAACGGAAACGCACCAACCCTAAAAACCTGAACTCTTAAATTCGGCACACACAAACACACCACATGCACGCACGCACGCACGCACACACCATTGCCTACGTTTGCCGCCTGCAGCCAGAACACACACGCGCACTCACACACACACACACACACGCACACTGTGTCACGCACACACACGCACACACACACACACACACACACACACACGCCCAGGTGCGCCGGCTGCAGGTGGCAGAGGTTGCGTATGACGCGTCGCCCCGCCGATACTCGTGCCCCGACCCTCCCAAGTGCAGCCGCATGGGCGCGGCAGAGGACCCGGGGCGGGTGCCGGCAACACCCATTCGCCTGCTGCCCTGAAGCGAGGGAGAGGGAGAGAACGAGGGAGAGAGAGAGAGAGACAGAGAGAGAGAGAGAGAGAGAGAGAGAGAGAGAGAGAGAGAGAGAGAGAACTGTCCCTCTAGAGAGTGTTGCCATGAAGGGGACCCGGGGCAGGCGCCAGCAGAGCCCACGCGCCTGCTGCCATCCCTGGTAGACTGGCGCACTGCGTGGCCTTGCGGGCTTTCCTAGTAGAGCTCCCCTAGACGCGTATTCTAGTCCTTAACTCACGCCCCGGGGTCCTCTGGGTGCGTACGTGTCAAAACTGTAAAAACCTGGCTTGAGTGGCGATCGCACTGGCTACATTTGGACAAGTAGCAGCCGCCTCAGTGCCACGCCGTCCCGGGACAGTCTCAGTAAGTGGCGTCTAATGCGCGTTTACAAGGCGTCTGGTCTGATTTACGTAGGGCTGTCGCTGAACACAATAACTGCCGTCAGTGATGCCGCCGGACATAATGCATTCTGTCGGGCTGCATTATGTCGAGCCCGCCTACTGTGGCAGCTGCTAGCCCGGGCATTTGGGTTGGAATTGGTTGCGAGCCTCGTTAGGCAGCTCCCTCAATCCCACGCCCCAAGTGTGCATAATATCAACGGTAAACGGGCAGAGCCAGAGACAAGGACACGCAGCGCGGGCAGCGGGAGGCCACCAGACGGCTGTGCGCCACCCAGTGACCCAGCCCATCACCACCTGCACGACACACCTCGACGCAGCCGCAGCCAGGAAGAACAAAGCCAGAGAACAGAGCCATCGGTTTACAGTTTACAGTACGCACCCTCGGGCGTGCAACAGAGCAATCGAAAACAGCCAGAAACAAGGACTTGGAGCTTACTTGACATGACTGGCTGTAACAACGGGCAGTGAGAGGCCATCCGGGGGGTGAGTGCAGCGCAGCCACTCTGCCCAACTCGGCCTAAGCAACGCACACCTCGACGCAGCCACAGCCAGAAAGAACAGAGCCAGGGAACATAGGAATTGATTTACAGTTTACAGTGCGCACCCTCGGGCGTGCAACAGAGCAATCGAAAACAGCCAGAGACAAGGACACGGAGCCCGGGCATCAAACGGCCATCCAGCGGCAGAGAACCGCTCAGCCCATGAATAATTCATGAATTCCTCTGCAACACCCACGTCTACGCAGCCACAGCCAGGAAGCAACGGAGCCAGAGAACAGAGCCATCGAAAACAGCCAGAGACAGGACACGGAGCGAGGGCAGCAGACGGCCATCCGGCAGCTGAGCGCCTCCCCGCAACTCAGCCCATACATTCCTTTGCAGCACACACGTCTACACAGCCTCAGCCAGGAAACAACAGCGCCAGAGAACAGAGCCATGGAAAACAGCCAGAGACAGGGCACAAAGCACGCGCAGCGAGAGGCCTTCCGGCGGGTGAGCGCCGCCCAGCCCTATCACAGCCCCATCATCTGATCCGCGCAAGTAAATGCGGTCGAAACATCGGAGGTGGGCGGGGGTGCGCCTCGGGCGGTGGTGGGCGCCCAAGGCGGTCGGGGCGGCGCTTGAGGCGGTCGGGATGACGCTTAAGGCGGCGCCTGAGTCAATCAGGGGTGCGCCTGAGGCGTCGCCTCAGGCGGTCAAAGCGCCTAAGGCGCCACCCAATCCGCGCCATGGAATGGGACGCCTGAGGCGCCGCCTCAGGCGTTGTGAATGTGGTAGGGCAGCCACTCAGCCCATTACCGCCTCGCCAGCAGCTGTGTTCACGCAGTACAGTGCGAGCAGGGTCCCGAGCACCCCGGGCAGGCCACTCAGCCCATGACCGCCTCGCCAGCAGCAGTGTTCACGCAGAACAGTGCGAGCAGGGTCCCGAGCACCCCGGGCAGGCCACTCAGCCCATGACCGCCTCGCCAGCAGCAGTGTTCACGCAGAACAGTGCGAGCAGGGTCCCGAGCACCCCGGGCAGGCCACTCAGCCCATGACCGCCTCGCCAGCAGCAGTGTTCACGCAGAACAGTGCGAGCAGGGTCCCGAGCACCCCGGGCAGGCCACTCAGCCCATGACCGCCTCGCCAGCAGCAGTGTTCACGCAGAACAGTGCGAGCCGGGTCCCGAGCACCCCGGGCAGGCCACTCAGCCCATGACCGCCTCGCCAGCAGCAGTGTTCACGCAGAACAGTGCGAGCAGGGGCCCGAGCACCCCGGGCAGGCCACTCAGCCCATGACCGCCTCGCCAGCAGCAGTGTTCACGCAGAACAGTGCGAGCAGGGGCCCGAGCACCCCGGGCAGGCCACTCAGCCCATCACCGCCTCGCCAGCGGCAGTGTTCACGTAGTACAGTGCGAGCAGAGTCCCGAGCACCCCGGGCAGGCCGCGCGACGCGCCGCCGCACGCAATGAGGGACATCGCCTGCTTGACCACGCCCGCCTGGTTGGAGTGGTCCATGAACCTGAGTGTGCGTGTGTGTGTGTGGGGGGGTGCGTTCGTGTGAGGGGAAGCATGTGCGTGCGTGTGTGTGTGTGTGTTGTACCGATGAGGGACATGGCCCGCTTGACCATGCCCGCCTGGTTGGAGTGGTCCATGAACCTGTGTGTGTGTGGGTGGGTGGGTGGGGGGGCGCATGTGTGTGCGTGTGTTTGTGTGTCGTACCGATAAGGGACATCGCCCGCTTCACCACACCCGCCTGGTTGGAGTGGTCCATGAACCTGAGTGTGTGTGTCAGTGATCCTTGGGAAGAATTTTGCAATTAATTATTATTCCGCTTTTTCCCGGCTTTTCCCGGCACAGTTATTTATTTCCCGCCTTTTCTCGGCACAATTGATTTTTTCCACGAGCAGAAAAGCGGAAAAGCGGAAAAGCCTGCAAAGCAATTAGTAAAAAATTCCGCTCAGATGTTGCTCCGAGCGGTATACTGCCATAGCAAGGATCACTGGTGTGTGTGCGTTGTGTGTGTGTGTGTGTGTGTGTGTGCGTGTGTGTGTCCTTGCGTGTGCGCGTGCACATATGTGTGTGTGTCGACTGGGTAGAAACAAGGGGCCGTGTTGAGGGGAGGTATGCGTATTTGCATGTGCGTGCATGTGTAAGGGTAGGCAATATAACACCCCGGCCAAGAGTTAAAACGTTATTAAAACGTCATTAATAATATTTCTAACAATTACAACGTTATAATGCCTGTTTCTAAAAAAACAAGCAGTGGTCCACACCAATGTCGAATTACTTCGAATTTTCGAACAGGACCAGCGCCATGCCCGCCCTCTCCCTAGATGAGGGAGAATTCCACTCTAAAAAAAAGGGAAATTAGGGGGCGGGGTCTGGACCGTTTCTCAGAATTTTCATGTAACTTTTTATTCTGACATCCGTTCGACACGAGAGTCGGTGCGCTAGATTCCTCTCGTCAAGAGGAGTCCAAATCCACCCTCACACCCCCACACCCAATAGATAGTTCAGTGGTGTGGGGGTGTGAGAGGGTCCACACCGGGCGATTGGTGTGGACCACTGGTTCACCCCCCCGCAGAGCCAGAATGTTCTGAAGACCTCCGATTGGGATGGGGAAGGAAGCAATGGATTTATCTCACGACAGGGATGCCGAATCCATGGTCATTTATGTGGTTCAATAGTTGAGAGGGTGTGGAAAGGGCCTCGGTGTGTGGGGCTGCACCAGGGCGTGTGTCCGACAGCTCGAGAGAGCGCTTGCGCTTGGAGGGCGCGCGCCCCGCGCCACTGCCCCCCGCCGCCGCCGCGACCCCCGCGCCGCTGCCCCCGGCCGCCGCCGCTGCCGCAGCAGCAGCAGCTGCCTTTGTGGGGCGGCCCCGCGGCCGGCCGCCGTCGCGGCCCCTCCCACCCCTCCCGGCGCCCAGGGGCCGGCCACGGCCGCGGTTGCGGCCCCCGATCACCCTGCCGCGCGTGCCCCTGCCCCCGAGCACTTCAGCGGGCAGCTTCTTCTCATTTCGATATCCCTGCTTGCCATCGGCTTCTAGCGACATGGTGCCTGTGGTCTGGCGGCAGGAACCTCCCATGCACACCTCCCCATTCACACCCCACACCAGCATACCAGCACACCGCAGAGCAACACAAACAAGTGTCTTGAGTGCCAGCATGTTATCTTCAATTATTGGTCTTACCAGAGAGCTCAACCCCATTGGAATCCATGCAGATTTCAGTAAGTTGAACCCGCGTCCCAAAATTTTAACGTTTCGCCGGCGAATTACAACGTTATTATAACGTTATTATAACATTATGTTGGTATTGTTATGTTATATTATTCCGACCCCTATGCATGTGCACCTGTCCGCGCCCGTCCGTGTGCGGGCTGCCAGTGATCCCCCTGCAAGCCGTATACCACTCGGGGCCGGACTTGGTGGGAGAGGGCGTGGAGGGGTGCGTTGGAAAGAACTAGCCGACAGCAGCACAACGTCATGCGTTGCGTTAACACCCGCTATGCATTGCGCCTGTAACCAGCGGTCAAAGTTGCTCGAGCCGGGGGGAAATCAATTACTAGAATCCTTCCCAGGGGCCACTGCGGGCGTGGCCCACAGGGCATCACGTCCTTCTGAATGTGGTCTGTTACGTGCAGGCTGCCCCACACGGCAGCTCTCCCCCAATTTCAAACACGGGGATGCGTATGACGTCAAAACGCGGTCTGCTCTGTTCAGTACGCGGTCTGCTCTGTTCAGTGTTGCCCAGTACGTAGTGAATCTTACAAGTTAACAGTTTACACTACGCACCCTCCGGGCGTGGGATTGAGGGCGCTCCCTAACGAGGCTAGCTACCATAAAGTGAATCCTACCAGAGAGGGCGCGGGCGGTGCAGCCACGGCCCGTGGATCACGCCCTTCTGCACGTGGTCGTACAGGTGTGTGTTGTGCACGAAGCCGAGGCCGCTGCCCACGTCGCGGTTTGTGTTCTGCGTGCGTGTGTGGCGTGGGTGGTGGGGGGGGGAGAGGTAGCACTGTGGAAGGCATGCCACTGAAAGTAACCGAGAGGCAAGACGAGACCGAAAAAGTAACCGACAACCCCACCTTGCCGTCGTTGAACGCGCCCCACGGCAGCGCTGTCGCGATGAACGCAATTGCCGGAACCACGTTGACAGCCACGGCACCAAATCTGAGGCTCGAAATGAACGCGTCGTACGCGGCCTCCCCAGCAGACGCCCTGCAAGTGTTATTTTTATTTTTTATTTTTATGTATTTATGTATTCAGGGCACTCGAGCTCAAAAACTGAAGCACGAATCTGCTTCTTCCATGGTTGCATCACGAGTCTTGTTCCTTCCATGAATGCATCATGTTCTACATGGTCGTGGTCTACCTGGTTGCATCGATTGAAGCTCCTGTGCGCGCCTTGGTTCGGCAAGGGGCGAACAACTGATTTCAGTTCCAAGTGTAAACATTGAGGCGCTGACTAGGAAGTAGCAGCGTTGCCACCAGGGTTGCGCGGATTTGATAGATGGGTAGGTGAAAGTGTGTGAATTAAGCTGTCCATGTCTTATCTATAGCTTATCTTGATGGTGTTAAGCCACAATGGCATTGAAAAAGGGCCATACAAGTTTATCTTGGCAGCAGTAGTGAGTTTTGGACAATGGAAAGAAAATGTGATCCAGATCTAAAGAGTGTTTTAAAAAACAAATGAAAGTTCCGACAAATTCTGCGGTACGTGAGTACGTGTACGCACGTATTTCTTCGTACGTCCGTACGTCTGTACATGAGGGAGCGTACATACATACGCCCGCAGCACTACCCGCCTTTTACTTGAAACACAAAAACGGTCACAACTCACGCTCCTGTGCTCGGAACCATTCTACTTGCATTGGACACCCCTTGCTACCAGCTCTCCAAGACACATCAAATGGTTCCAATCCGGGGGAATTGCGGGTGTTGTAGCAATTTTAGTGTGGATAGTAACGGCGCCCCAGCGGGCGGCCAGCGTACGTACGTATTTCAAAAAAATGGAACGCACGTACGCATGTATGTATGCACGTACGTATGTTCTTACGCTCCAGACCCGAAATACGTACGTACCCTCCTACCGCACAACCTTGGCTGCCACTTCCATACACAGCACACACACACACGTACACACGCACACACACACACACAGCACACACCTGCTTGTGGGCGAGCACAGCACCATGCACGACAGCGTGCCCCAGCAGCCCTGCGCGCGCGCGTGTGTGTGTGTGTGTGTGTGTGTGTGCGTGTGTGAGAGAGTCTGTGTGTGTGTGTGTCTGGGGGGGTGGGGTGTTGCATGTTTGTGTGTGTGTGTGTGTGTGTGTGTGCAGGATGCCATGCGGCATCGATCTCGACGAGTTGATTGGCGAGCGGAGGAGCTGGCGCCCGTCAATGCATGCTGGACATTGGTCAAGATGGCTGCCCGTGGAGGCGGGCTACCATCACGGCTTCAGCGGTGGTGACCGCCGAGGCAACACAGAGTAAATCCGCTTCACCAATCGCAGCGTTCGTCACCGCGCTCATCCTCGGGGCGCTCGTCTGCCGGTGACTGGCGTTGGAAGGTCTTCAGGCAGCCTCCATGACAACTCTGTCGTCCATGCCCCCCTGGAGGGTGGGACCTGGCCATGCATGAGGCATGGGGCGCCGGCTGAGCCCCATGCAAACGAGAGCTGGACAGCCATGCACTGCCAGGCGGGGACCGTTCCAGTCAGCGCCAGTCGGCTCTGCCGGCTTGACTGGCCACAAGGCCACTACTGTGACCCTGAGGAAGGTCCTCTCCTATATGCTCCTTGCCAGACATGTCTCTCAGAGACCGCTGTTTGGGGTAGTCTAGCCGGCGGGAGCGGTAGTCTATCGGCCGGGAGCCGGTGGTACTCTAGTACTTAAGTGTGCTGGAGTATCGGCGGGTGTCTCTAGAAGAAGAGTAGCCTGCTTAGCTGGAAACCCCGTGTAACTGTGCAACTGTGTGTGTGTGTGTGTGTGTGTGTGTGATGGTGTGTGGTGAGAGTTACCAGGAAGCCACCGTCCAGCTCAAGCTCGCGTTGATGATGATGATGATGATGATGATGATGATGGGTTTTGCAGTCGTGGGTGACGCACCTACCGGCAGCAGATGTGTTTACGCTTTTTTGGTTGTGTTGCATCCCTCCCATTCACCCCCCTCCCAAGTAACAAGTAACACGGGGTTCCCAGCTAAGCAGGCTACTCCTCTACTAGACACACGCGCCGATACTCCAGCACATTTAAGTACCAGAGTACCGCCGGCTCCCGGCCGATAGACTACCGCTCCCGCTGGCTAGACTACCCCAAACAGCGGTCTCTGAGAGACATGTCTGGCAAGGAGCACCCCCTCGCACCCCAAACCAATTCCACCCCGACTCACGTCGTTCGCAAACTGTGACGAAGCTGTGAGGAACTTTGCGACGTCATTGCCAGTGCCGGGGATTGCCACCTCCTGGCATGTGTGTGTGTGCGTGTGTGTGTGTGTGTGTGTGTGCGTGTGTGTGCGGAACTTTGCAACGCTGGTGCCGGTGCCGGGCAGCGCCACCTCCTGTGATGTGTGTGTGTGTTTGTGTGTGTGTGTGTGTGTGTGTGTGCGTGTGTGTGTGAGCATGCGTGTGTGCGCACATGTGTGTGTGTGTGTGTGTGTGTGCGTGTGTGTATGCAAGAGCACTGACCTGCAGGCACGGCCCCCAGCTCTCGTCGCGCGTCGCCGCCTGCCCTGGTGCCAGTCCCTCCATAAAGAGCGCGGGCGTCTGAGGGATGTCGCACGCCTCGGTCTCAGGGGAGGGCACGCCCAGCTCCTGTGTGTGTGTGTGTGTGTGTGTGTGTGCGCACATCTGCCTGCCCTGGTGCCGGTCCCTAAATAAAGAGCACATGCGTCTGAGGGACGTCGCATGCCTCGGTCTCAGGAGAGGGCACGCCCAGATCCTGTGTGTGTGTATGTGTGTGCGTGTGCGGGTGGGTGGGCATGAGGGGGCGTGTGTGTGTGTTTGTGTGCCGCCTGCCTTGGCGCCAGTCCTCCATAAAGAGCACGGGCGTCTGGGGGATGTCGCACGTGTGTGTGTGTGTGTGTGTGTGTGTGCATAGCTGCCTGCCCGCTCGCCTGCCTGCCCGCCCGCCCGCCTGCCTGCCCCCCTGCCTGCCTTCCTGCCTGCCTGCCTGCCCGCGCCTGCCTGCCCGCGCCTGCCTGCCCGCCTGCCCGCCCGCCTCGTGTGTGCCCCACACCTCCCCCCCCAAAAGTGGGATCCCCCCCACACCTGCGCCTCTGGGAAGGTCTTGCGGAAGGCGGCCAGCTTCTGCGCAGTGCCGGGGTACCACGGGCGCCTGCGCACGTGTTCCATGCCAAGATGACATCACGAAAACAGTCGAAGAGTGATCTGGTCGAGCAAGGCGCTGGTGTAGGGTGTAGGGCCAGGTTATGTGCAGTCATGTTTTTTTGCTGCGGCGGTCACTGGTGGTTCTCTACTACTGAACCCTAGGTGGACAGGAAACCAGAGTTTCTGTCGAATGAGACTGTCTAAGTGTGAAGTGAGATTTACAGAAGCCTCTTATGGTGCTAGCAACCCAAGATTCCTATCCGTCTTTTTAGGTCGCTCGCACCGCTCCCTTTTTGCGGCTTCCCGTTCCTTTCAGCCTTTTGGAACCCACCCAACCACCCTGTTGAATCGTGGTTTCCCACTGACTTAAACGTTTGAGCGAGTTAGGGAGACTGGTGCTTAGCTGCAGAGCTCGGGCGCTCGACATTGGTCGTGGGTGGTGACTGCCATGCCCTACGGCGGGTCACTATCTGCGGCCGGTGGAGGTCAGGCTCTGCCCCGAGCCGTGACAGTTGTCACGCGTGACTGTAATCAAACGAACACTTCTGAAAGGCTGAGACAGAAATGTGTGTCGTACCGATGATGGACATGGCCCACTGGACCACGCCCGCCTGGTTGGAGCGGGTCCACGAGCCTGAGTGTGTGTGTGTGGATGTGTGTGGATGTGTGTGGATGTGTGTTTGTGTGTGTCGTACCGATGAGGGACATGGCCCACTGGACCACGCCCGCCTGGTTGGAGTGGTCCATGAACCTGTGTGTGTGTGTGTGTGTGTGGTGGTGGGGGGGGGGGGGGGGGCGTGTGTGTGTGGGGTCGCATGTGTGTGCGTGTGTTTGTGTGCCGTCACACATGACTGTAATCAAACGAACACTACTGACACTACTGAAAGTCTGAGACAGAAATTCGATTCGTCCGCCTCGTTGACGCGGGCCTCTCCTTGTGGGCGCCAATGGATTCGGAGATCGCACGCAGGTTGTGCGCTGACGTAGCGTACATTTCGGTTACCAAGATTGACATAGCGGTTACTTTCAGATGCTCAGTTACCCACATCTGCGGCATCGACGCCAGCCGCTCCTTGAGAGTGCCACTGGATTTGGAGATCGCACGCAGGTCCAGTAGTAGTGCGCAGACTTCACGTTAATTTCAATTACTTTCAGTTACTTGGATTGATATTGAGCGGTTGCTTTTGAGCGGTTACTTTCAGTTACTTTCAGGTCCCCATGCCTCATGCATGGCCAGGTCCCACCCTCCAGGGGGGCATGGACGACAGTTGTCATGGAGGCTGCCTGAAGACCTTCCAACGCCAGTCACCGGCAGACGAGCACCCCCGAGGATGAGCGTGGTGACGAACGCTGCGATTGGTGAAGCGGATTTACTCTGTGTTGCCTCGGCGTTCGCCACCACTGAAGCCGTGATGGTAGCCCGCCTCCACGGGCAGCCATCTTGACCAATGTCCAGTATGCATTGACGGGCGCCAGCTCCTCCGCTTGTCGATCAACTCGTCGAGATCGGTGCCGCATGGCGTCCTGCAGGGGGGGAGGATAAGGGCCGTCTCCCAGCACGGGCCGCGGCAGCGCCGCGGCTACTCGCCAAGCCATGGCAGCGCCGGGAAGCCGCTCCTCAAGTGTTCCACCGAGGGGCAGTCTAGCAGGAGCCGGGCCAGTCGTATTTTACCCCGCTCGTCAGCGGCACGGAGATCCTCGTCACCAGCAGCGCCGCATTGCTGGGTCCAGGGCTCGGCGACGAGAACGCGCCTCCGTTAATCGAGCCCCATGCAAACGAGAGCTGGACAGCCATGCACTGCCAGGTGGGGACCGTTCCAGTCAGCGCCAGTCGGCGCTGCCGGCTTGACTGGCCACAAGGCCACCACTGTGACCTGAGGAAGGTCCTCTCCTATGTGCTCCTTGCCAGACATGTCTCTCAGAGACCGCTGTTTGGGTTAGTCTAGCCGGCGGGAGCGGTAGTCTATCGGCCGGGAGCCGCGGTACTCTAGTACTGAGGTGTGCTGGAGTATCGGCGGGTGTCTCTAGTAGAAGAGTAGCCTGCTTAGCTGGAAACCTCG
>VFSX01000523.1:92500-102500 GCA_016618255.1 Chlamydomonas sp. UWO 241
ATAAAAAATGCCGATTTTGACACTTTTCGAGCGGAATTCCCGCGATTCGGGGGCTGCAGGGGCTGCGGGGGCGCTAAGGACACCACTGTTGCTCACCTGCCACCGTACGCATTCAGAAGGCAGCAGCAGTCGACAAAGTGTGACAACGGTGATTTCACACTTTCCTGCAAACAATGACGGAAAAAAGCTTCAGATTCTGCTTAGTGGGGATCACTGACCTGCCACCGTACGCATTCAGAAGGAAGCCGCGGTCGACAAAGGGAGCAAAGAGCTTGAGGATGTGGGGGCCGACGTAGCTACGTGCGTGTGTGTGTGGGGGGGGGGGGGGGGAGGTGTGTGTGTGTGTGTGTGGTGGTGAGGTGTGTGTGTGTACCAGGGGTGTACCCAGGGGCATGCCGCTCATCGATTGTCCAGGAGAGGGCCTCCCTGACTCATCGGCTTGCCAGGAGAGGGCCTCATGGACTCATCGGCTTGCCCATTTTTCCCGGGGGCTGCGCCCCCGGACCCCCGCTGTCCGCAGTACTCTGTTGCTGTGGTAAGGTCTCTCACGCAAGCTTGGTTGGGGGGCAGCATAAAACACACATCCAGAAGACAAACATCTTGCAACAGCTCATGTGCGCGGCGCGGACATGCATGCATGTAGCGCATGGCGGGACGGCGCATGCAACACCACAATGGACTCTGATTAAAAGTACCATGATGCATGGATGCATGCAGAACACCACAGCCTGCGCGCAGGATCCTGGCCATCAGAGGAAAGCGCCATTCCAAATTTCGGACCTACACCTAACCTCCACCAGCATTCGGGGGCGGAGCCCCCGGAAGCCAGAATCACTTTGCGATTGAAAACAGTGACAACGCTTCAGAAATGAGGGATTGCTTGCTTTTGCGTCGGAGTCGAAGTGTGGGGGGAGCCCAAGCAAAACGCCCCAATCGGCTTGGCGTGGTCATCGGCGACGCCGATGAGAGGCCCTCCGGGCCCTCACACTTGTCGGATTTCCCGATCACGCCCCCAAGAGACCATCGGTTTTGCGCCCTTCGGGCGTCCTGTTCATCGGAATCCGATCGGCGGGTACACCCCTGGTGTGTACGTGTGTGTGTGTGTGTGTGTGTGTGCGTGTGCGTGTGTGTGTGTGTGTGTGTGTGTGCGTGTGTGTGTGTGTGTGTTTGTGCGCAACCACAAGGAAGCCGCGGTCGACGAAAGGGAGCGAAGAGCTTGAGGATGTGGGGGCCGACGTAGCTGCGTGTGTGTGTGTGTGTGTGTGTGTGTGTGTGTGTGTGTGTGTGTGTGTACATGCGTGTGTGTGTGCATGTGTGTGTGTGTGTTTTGTGTTTTGTGTTTGTGTGTGTGTGTGTGTGTGATGCCGTCTTTATGAATGAGCAGGCAAATGAATTCACGCACTTTTCAGCCTCAGCAGCACCACCTCGTGGGCAAGCAACATTCTTTGCATTCATTTACTAATTCAATTGATGAACTTAAAAATGAATTAAGTAGTTAGGTCAATCCACTCACTCCATGACTGGGTTCAGCTTCAGCAGCACGACGTTATCATTGACCAGCGCCTATAAATTTAATTACTGATTTACTTAATTTACTCCTGAATGTACCTATCAATTAATAAATTACCAAATCAATCAACCCAATCCACGGCAGGGTTCAGCTTCAGCAGCTCGACGTCATCATTGACCAGCGCATATAAATTGAAAGAAAACGAATCGATGTGTATTTAAACAAATTAAAAGACAAATGAATCAACTCACTCCATGACAGGGTTGAGCTTCAGCAGCACGACCTCGTCGTCGACGAGCAGCTTGTGCAGCACGTCCATGATGGCCACGCAGACCTGGTTGCCGGCACCTGAATTGAGTTTTCAGCGGGGTAAATGAAGTCACTTTCTGAATCTTGCGCTGTACTTGGAATCGCCTCATTCCATAGAAGCTCATCGTGTGCGTGGCAGAGGGGGGGGGGGGGGGGGGCAGGTCTTTGCAGCACGTGATCACCACGCAGACCTGGTTGCCAGCGCCCTGGTGTTGGGGGTGGATTGTTACGCGTTACACGTTGCTACACGTTATGTGGCTTTGATACGTGCCATTTCCTTTTTAATCTCACGCTCCGACTGAACTTATAGTCATTTCATTATATAGAGGAGCGCAGTGTGTGCGTGGCAGGGGGGGGGGGGGGGGCGGCGGGGCAGCTCTGTGCAGCGTGTCCATGATGACCACGCAGACCTGGTTACCGGCGCCTGGTAGCGTTTTTTTTTGGGGGGGGGGGGCGAAGTAAAAAACAAGAGAAAAAGGAGGGTGGTGGTGGTGGTGGTGTGTGTGTGTGTGTGTGTGTGTGTGTGCGTTTTTTTTGGGGGGGGGGGGGGGCGGAGGCAGCACGCCCATGATGACCACGCAGACCTGGTGTGCCGGAGCTTGGTAGCGGGGTGGGTGGGTGGGGAGGGGGGGGGGCACAAAGTAAATAACAAGAGTGTTATGTGTGTGTGTGTAGGGGGGGGGGGGGGGAGGGAGGGGTCCTGAAAGCACTGTTGGTGGTGCTGATGCTGGATTTTACAGTCTGGGTGACACCTGTCGTGCTAGCTCTCACTCACCCAGCGCAAGCGACACGCCCCGTCCTCCATCTCGCCCGCCGCCATGTTGTGGTATAAACCCTTAACCCTTAATCCTAAACCGTAACCCTAAACCTAAAACCTTAACCCGTACCCCTTAACCGTGACCTAAACCCCAAACCAAACGGGCATAAGACAACTCGCACTCCACCCACCCAGCGCAAGCGACACCGCCCCAATCTTCCTCTTGACTGCCGCCTTGCCACGTTGTAAACCAATAACCCTGAACCCTCTAAACAAAAATCAATTTACCCTGAACCCTCAAGCCTGAATCCCAAAGCATGAAGCCTAAATCCCAAAGCCTCAACCCTAAACTTGGACCTCCACTCACCCAATACGAGTGACACCGCCCCGTCCTTCTTCTTGCCCGTCGCCTTCTCACGGTACAGATGCCCCTGCGTGGCCTCCTTGCCAGGCTCGATCCACACCTGCCGTGTGTGTGTGTGTTTTTGTGTGTGTGCGTGTGTGTGTGTGTGTTTGTGTTTGTGTGTGTGTGAGTATCTGCCGCCTCCTCACGTTACAGCTGCCCTTGCGTAGCCTCCTTGCCGGGCTCAATCCACACGTGCCATGTGTGTGTGTGTGTGTGTGCGCGTGTGTGTGTGTGTATGTGTGTGCGCGTGTGTGGTCGATTTTACAGTCTGTCGGACGCCTTTGATGGCGCATTAGACCCTAGCAAAGAGGCCGGCAGCTGTCAAAATTGGACCCCTAGCATGCCATCTGCCATCATGATTGCTGTGCACGCGGTGCGTGTCTCAAAACAGGCAACAAGGAAGTCAGCCAGCTCGTGCCAAAACCTGGGGTTCTCCTGGCCTGGCCGAGGATTCATAAACTCCCGCATCCGCTTATCTAAATCGGCCTCCTCGGGGCGAGGGATGGACCGAAACAGGCTGTGGGCCTGCACCCGTGCCTCTTCATAGGCAGGGCACTCAAATACCATGTGTGCCTCATCCTCTAGCCCACCGCATAGGCAGCACGCCCGCTGGCTGCGTCGCTGCCTCTGTCCCGCCACGGCGTAGCGCCCCCGCTCTATCTGCAGCTCATGGAGCCCCATCCTGAACCTAGCTAGAGCCGTGATCCGGGCAGCACTGTTCAGCCCTGAGCTCAACAGGGCCGGTGGCTCGCTGTCGCTACCTGCCATCCACCGCATGTAGGTCAGCATCTTAAAGCCGCGCGACCAATCCTCAGGTACATCTCGCACGGTAGTGCCGCTCGGCAGCGCCGGTGTGCTTGTCGCGGCGGCCAGCCACGCCGCGGTCGCCACGTCCAGCAGGTTGGTGATGCGTACTGGTCCCTCCTGGTCCCACGCCAGGGAGTGCCCCACAGTTCCGAGGCACACCTGCAAGCGTGCCGCCCAGCACGTCCCCCCCGCTTCGGCCAGCCCCCAGCTCTCCCGCATTGCATCTTTAAGCAGGTCACCGTCAGGCCGCCCCCGCGCCTTATCCCAAAAGCGCGTCGCCTGGCGCAGCCAATCTGCCGCCAGCGGCCGCCACCCCGCCTCCCGCGCCAAAATCCCCAGTTGCTGCCCGTTGCTGCGGACTCCTAGGGACGCACGGGTAAATTGCAGAAGCACTTCTCCAGGGTGCGCCATCCGTCGCGTGCGGCCTTAGCGCCCCTCCCACTCCTGCCTCTCTCCCACCGTCCGCCCGCCCCGGCAAACACGCCCCCCCCAGCATCCGCCATCATCGCAGGGCCCCACACCTCACACCCGTAATTTAGCACAGGCCGTACTTGCGTGTCGAACATGTGGGCCTTAATGCCAATATTGTTAAGGCGTATTATATAGCATCTGCGAGTTAGCGCGTATCTGGTGCGCTGGCCCCTAGAGCGTCGGGTGCCCACGTCCCCCCCCACTGCCCGCCGGTGGTGAAAGAGCATGCCCAGATATGGGAACTCGTGTGTCATGGGTAGATCTGCTCCTGCAAACTTCAGCGTTACCCTCCCCCCTGCCGCCCCGACTGGGCAGAACTGGTCATTGAACACCACCCCTTCTGACTTCTTAACGTTTACTGTTAGTGCGCGCGTGCCGCAAAAGGCTTGCAGAGTATCTAGCATGCGTTGAAGCGCTTCGGGCGTCTCTGCCAGCAGCGTCAAGTCATCAGCGTACAGCAGCAGCCGTAGTAACCGCCCCGCCATCTCCACCCCATCACCCGGGAGCTCTGCGTCTAGTACTCCCTCCAATGCGTCAATAAAAAGCCCAAACAGCAGCGGTGACAGTGGGTCGCCTTGCATGACCCGTGTGTGTGTGTGTGTGTGTGTGTGTCTGCCGCCTGGTCACGGTACAACCAACCCTGAATGGCCTCCTTGCCAGGCTCAATCCACACCTGCCATGTGTGTGTGTGTGTGTGTGTGCGTGTGTGTGTGTGTGTGTGTGTGTGTGTGTGTGGCCGCCCGCCCCTCGCATTATACAAAAAGTCGCCCCTTAAGAACAACACTTTAGACCCCCTCCGAAACTCCCCACAACCTCCTCACCAACCCACCTAGTAATGATGGTTTCAATACTCTTAATTGTTTTTTCCACAGCCAGATTTCGATGAGACCGTGATGACCTCCTGTTTGAACGTTTGCCCTCGCCGATAGGTACAGTTACAGTTACATCGGCTTTCCAGCAAAGACTACCTCTAGTCCTAGTACCACCGCCTAGACCCAAGTCCAGTTCTGGCCCTAACAATTACTTGTGAGGGGCGGTAGCCACCAGCCGGCTGCCTGCCAACGTGTAGTCCCAGAGCAAAAAGGAGAGCTATTGTGCGACGCCTCCAAAATAGGTCCTAACTGCTTCTAGGGGATAGGGGGTCAAGTGGCGCTTGCCAATCTACTTGACCGCCGTGGTGGAGGGGCCGGCGCCTGAGGGGCAGCCGGACCGTACACCACGGCTCTCCACCCGACCCTATCCTGAGCACGCTCAAACGCCGTGTCCGAAAAAGTCTTCCAATCAGAACGAGTGCCACTAGTTTCGCCTAGCTGCTGAATCAGTAGCTTAAGAAAATAGTGTCGGGAGGAGGCTGGAGGCCGGCCTTGCTGCCGAGCCACATCCATTGTGCAGTCAAAAGTCGTAGCCGATAGGTAGGTTATTTGAAATCTCTTGACGAGATCTGACGGGCGAGCTCGTCACACCAAGCATCCACTGCACGGCTGAGCTGTATTAAAGGTCGAAGTCAGCCAAAACTACACCACATCTGAAGGTACTTTGACATCTCGACGGGATCTGACTGGCAGGCTCGTCATACTAAGAAGCCACTGGACGGGTTGAGCTGTATTAAAGGTCGAAGTCAGCCGAAGATAAAACAAATATGAAAATATTTTGAAATCTCTTGATTGAGATTTGACAAGCGGGCTCGTCAAACTGAGCATTCACTGGACGGGTTGAGCTGTATTAAAGGTCGAAGTCAGCCGAAAATACAACAAATATGAAGGTGTTTTGAAATCTATTGACTGAGATCTGGCTGGCGGGCTCGTCACAATAAGAATCCACTGGACGGGTTGAGCTGTATTAAAGGTCAAAATCAGCAGAAATACAACACATATATCGGTATTTTGGTATCTCTTGACTGATATCTGGCTGGCAAGCTCGACTGACTGAGCATCCGCTGGACGGGTTGAGCTGTATGCAAGGCCAAAGTAAGCCGAAAGTACAACACAAATGTAGGTGATTTGACATCTCTTGACGAGAGCTGACAAGCGGACTCGTCATACTAAGAATCCACTGGACGGGTTGAGCTGTATCAAAGGTCAAAGTCAGCCCAAACTGCACCAAATATGAAGGTAATTTGACATCTCTTGACGAGATCTGACTGGCGGGCTCGTCACACCAAGAGTCCACTGGACGGGTTGAGCTGTATAAATGGTCAAAGTCAGCCAAAACTACAGCAAAATGGCTTCGTAGAGATGAAAACAAAACCACTGTCCCCACCAGTGGTTCCGTGAAGGATCTTGGAAAAATGATGGCTCAACCTGGGCCTCGAGCTCATTTCGCCAAATCTTAACCCGACAGAGGCGAATTTTGGCGGAGAAGTGTGAAAGTTTCGAAGTTCACACTTTTTCGGGTCGGAACTCACGCAATCTCAACCCGAAAGTGCACTTTGTTGTGTTGCGGGTTGGCTAGACGAACGGAAAGACTGCTGAGCATCCACTGGACTGGCTGAGCTGTTTTGAAGGTCAAAGTCAGCCAAACATACAGCAAAATAGCTGCGTAGAGATGGAAACTGAACCAGTCCTCACCTCTCCGCAGAAGCCCCCAAACAGCAGGCCAGAGAGGCCCTGAGGGAAGACCTGCGGGTGTGTGCGTGTGCGTGTGCGTGTGCGTGTGTGTGTGGGGGGGGGTGGGGGTGGGGGGGGGGCTGTGTGTGTGTGCGTGTGTGTGTGTGTGTGTGTGTGTTTGTGCGTGCCCCCAAACAGCAGGCCAGAGAGACCCTGGGGGAAGACCTGCAGGTGTGTGCGTGTGCGTGTGTGTGTGTGCGTGTGTGTGTGTGGGGGGGGGGCTGTGTGTGTGTCCATGCGTGTGTGTGTGTGTGGTGGTGGTGGTGGGGGGGGTCTGTGTGTGTGTGTGCATGTGCGTGTGTGAGTGTGTGCGTGCATGTGTTTGTGTGTGTTTGTGTGTGTGTGTGTGTGCGCGTGCCAGCCTGACTGCATGTGTGTGTGTCAATCAATACCGCCACACTCACGAAACCACGCATGCAGACACACGCCCCTCCCCCCCCCCCACGCCATCAAAGGCGCCCAACATGACTGTACAATCGATCACACGCACCCACCCACCCACCCACCCACCTGCGCCACGATCTGGTCGTTTTCGCTCTTGCGCGTGGCCAAAGATCAAAGGCTGACAACGGTACTGGAAGCCGAAAGGGAGCGGTGCTAGCGACCCAAGAAGACGGGCAGGAATCCTGGGGTGCTAGCACCAACAAGAGGCGCTCCTAACTTCTCACTTCACGCGTAGAAAGTAGCTTCCGACAGAAAGTCCAGTTTTCTGCCCATGTAGGGATTAACTAGAAAACCACTGCACACACCTGCGCCACGGTCTGGCCGTTCCCGCTCTTGCGCGTGGCCATAGGCAGAGGCTTCGCTCCTGTCGGGGGTTGTGTGCGTAAGCTGCCGACCGTTTCCTGAAACACCTCCATCGACTGCTCGACAGCGGTTGCGTGTGTGTGTGTGTGTGTTTTGTGTGTGTGTGTGTGAGTGTGTGTGTGTGTGTGTGTGTGTGTGGCCATAGGCAGAGGCTTGGCTCCCGTCAGGGGATAATGTGCGTGTGTGTGTGTGATTGTGTGTGTCAGTGGTTCCGTTAAGGATCAAGGAAAAATGATGGCTCAACCCGGGCCTCACGCTCATTCCGCCAATCTCAACCCGACGGAGGCGAATTTTGGCGGAGAAAGTGTGCAAATGCCGATTTCACACTTTTTCCGGTCGGAATTCGCGCAATCTCAACCCGAAAGCCAGCTCGATAGCCAGCCCGAATCGGCCAATCTCAACCCGAAAGTGCGCTTTGTCGGGTTGCGGGTTGGCTAACGGAAACACTGGTGTGTGTGTGTGTGTTTGTGTAGGGTTGTGGGCAACCGTATATCCCGTATATCCGTATATCCGTATATACGGCCGTATACACGGATGTCAAAAGCGGGCGGTATACGCACTGCAATATACGTTTTTTTTTGTGTGTGTGTGGATTGCGGCTGACGCCGACGCGATCCGGGCCGCAACGGGCCGCAACGGGTCGCAAACAGCCTCAGTAGCAGTAAGCAAGAGATATCTGATGGAGGAACGTGGGCCGCAAGGTCCTTCAGACAGCCAACGGGGTCACACTTTGGAGTCACGCAACAAACGGCAACACTACTCCCCGAATACAGCACGGAATCGGATGATTCTGCTTGCATTGTTAAGCTGATGACCTGCTCTGTCGATTTCATGCAGCTTTGGGGGGGGTAGTGGTGATGTGCATGGGGCGCATGCATGGGGCTCATGGGGCGGGTGGCGCAACAACTTTGGGGTCTCTCTGGGTCGAGGTCTGGGGTCTTGGGTCTGGGGCCTGAGGTCTGGGTTCTGGGGTCTGGAGTCTGGGGCAGGGGCGGGAGGCGGGGGCGGGGTCTGGGGCCTGGGGCCTGGGTGCGGTGTGGGTGTGGGTGTGGGTCTAGGCAGGGGGTCCCCTGGGTCTAGGGTTTGGGTGTGTGTCTGTGTCTGGGTCTTGGTGGTGTAGTGTCTCGGCTATTACTTGCTCAGCATTGTAACAAGGGACGGGGGCCCTTGGGTACTGAACTAGATCAGGTCATAGACTCAACGGAGGGGGGAGAAGGGAGAGGAGGGGAAGGAGAAGGGAGAGGGCTTGGCTCCCGCACCGCACGCACCGCGGCCGCCCGTGCAGCCACAATACGGTTTTGGCATTTACTGAACAACCTTAGCACGCATGATGATCACACCGAGAGCAACAGTGCCCCTTGTAAATCCAGCGTTCCAACGGCGTGTCTCTTACCCAATTTGACATACATGCCGCATGCAGAGCCCGCCCGCGCGCGGGCCGGCCATGCGGCCCACAGTGCGGCGCCCCGCGCTGCGCCTGCTGCCGAGGCTGCTCAGCCTGCCCGGCCCGCTGCTGCTGCCGCCCCTGTGGCGTCGGCGGGGGGGGGGCGGCGACGGAGCGGCCTGCGTCGGGCGCCACGCGTGCCGCATCTGCGCGCGGCCCCTCCCGCCAGGGGGGGCTGCCTGCGCGTGTGGGCGACACGTCGCTGCGCCGCAGCTTCGTGCTGTCCATCCCGGTGGCACGCGGCGCCAACTGGTTCCTCGCGGGCGGTGGCAGGCGGATGGATGAAGAGGAGGCGACGGCGGCGGCGGCGGAGCGATCGCTGCAGCTGCCGAGGACGGCACCAGCCTGCCCGTCCGCCTGGCTACGGATGTCGTGCGCTTCCTCTACGGCGGCACCGGCCGGCGGGAGCCGGCTGATGGTGGTGTCGTGTCCGCGTCGCTCCTCAACGCCAAGCCTGCCGTCGGGGGCATCGGCGTGGAGCCACGCGGGGGCGGTGTGCTGCGTGTGCTCTTCACCGTGGCGTCTGACGCCGTGGCCGACACTGTCGTGCGCTGGCGCCACGAGCTGCGCCGCTGCGTGGACTCGACTGCAGTCTTCGACGTCCTCAGTGACCGCGAGGAGGCGCAGCACCAGGCGCTGTGGCCCGCTTTCCTCGCCGCCAAGGTTGCGGGGAAGCGGGCGCAGTTCCACCGCGCGCGCCTCGTCGTTGACGGCGAGCGGGTGCCTGCACCTGCTTGCTAGATGGCATTCCCTCTGGGGGTGTTTTTGAAGGGGAGGTGGCGCCACACGCGTGCGGTGGCGGGTGCGGTGTGGTCGCTGAGTAGAGTGCTGCGGCGGGTGTGCTACTAGCCCCGCTTCCGGTGGTCTGGGGGAGGGCTTTTTG